>LNAC01000160.1:378264-697172 GCA_002007465.1 Ailurus styani
TTTTTTTAAAAGATTTTATTTATTCATTTGACACAGAGAGAGAGATTACAAGCAGGCAGAGAGGCAGGCAGAGAGAGAGGAGAGAGGAGGAAGCAGGCTCCCTGCCGAGCAGAGAGCCGGATGTGGGCCTCGATCCCAGGACCCTGGGATCATGACCTGAACTGAAGGCAGCGGCTTTAACCCACTGAGCCACCCAGGCACCCTGCAGAATTTTTTTTTAATAAATTCAGTACAATACTGTACATGTATTTTCTCTTCCTTATGAATTTATGAATAACATTTTCTTTTCTCTAGCTTACTTTAAGAATACAGCATATAATGCATATTATATACAAAATATGTATTAATTAGCTGTTTATGTTTGGTCAATAGTAGGATATTAGTAGGTATATTTTTGGGAGAGTCAAAAGTTATACGTGGATTTGCAACTACACAGGGGTGACCCAGTAATTTTATTAATAGTCATATATCTAACACAAGAGCTTGAGCATATGTACCAAGAGACACGTGCAAAAATGGCCCTGGCAACATTGTTTCTAATAGTCAAAGGATGGAGAATAAAGCCCAAATGTCTATCAATATTATACTGGATAAAGAAATTGAAGTATATTAATACAATAGAATTTTATATAGCAAAGGAAAGGAACTATAGCTATTTGCAGTAATTTGGGTAACATTCCCAAATACAACAAACAGAAACAAATAGAAAACCCTACAATGTATGATTCTATTTATATAAAATTATAAAACAGAAAGCACGCTGTTAGGATCAGGGTAGTATAGTTACTTTAGGAGATGAAGGGGAGAGTAGTGACCAGGAAGCAGCATGAAGATTTGGTTCTGGTTGACTGACGATGTTCTATATTGGTTGCGTGTTCACTTTGTGATAATTCATTGAACTGTATATTTTATACTTAGCAAAAAAGTTGAAAAATGAATGACTGATATGCTAGAGTGACAAAGATCTCAAAAGGATCCATTATAACTTATGACCATGGCTTTCTGGATGTGTGTCATGGGATAGGTAACTGAGGCTCTCCGAGCTTCACCTTCTCTCTATGAGGATGAAAGAGATTGATCTATGGTCTCTGCAGTTATATTCCAGCTCTGGCATTCTATGCAGAAATTAGAAAGCAATGGAAAGACTCTATTTCATGTCTTTTTTGGGACTGCCTTAATGCAGTAGCTCAGGTCAAATTAAAGGGAAAAAAATTCCAACTTTTTGCTAGGTTCATGTGTAAATCAAGTCAAAGTTCTTAGACACTTTAACAATAGGCAGCCAAAATGAAAAACCCATTATAAAGTATTCACACTGCTATTACTTCGGTTATATTGCTGATCAAATAAATTTCCCAGTAAGAACCTAGATGTCCATCAACAGATGAATGGATAAAGAAGATGTGGTATATATATACAATGGAACATTATGCAGCTATCAAAAGAAACGAAATCTTGCCATTCGCAACGACATGGATGGAACTGGAGGGTATTATGCTGAGCGAAATAAGTCAATCAGAGAAAGACAATTATCATATGATCTCTCTGATATGAGGAACTTGAGGGGCAGGGTGGGGGGTTGTGGGGGGTAGGGAGGGAAAAATAATGAAACAAGATGGGATGGGGAAGGAGACAAACCATAAGAGACTTCTAATCTCATAAAACAAACTGAGGGTTACTGGGGGGTGGGAGGGTAGGGATAGGGTGGATGGGTTATGGACATTGGGGAGGGTTTGTGCTTTGGTGAATGCTGTGAAAGATGTAAGCCTGATGATTCACAGACCTGTACCCCTTGGGCAAATAATAAAAATAAAATTAAAAAATAAATAAATAAATAAATAAATTTCCCAGTTGGCAGAGTAGAAGATGTGTGTGTCCTTTAGTAACATTTAGAGCACACATTTATTGGGGATTTTATGGTGAGAGTCTACTGTAAATAGGATTCACCGGCCTCCGTAGTTTTAGTCCATCCAACATTTTAAATCCGAGACCAATGTACAACATTCCAAAGTTCAAATGAAAATGCAGTAATTTACTGTGAATCTTTGTAATGGTGACCGTCAACACACATCAATTATTGGATATTTTGGAAAAGTAAATTTTTGCCAGAATTATTTGTATAATTATTTTATTCATAACATTTTTAAGTGTGGATTTAGCCAGATTATGTTTTGGTTTTAATTTTTTGATTGCAAAGTTACTTAGTCACTTTTTCAAACTTTCCTGTGTCCTCATGGTAGAATTGGGGATAAAATGTGTAATAATCTAGTTTTTTTTTGATTATATTGTACATTCAGTGATCAGACCTGCCTCTGTATTTTTTTTTTTTAAGATCTTATTTATTTATCAGAGGTGGGGGGGGGGAGCACAAGCATGGAGAGTAGCAGGGGAGAGAAAAGAAGGTTCCCTGCCTAGTAGAGAGCCCTATATGGGACTTGATCCCAGGATCCTGGGATCACGACTTGAGCCAAAGGCAGACACAGACGCTCAACTGACTGAGCCACCCAGCAGCCCTGGCTCTGCTTTTATAATCTAGAATATATCTTAAAGGAAAATGTTCTTCACAGTTCTTTAAGCTACTGCGGTGAAAACTGACTTTTAACCATGAAATCTGTATTTTGAATTCTACAAATATGGCTTCTTGGTATCTTGTTTTGTGTAAGTCATGTATTAGATACATAATTTAGTAAATAAATCCCTTAGAATAATAGAGGAGGAAGGAATCTTCTCTTTATATGTGTTTGTACTACTCCTCCCTTCTCCTTCCATCAATCAGGAAATGTTTATTGCCATGCTACTCTGCAGACGCAGATTAAGAATAAGGTGTGTGTCACTGTCTTTGAGGAGCCTCTAGCTGTGCGTAGATAAGACTTGGGATCAAAAACAGTTAGAGAAATGAGCAGAAGAATATATATAGTAGCATGTGGAACAAACTATAAGGATAATGGAAATTCAGGAAGGCAGTTGATTGTTGTGTACAGTTACAGTCTTTGGTGATTTCAAGGGGAAAATGAACTCAAAAGTAAGTAGGTGTGTTTTGCCTGAAAGGAGGGGTTGTGGTGTTCCTGGTAGTGTGAATACAGAGTTGGTCAGAGTCCTATTGATCTGTTCTTTGTAGAGGCTGTCACAGATGTTCTTACCCTCTCTCTCAGCAGGTGAGGTTACCTCTCATCTCACTGAGACCATCAAAGCTTTCTGACCTGGGTTCCTCCATCCAAAACAGTTCAGTACAGCATCTTTTCCTCATTTACATAGCTCTGTAGTTTCGCATGTTCTTCCTGCTCTCCTGCTGGTCTTTGAGGAAGAGGTATTCTCATTTTAATTCTTGGTCCCTGTTCTTCCTGTTGTAACACCATCCCCACTTAACCTTCTCAGATTCTTCCATTTCTCGCTCTCCGCTGAAACATTCACATGACACTTTGAGCTTAAAAAAGTTTTTTTGGCTTATGTATGTGTTCGTTTCATTATGACTTTTACTGGATTCTATTTGATGTTTAGTTAACAGTTTAATTATAAATATATCCCCTGCTATAAGCTCCTTGAGGGCAGAACATATATTTTCATTCTTGTTTTCCAAACAGTACTTTGCATACAGCAGATATGTATTTTCAGATAAAAACACTACACAATTGTTCCTGCTTTATCACTTTTTATTCTTTTACCTTTGTCTATTCATCCGTCTCTCTGTCCCTTGATTACTCAAAAGATTGTAGGCGGTCTATAAAAAATAGAAAACATTGAGGTAATGGCGAAAACATAAATACATATTGAAGATGATTATTCATTTTTCTTGAAAAATATTTCACCAGATTCTACCAATGTTCTTCACCTCTCTTCTATTTAAGTTCACTCTTACTAAGCACATCTTAAAAATGAGCAGTACAATTGCAACCTCCATTTTATCAGCACCCACTCAATCTTTAAGTTCTCTCTAGTCTGACAATTTCTGAAAAGGTGCTCTCCTGAAATTGCTTCCTCCAAGGTCACTTTATGAATATATACTTAAAAATTCAGAACACTTCTTACCACATTGCACTTTCTTCACTCTAAGGCATATAACACTGTCATACTCAATTCTTCTTAAATAAACCAGGTTCTAGCTGATATCGCCGAGTTGCTGTCCTCGCCCTCCTCAGATCTGTGGATGCTCCATCTCTCTCAAGGACTGGCTGCTCTTTTTCCTCTTGCTTTCTCAGCTGTGGTATCACTTAAGGCTCAGGCACTCGTGGATGACTTCTCCTTCTAATATCTTTCCAGCACAAATTTATTTAATCCCATAAAGAAACCCCACATCCATGATGGTAGCCAGATTTACATTCAGTCCAAGTGCATGTCCAACAGGACAATTACCAGTAACTTTTCAATGTCTTTCTTCCACTTAAAAGTCAACATATATAAAGTGGAGAACTTTGACTTCCTATTTCATTTAATAGCATTGTTGTTAGCCAGTCATAGAGGATGTTACAACCTTTGGAGACAGGTTTTGATTTCTCCCTTTTCATCTCCTGCCATTTTGTGTCACCATAGATCCCCTTTTCCTTCTGTAACTTTCTTCTCTCTTTGCACTGACCCTAGTGAAGGTTTTTATGTCTCACCATTCCATTGTAAATGTGTCCAGTGAGTCTCCCTACATTTTCTTTGTTCAAACAGGGTTCAACTGATTAAATCTCATGAAATATATTCCTCTTCAAAATTCTTGACTCTCTCTTACCTACACCAGCAATTTTTAGCCCAGATCTTCACAGTTATCTGTGCAGGATCAGCTAGATAACTTTTAGGAACCAGTGCAAAATGAAAATGGGGAGCCCTTTGTTCAAAAACAGAAAAAAAAAGAAGTATCATTAAAGAACTAGGATGTGAACAATGTCCTGCTCTTTCATGGTCTCTTAACTCGTCAAGGTGTTTTCTAAATTTCTAGTTAATGTTGTGCTAAGTAAGTAAAAATTAAAAATTGAAATTATTAGTCTGAGTTTTATTCATCTTTGTATTGTACAGTGACAGTTTTAAATGGAATTATAAGACTATTTAATATGCAGAAACATTGACATTACACATTTGCATTTTGTAGTTTGTATGTGCATAATACTTCTTTTTTACCAGAGTATTAGAAACACTGCCCAAAACTAACTCAAATGTTTTCATGTAATTTTTTGATACTTTCATGTTTTAGTAGCACTCTCATTTGGCTTATAGATGAAGAAGGAAGAAATGAAAGGAAAAAGAAGCTATGGGTTACCCTATCTTTCTCTTTCGGTGGCATCATTTTAAATGCAGATGTCTGGCTAATACAGAGAAGTCCTCTGAGTAGGAAAGGATATGATAGGGTCCCTTGGTCATTTCTCTTGCTTCAAATGCCACAGCTTTCTTTCTGCCTTCAGTGCAAATTCTGGTTCAAGCAGAAAACATGGCCTCTTGGGGGCTGTCAGTATACCCCCATTTAGTCATAGCTGTAGTAAGCTTGCCTTATATTCACTTTGGGTCACCCTGAACTCCCACACATTTGGGGTCCACTGCAATTCTGTGTCATGGGCCACTGTGAATATGACATATGAATGCAGTGATGAGGGATGGTGGGAGACAAAAGACCAATGGTAAAATTATTTAGAATATTAGGATGGCCTGCCTGGCTGCCTTGGTCAGTGGGGCATGTGACTCTTGATCTGGGGGTTGTGAATTCAAGCCCCATGCTGGGAGTAGAGATTACTTAAATAAGTAAAACTTAAAAAGAATGTTATGACAGCTACAGCAGAGTATTAAACTAAGTATGGGGCCATTATTACGTGGGGACTTGTTAGACTGTACAGGTTGCAAGCCCAGGAAGCCAGCATTATATCTGTGGGTTGTTTTAAAAATAGCCTCCCATCCCAGCCTCTGGGAATCAGAATCTCTAGAGTGGTCCCTAGATATGTGTATTCAAAATTAACAACACCAACAACAATAACAACTTTGCAAGTGATTTTGTGGGCTTGTGTAAAATTGCGTAATCCCTTAAGCTAGCACTGAAAATCTTAATAATCAATTTCTTTACTACCTAATTTTTTCACACTGCTCCCCACTTTGAGCCTTTGTCTGTGACCCATTAGGATTATTTGATGTGTCTGGCTGTATTTCCTGTTTTGGTTTACCCTGTGTTGCTCATTCCATTATCTCCAATTTCAATGCTAACTTTCTCCTCACTACTCATGGGAATTGTGCTTTTTTTTTTTTCCCTCAAACACATATCAAAGCCTAACTTCTCTATAAAATTGTCGTCCATTATTCTAGCCCATGGTGAACCGTCCTTTTCCTGTTTTTATAGGTCTTATGTTCTAGGCCATTTATTTTATGCACAGTATTCTACAGTGTGCTATTACTTGCCCTTTTATGTGCATGTTCTTTCTTCCTCCCTAGATTCAATGTGTCCTGAGCTCCTGGTCTTCTATTGAGGTTTTAAAATGGCCATGCTAGGGCCCAAGAATTACGGTTGTGCCTAGAAAATCCTAAAGAATAAATAACTCTAATAAAGAGGCTGGCTGCTGTTTTTAAATTTGACTGGACCATAGTACTTTTCAAAAAGAGATTTCCATTCAGAATTTATTTTTGTCAGTCACCATGACTGCTTTTTTAAAAATTATTTTTTTGAAATTTAAATAAAATCATTGAAACTCATCTCAGATGTGATGCTGTAGCTGTGCATCACAAGTCTCTACAAGAGTTGTTATATTATTTTCTACGATGTTTTTTCTCCCCTCTGAATGACATTTGAGCAATTTTCCTAAAAGAATTTTCAAAAAAGTGAAGATCATCTTTTCGAGGAATTAAAAAGGTGACTTTATCAGGCTTCTTCCTGTAAACTTGATTTAGAGCCAGAAAGAAACAGATATAATTGGAATAGTTTTCTTTTATCTTTCTTTCTTTATTTTTTTTTTATTGCTGAAAACTAGTGGCAATATAGAGGAAACTTATGCAGTGCTGTCCTTCCTGGGGAAGAAGTGTGAAATTATGAGATGTGTCCAAGTGGTTGGCTTACAGTTTCTGCTATTACTGTCAAAGCAATTGTTTTGAAAAGTGAATTTGAAAAGTAAGGTATGTTCCTCTCAAACACACAAACACACACACACACATGCATGGCATATTCTTATATTAATGAAAATCCACTTTTTATAAGCTTAGCATATATAGATAATTTCTAGGGCCCCCTTTCAGTATGTGTGTATGTATATATATATATATATATATTTATTTTAAATATTTTTTTATTCATTTGAGAGAGAAGAGGGAGCAGCAGAGGGAGATGGAGAAGCAGGCTTTCTGCTGAGCAGGGAGCTTGATGCGGGGCTCAGTGCCAGGACCTTGGAGTCAAGGACCTTGGAATCATGGCCTGAGCCAAAGACAGACACTTAACCAACTGAGCCATCCAGGCGTCCCTCCGCCTTCCAGTTTAACAATTATTTTATGGTTCTATGATTGTGTGAGTATAGGAGTAGTTTTTCCTTAAGGCTTAGTCCTAATGAAAATCTTATTCCATGTCATTAAAAGAAAGGTTTTTTTTTAAAAAAGAGAAATATATTTCAATGCTACATCCAATTTAGAAAAATAAGTTGTATCTTTATGTATCAGTTACCTAATGCCGTTTAATAATATAAACAAAATGTCTCTGAGTTCTAGCAGGGTTAATGCAGAATCCTTTTCTACTTCAAATATTAAATCTCAATGTCTGACCAAGTATGTTGGTCCACATTTATAATCACCAAAAGCATCCTGGAGGTTCTTTTGCGCTTCTCTCTTAGGCCATTTAGGGAGACTAAGGACAGTCATACTTGCTATGGCTCTGCCTTTGTTCATTCTTCTCTTCGGGGAAAGACAGTCAAGGAAAAAGAATAAAAAGAAATGTAACCTTGCTGTGGCATTTCATGACATTTCTACATTTGAACATCTGGAAAGCCTCGTGTGACAGTGATGACCCAGTTGACAAAGCTCTGACTGCATCCACTATCCCCCCAAATATGCAAGCACTAAAAGCACCACTTTAATTCTGAAAAGCTTGTTCAGTGTCTTTCCATTTTGGCCTTGGAGAGAAAGAGAAGCCACATTTATTTTGAAGATGCATTCTGAGTATTGTACATCACACGCGTTGGAAAACAACGGTTCCAAAGAAAGGAACATGCATTATAGGAAAAGAGAAGAGCAGCTGCAGAACCAGCTCTAATTGCAGATCCTGGATGGATTTGATAATCAAATGACTACTCTGCATAAACTAGGAGTAAAATAGCAAAACATTAATTACTCCTATTATTGCTTTTATATATTGAGATGGAAAAAATAAATGCATAAAACATTTTAAGAACAGAAATCTAAAGCAAAATAAAATTTCCACATTGAAATATCTTCAATGGTGATAAAAAGATGTCACAGGAAGAAATGAATCCTAGAATAAAATGCTGACAGAAATCAAAGGGAACTTGTATATCTACAACAGACTATTCTTTAAAGGAGTTACAAAATGAGGGTGAGTAATAATATAAAGACAATCTATTAAATGTTTAAAAGATGACAACATTTATACTTTGTCTTAGTCTGTTGGTGGTGCTATAGCAAAATGCCACAGACTGGGTAGCTTATAAATAACAGAAATTAATTTCTCCCAGTTCTGGAGGCTAGGAAGTCCCAGATCAGAAAGCCAGCATGATCACCTTCTGGTGAGGTCCTTCTTCTTGGCTCACAAGCCAGCACCTTTTTGCCATGTTCTCACATTCTTGACAGAACTAGGAAGCTCTGTGGGATCTCTTTTATAAGATTGCTAATCCCATTTATGAGGCTCTACCCTCATGACCTAATAAACACTACCCAAAGACCTCACTTTCCAATAGCAGCCATCGCACTGAGCATTAGGATTCTAACATGTGCACCTCAATGGGGTTTGGACACAGAAACATTCAGACCATAGCACAGTAAAGTAATTTGATTAATTGGCAACAAGTAAGACTTCTTGTGTTCGACTGATTATGCCAAGGTATAGTTAATTGTGGGCCAATACATTTTATGATTTTTCTCAATAAATTGTGTCTGAAATCTAAGGAGCTATGATCCAGTGAGCAATGATAGGAGAACAAAGTGTGTCAATATTATAGAACATGGTCTGTAATGTTGTTATTCCTGAGGAAATAACTGCTTCACCCACCAGTTTTTGAAATAGAAGCTCTTCATTAAAAATGGGCATTCTTCTATTATTACTAGAATCTGGAGATGGATTCCCGGTTAATTTCTAGAGAAATCACAACTAGCTCAGTGAGCATTTACACTACCACCATACCTATAAAGCAGCTACTAGTCCTGTATGTCAAGGGGCAAAAATTGCCACCACCATTACTATCATCACTACCATGAAAAGCTTTGCTATTCTGAAACTAAGTTCCCAGAGATGTCTATTATATTGATTTTTCAATACGGATGTGTTAACACAATGACTTTATGGACTTTGAGAAGCCCAAGTCTAATCCGTGCTCCATACCTCAGGAATAACCTCGTAGTCTAGAAAGTTAAAATCATTCTTTGAGCTAGAGCAGATTTGTCATTAAAACTAACGTAGTTCTCTTTGGAATGGTTTTGATTTCCAGAAAGTGTTTTGACTTCCAGGAAGAGTTTTGATTTGTCCAGGATTTTGTTGTTAGTAAGAGGTACAGTTGATCTTGAATCTAGATATTCCAATGCCAACTAGAGTCATCTGTCATTTATTCTTCTAATTACACTTGAACATTTTCTTTTAAAATAAACTTGAGTTGTAGACCACTCTTGGGGAAGTAACTGTTCCAGTTATTTAATAAAAACATTAGGAGCACACCATTGCATATGACAACAAGGATGACATTACCTAAATATTGCTTAGTCCCCACCAAAGGACCAAGAAATGTTTGCTAGTATCTTATATTTCATATTTTAAAGACTGAACTATTCGTGAATATAGATAAAATATCTACATTCTTTTAACTCATTGACTTTGTAGCTGGAGGTAGCCAAGAGGTGGTAAACTCTTAATTACTAACTGGATAATCACTTCCATTGTCCTCATTCTTAATAGAACCCAATTAGTTTTGGGTGGCAATGTGCCCAAGTCAAGCAATGAATTATCTGTTTCAGCTAATCTTGCCAATTCTCTATATAAAGTGTATGGCTTTATGTGAAGCTACAGGTGTTCATGTGACCAAGTCTGGCTACTGGAAGGGTTTCTCAAGAATGTCTATTATTTTCTAGATGAAAGGGTTAGATGTGGTCAGCTCTGACCTTTCTGCTCCCCCATCTTGTACGTTCAACCTTGACCTGATGCACACAGCTTCATGAGGAAACAGCGTGAGGAAACGCCAGGAGAATCCAGAAATCTCAGCTCTGATACTTCTGAGTTACTGAACTAGTAACAGCAGCTATGGACCTCTACCTCATCTCCTTCTGTGAGAAAAATAAGCCCTTTTTTTGTTTAAGCTACTGTTAACTGGATTTTCTGTTGCTCCAAGCCAGAAGCATTCCCAACTAAAATCACATGGTTTAAGATTGAATACGCTCATTTCCAACACTAGAAGAGATAAAAAGGAAAGGATAAATGCCATTAAAACACACTTCAAAAATTGTTTTGATTTCTTAGAAGTTTATTTGAGCACTTTGTGCTTCACTATGATTGCCTTTACAATTCCTCAGTCAAGTGCCCGGAGATGGAACAATGTGCAGTTGCCATGAGACCAGAACTCATTTACAAGGGCAGCTCGTAGAGAATATAATTCCTTTTCTAAGGCGGACTCAGAGGATGACCCGCATTTACTGACTATTACAGATCTACCCGATCCTAAGAAGCTGGGAGAAAGAGTCTGTCTATGGAATCATGGAAAGTTAGGGTGTATGTTGTCTTTTTTTTTTTTTTTTTTTTTTTTTTTTTTTTTTTTNTGGTTCTGGCTTAGGTGTGTTTCTTGCTGTATCCATAAGATAATTTTTTTAAAGATTTTATTTATTCATTTGACACAGAGAGAGAGATTACAAGTAGGCAGAGAGGCAGGCAGAGAGAGAGGAGAGAGGAGGAAGCAGGCTCCCTGCTGAGCAGAGAGCCCGATGTGGGCCTCGATCCCAGGACCCTGGGATCATGACCTGAGCCGAAGGCAGCGGCTTTAACCCACTGAGCCACCCAGGAGCCCAGGGTGTATGTTGTCTTAACACAGGTTCTGCTGGATATATTAGGACTTAATGTTAGTGAAGTTAGTGACAAAAAGTGAGCATTGACCATGCACAACTGACCACATGGAGGGTTAGTTCTTAGAGGAACAGTCATCATTCTGCCAGGAATAGCCAAAGAACATAGTAAAGTCCAGACTTGTCTGCCAGAAATACAATTTTGGTGGCTAGGATAAGGCAGAAAGAGGTTCCAAGAAGCAGGCAGTGGTTCTAGAATGTCAGGTGGGTGCTGTTACTGTCATTCATTTTCAGAGCGGATCACCAGGCAGACTTGGGAAGTTTAAATGAAAGGGTCTATGTGATGGGAGGAAGAGTCTGGAAGGGTCTAAACAGAAGGCTAAGACTTGGACCAAGAGAGTCTGGGATCTGGATAAGTCTCCAATTTTGATGAAGTTGGAGAGTACCAACTACAAGTGCAGCCTGAAGATACAGTTATCTGAGGACAGTGGTGGTGGTGGTGGTGGTGGTGGTGGGTAGAGGCACTTAGCACACAGGAGCCCAGTGCTCACCACGGCATAGATAATATTATTGCACAGAGGCAAACAAATTCGGTACCTTGCACTCTCCTCGTACTGAGATCTGTAAGAATCCAGGGGCCTCAGAACCTGTTTTCTGGAGGGAAGTACACTCTGTGAAATGGAAGATACTAACTTGGCACTGTTTGGGGTAGTTTATGCTTAGCCTACTGGCCCTCATACATTTTATTTATTTATTTATTTATTTTCATTTTATTTATTTTATTTTATTTTATTTTTTATTTGACAGAGAGAGAGATTACAAGTGGGCAGAAAGGGAGGCAAAGAGAGGAGGAAGCAGGCTCCCTGCTGAGCAGGGAGCCCAATGTGGGCCTCGATCCCAGGACCCTGAGATCATGACCTGAGCTGAAGGCAGAGGCTTTAACTCACTGAGCCTCCCAGGCGCCCCACTTTCATACCTTTTAAAATGTGACCCACGGATAGATGTTCTAGGACATAAAAAATACATAAATTAGAGATGGAGCACAAATCAGCTGACGAGTAGCTTACTGTGAATGACGCACTGTTGATAATTTATTTCACTTTGTTTAATTTTATCCTATTATTACTTGGAAAAAAGATCTTGAACTACAAAATTGACAATAACCCACCCATCGGTCAGGACCCGAAATTTCAAGACTGGCTGAGTTCTTCAGAAGATTCACGCTTGATATTCAATTTTGGTGTTCTCTCTTGGGTTTGCTTCAGTTTCTCAAGTCTGAATTCCTCCAGCAGTTGCTTCATTCAGTTACCATGAACATGGACTTCTTTCAGTTTACCGTGGACATGCAAGCGTTGTCCAGCCTTCCAGGCTTCAGTGAACTTAACGGTGCCTTCCATAATGCCAGAAGGCTTTTCCCAGTCCTGAAGGTCCTGAAGATCTTCACCTTATGTTTCCTCTATCATTTTCTGTGAGAAACCTGGAGCCATCTTAGCAAAGACACACTGACAACCGGTGTTGGGCACTTTCTTTGTTTTCTGCTAGCAGGTCTGGCCTGTCATTGCCAGTCATTACGGGCCCTCACTGCTTATCAGAACACAACAGAAGTAGCTGAAAGAGACACACCAGGGAGAGAAACACACTGAGGAAAAGATTCTACCCAGAATAAAGCTGTAAAGCGCCGTAAAGGGCTGGGATCTAGCAGTCTGGTGCTCATGGGCCAAACGTTAAAGTTTAGTCTGCCAGCCAAATCCCTATTGGCTGAAATCATGCAGACACACTTAAAGCACAAGAAACATTCACATTAGCTGTATACTACGTGAATTATATATATACAGACATATGTAGTTTTTTAGGAAGATATTTTAGAAACAGATATTTTTAAAATTAGCACAGCAGCATGAAGAAAAAATACTTATTTGTTCTGCCCTCCTGTTACATAACTGCTGGCACCATATCTCCAGGAATTCCTTCCTCTGCTTCAGAGTTCAGGAAGGAGTCTGGATAAGGGAATGCTATGAAAAATCCTCTTGTGGTTTTATTTTTTTCTGTCCTATTTAGGCCTTTGCCCATGAAATGTTGCTGTGTGCCTCCTCTTCTTTCCCCAGGCCCTTCTTTGCAGATTCTGTCCTTGGCCTTCATCTTCAGTTTGATTTCTCCTTGCCTTGGTTCTGCAGAGCAGCCCCAAAGTGTCAGAATAAAATGTAGCCCTATCAGATAGCTAGTTGACTTTTGCTAACATCATCATTTTATGTGGGTATAATATTAGATCATTTTGTTTTTTTACATACTGCTGATGAGCCCTTGAACAGGCACCCTGATAGTTTCATAGTCTGAAATTGATTACTGAATGCTACATGAAAAATTATTTTTTCACTTATGAAATGAAATGAAAACTGAGCATATTGGAACAGAATGTTCATTTACCTTCTAAACCACTGCAATAGGAATAACCAAAATAATGACTTAATATGAATAGAAAAAGATATCCTGTTAATGAGATTTAGTAACTAAATGAAAACTAGTGACAGAATTTTACTGTATATAGTTCTAGAGGGAAGAATTTCTTTAAGAACATGATAAAATAAGATGAAAATAAATATTTAAAAAATATTTGTCCCTGGAGTTAAGTTCTGAATTATACTAATGAGATAGTGTTTAGAGATTTCATATTCTAAGTTTTATATATATATATACACACATATATGTGTATATATACATATATATATGTATGTATACATATATATATGTATATATGTGTATATAAACACACACACACACACACACACACACACATATATATATTTTTTTCCCCCTGTGACTCAAGACTGAATTTTTCCCTGGAGCTCAGTATTATTTTCTGCCATGTGTTAATTTCTTGCATGAATGCCTTATTTACCTTCATTTAGACAATGCTGCAGGTGGAATGTAAGCAGTACTTATTGCTGATATTTTTACTGGCCAGAGATGAAGGACAACTCAGGGTCTTGCCTAGCTCTAGGGTTTTACCACTACAAAGGCAATTTTGAGGTGTGATTTGTCATCATAGAAGAAGACTGACTTCTTAAACATTATTCTATGAGCCATGATTCAAATTAATAAACTCTCTCAATAGCTTCCGAATAGGTGGTGTCTGTTTTAAAGGCCTCACTTTTTAAGACTTCATTGTAACCATAACTGAGTTTGTTCTGTAGGAGTCCTTATTTATATAATAATTGAGTCAAATACTCTTACTAAACCATTGTTAGGTTTAAGCTGCTATGTTATACACTATTTTTCTTTCTTAAAGCAGTCAAGTTATTACCTGTTACTCAATCCCACATGCATTGCAAAACTTACGGCCATAAAATTTACAGTATAGTTTGCTTTAATTCAAATGCAGTTACTTTAGTGATTTTAATAATTATACGTTTCCATCAGGGGTAGCTGGAAAGGAATACAGTTGACAAACTATTATAATAGGTCGACAGCCACTGGGCTTATAAAATAAGCTATAGTTACCTTTGAGCTGTAATTAGTAAGTGAGTCCAATATATCTAGATCTTTCTAAGGTGCGTATTACCTATTAAATATGCCTATATCTTCCCTCAAATACTTGTAGATTGGTTCAGATATGTACAGCTTGCTTTTATTCTAAAGAGTGAATCAGTTCTTCAAAGGGTGCTTCCTATGACCTGCATTATTATCTGAATCCTTTAGGAAAAATACTGATGCAAAGATATGACGAAACCATAGTTTTAATATCCTAGTGGTCTTCTGGAGGTGATTCTTGCTTTTGTCTCTCTGTGGAAAGGGGACATGCTTTGGACTAAGCAAGTGTGGGCTCAGTTCTTTTCTCTTCCAGCTTCATTGAGATATAATTGACATATGACATTGTGTAATTTAAGCTGTTGATTTGATGCATTATTATTATTTTTTTGATATTTTATTTATTTATTTGACAGAGAGATAGAGAGCACAAGCAGGCAGAGAGGCAGGCAGAGGGAGAGGGAGAAGCAGGCTCCCTGCCGAGCAGGGAGCCCGATGCGGAGCTTGATCCCAGGACCCTAAGATCATGACCTGAGACAAAGGCAGATGCTTAACCAACTGAGCCACGCAGGTGCCCCTGATACATTTTTATATTGCAAAATGATTACCACCATAGCATTAGCTAATACCCCCATCCTGTCACATAGTTACCTTTTTTTGTGTGTGTGATGAGAATAGTTAAGATGTACTTTCTTACATAATATTATAATAATATAGCATAGGGCGCCTGGCTCAGTGGGGAGCCTGCTTCCTCCTCTCTCTCTGCCTGCCTCTCTGCCTACTTGTGATCTCTCTCTCTCTCTCTGTCAAGTAAAAAAAAAACAACAAAACATGATAAAAAAAATAATATAGCATAATTATAATATAGTAACATTATTAGTAATAATAGAGTAATAATCTAATATTACAGTAATATAATATATTATTACAGTATTACTATTAGTTATAATCCCTATATAGTCATATAGATAGATCACATACATATATAGATGTATTTATATATATCTCACGTCTTCTTATCCCTTCACAGGTTAGGTTGTTTCCATATCTTGGCTATTGTGAAAAATGCTGCAATAAATATGGGAGTGCAGACATCTCTACAAGATCCTGATTTCAGTTGCTTTGGATATATATTGGGTTCAGTTCTTCACTCTGCCTCTAAACTCTGCCTCAGTATCCCAGTTTGTAAAGTGGAAATAAAGCCCATTTCACTGGAGTGTTGGGAAGATTTTAGGAGAAAATATATGAAATACCTGTTTTATATTGGTATGCTTGTAATAACTACTCTTCTGTCCCCATGAAAAGAGTCAATATGACTTTAATAGTTATCTCTACTTCATTGAAAATTAGACTTTAATTGTAACTCAGCCTCGGTTTTTCCCATTGTTCTAGGTATTCAGCTGCACTGAATAGCTAGGAGAGCAATTTGGAGATGCTTTATGGAGGTCAAAACACTTTAGCTCAATAATACCATTTTCACTCATTTATCAAATGCTTGGTGATGTTGTAATAGCTTTAAGTATCAAAAAAACCAAACACAAACAAATACTCTGTTCACAGGACTGTGTTATTAGACCTCATTGAATTTAAGTATTTACCTGTAAAATATCTTTGAATGACTACTTAGATAAATATTTGTAGATACTAATTGATTCCAAAGGGACTCTTTGAAGTTTTCTCTATAGTCCTGTGGGATAACACCAGATTTTTTCAAAATTTGCTGGGCCTGAAGCAAAAAAAAAAAAAGTATCAGGTCTTTCTTCTATTCCCATATTTGTGCCTTCCTTGTGTTTTTCCTTATGGTGTGGTCTTTTCCCAGTTTCTGATGCAAGCTTTGAATGACCAGGCTTATCACCAGTCTCCATACCAGTTCCCTCCCTGGTAGGATTTCAAATTAAATCACTCTTCCAGAATGGAAGTGGCTTAGACTGCAAAGATTTTGAGATTCGCACTTTAATCCTTAATCAGATTTTAGATCTTGTCACTCTACATCAGAGGATAACCCCCTGAGCCATCTCTCCCCTTGGGTCCCAGCTCTGTCTTTCTGGCGCGCTAGCCCCTTTCTCCCTTCACAGTGTTTACGTATGCTTCAATAGCTTGTTCCTCAACCAGTTCAGGATATTGGCTAGAACTGTGTCTTCATAGCAGTAGAGCCTTACCGACCAGCCCTGCGTGGGTCTAATGTTACCCCTGTAATCGTAACCCTATCCCGTGCCCTACTCTTATTGATACCTAGTAAAGAAACCTATACCTATCCTACCTCCACTCAATCTCAGGCGCAAACATTTTGATAAGGAAAAACATAAAATCTGAGAAATGAGTCTCTTATTTAATAAGAGAAGTTACTTTTGGAGAAAGCGAAACCATGAAGCAGTCACTTGGATATACAGTTTATGCTATTTATGCAGATATAGTACAGTAAAGAACAACTTCTCAGGATTATTTATCATTATCTTGGTATTTTCAAAACTCTTGCACTGAACTTAACTCAAGGTCATAGTTCTAGATTTGGTTAAGTTTTTGATCTACTGTTAGGGTTTGTTATGTTTATATTTCTGTCATCCTGATGCCTCAGGGATAAGAACAATGTCAGATATGTTTTCGAAAATGTCAAATCATGCACACACGTGTGTATATATAAATTTTGTATGTGAAAACTTCAAGATTTATGAACCATATTTTAGGTATTTTCACTAAGTTATAGAGGAGGGGATAAAATAGTGGTGGTTTATAAATTGAAGCTATTGTTAATGTTTAAGATGATGAAGCCCTCACAGAGTGCCTGGGTGGCTCATTTGGTTAAGTGTCTGACTCTTGATTTCGGCTCAGGTCATGATCTCAGTTTTGTGAGACTAATCTCCATCTCGGCCCCCTGAGCTAGGCATGGGAGCCTGCTTAAGATTTTCTCCCTCTGGGCGCCTGGGTGGCTCAGTGGGTTAAAGCCTCTGCTTTCAGCTCAGGTCATGATCTCAGGGTCCCGGGATCGAGGCCCACATCGGGCTCTCTGCTCGGCAGGGAGCCTGCTTCCTCCTCTCTCTCTGGCTCTCTGCCTACTTGTGATCTCTCTCTCTCTCTCTCTCTGTGTCAAATAAAGAAATAAAATCTTAAAAAAAAAAAAGATTTTCTCCCTCCCTCTCCTTCTGCACCCACATCCCTCTCAAAAAAACAAAACAAAACAAAACAAAAAACAGGAAGAAAAAACCAAAAACAATAAATAAACACCCCTCCCCTCCCTCTCTCCCTCTCTTAAAAAAAAAATTTTAATTGAATTAAAAAAAATAAAGTCTTCACATTGAACTCTGTTTTTTTATTCCCACTTACTTCATCCAAGGTCAGTAAAACTGCTTATAATATATTTGCTTAATATATTTGGGAAAGCAGTTACTTTGCTAAAATCCCCTGCTTTGATGACCAGTACTACTAAACATACTAATAATGGTATTTATGCGAATACCCTAAAACTAGTACAGTGTGGAGATTTGTCTTAAGTAATCTGCAATTCTCTGTTTCTGGGTTTACTGGGCCTCTCAGAGGTCAGGACTGGCTCAGCTACATTCATTGTTGTGTCTCTTGGTGTATTAAAAATAAAGAAATGTCTCATATTCTTATAAGAATGGTGTATATTGCATATACTGAAAATTTTAATATGAATACCTCCTTTCATTCAACTGTTTCGGTATGTCTGCGACTTTTTTGTCAAACCCAAATAGAGATAGCATCAGTTGCTAAAACTGAGGTCCTTAGAGAAGGTGAGACCCAAACTAAATGGACTCTTAGCCCCCTCTATGTTCGGCCTGGCACCCCAACTTCTTCCACAGTGATTGTGTGGCTGTGAACACACACCTTTTGGTTCCTGGAGCTGTTTCCCAGATCTGCCTGTACCTGAGGTCAGCTTGGCAACTGTCCAATCACTGTTGCTCGGTGCATCCTATTTTAGTGTGAGACTCACTCTCTTTTTTCTTTTCCTCCTCGTGTTTCAGCAAAGTAAACCTTCATGTCTTGTGTTGCCAGGAGTTATCCTCGCAAGTGAACTATTTCTACACAATTGAATTTCTGAGATAATTAGTCAATTGTGTCAAATTGAAACTTTTAATCATGTATAATTCAAGTGAGATTAAACCATATTTAGAATGTTTAACCCGGATTCCTGTTGGGTAAGTCATAAAGAAATCCACTATGGATGACTGAGCCTTCAGCACAATTTCACCCTTAAATTATTAGACTATAATTTATGCTAACATCTGTTTCGGATACCATATCATTTCCTTAAACTGCATATTTTCCTTATGTCAATATCAAGTTCATTCAATTTTTATTATGGCATTGGAGAATAATGTATAATTAGTAACAGTTATTTCAAAATCTGTAACCACCTGTACAGTCTCATTTGCATAATAAAAAGGGAGGGTTATCAGCTGTACAACACTGTTGCTGTATTCTGGTAGGTTAATGAGGAATTTAGTTGGTGAGTCGAGAAAGTAAAGTATTTCCCTTGGAAGCAAAAAGAACCTTACATTTAAGTGATGATTTTAAGAATGAATGCCCGTAATTTCAGTGGCACACAACACTAATTTCCCTGAAGTTGTATTTGTTGTCTATATTTTTCCCTTAAATATTGAGTGTATAAAGTATTACTAAAATATATTTCTTTGAAATACTTTGCTCTAATATGCATGATGTGTTAGATGTGCCTTAAATGAAATTTACACTTTCATTTTTAAATCTAATTTTACAGGGAACTTCAAAACTCTCACTGTGTTCATGTAATTATCACCACGGAAATTTTAAAACATGTTTTCCTTAAGGAACTTGAAGTCTTTTCACCTTTTTCAGATGATGTGTGCCTTTAAAAATTAACCATGTTACATTATGTCTGATGACTGTCATTAATTGTATCATGCAAAGGAAAAACAATTGCAATTTGGGGCAACCCAGTGAAGTGCTACTAGCTCTCAATATCAGGCTAACTGTGGTAAAGTAAAACGTGCACATTCTGTAAGCCAAATTGTTTAGATTCCTAAGAAATCTCTATGCTGATTTTTTTTTTCCCCCTTTCATTGGCGTTTGGTAGTATAACAGTTCAAACAGACATACCTGTGCTCTGGGGATCAAAGGGAGAATGGTGGAATCAGTAAAGCCTTCGAGGGGCAGTCTCTCCCTCCTGGGAAAAATGATCGTTCAAGTGCCAGCCTTGGAGGTTCTAGATGTTATTACACCCAAGAAAGGGGACCTTTCCTCCTGGAGTCCTTACTAAACTGTTGTATATCTGGTGCCTCCAAACTTGTTTTCCTACACTTAGGAGCAGTGTGGGGCCGCTGGGTGGCTCAGTCAGTTTAGTGTCAGACTCTTGATTTTGGCTCAGGTCATGATCTCAGGGTCCTGGGATTGAGCCCCACATCAGGCTCCATGCTCAGCAAAGAGTCTACTCCAGATTCTCTCTCTCCCTTTCCCTCTGCACCCCCCTCCCCCCACACTCTCTCTCAAATAAAATAAATCTTAAAACAAAACAAAACAAAAAACGGTGTGGAGTGTCAGCCCTGTGAGTTCTGCTCACCAGAACCGCTCACCAGAACAGTGCCTTTATGGGTCACTGCCCTGATTGATGTGATAAAGTGAAATGGCTGCATAATTCAGTTATTCTAGCACTTTGTCTTCGAGGTCAGAGCTCTGATCTAGAAAGCATGTAGTAGTAATATATATTAAGGTTTACAAAATACTTGGACTTCTTCTTCATTCAGTGAAGAAGACCCCACCCATTCAGCTTAAACTGAACCTATGTGTCTCTGTTTCCCCATGAAAAGCCAGGATATGTGGAAAGAACTTAGGGAGAGAGAGAATAGCATTTTAAGTATTATATTTGAATATAATTAACTTATGTTCATTCTTCTGAAATACTCTTTCACATTGTTTCTTTTTCTTCTTCCTTTCTTTGTACACCACCAGAATATTATTTCAATTCTGTGTTGCAGGAAGCTTTAATCCAAGACGCTGTTAAGGACATCAGAGCCCTTATCTAGCATTGTCCACTTCTTTTAGCCGTAGCCAGAGAACCAGGGACACAGGCTGCTGAGGCTTCAGGGCTGTTCACCCCCTCTCACCCATTCCCTTTCCATCCCCCATGGCTGCCTCAGCCCCCAGCACCTCTGTACGCTGAGTCATGGGCCTGTCTCCCTGGCTTGTGTTCTTTATTGGGTATCAGACTGCTTTGTCCTTTTCTGACTTTCCATCTTAGCAGCTGAGCCCTTTGGTACCCCAAAGCTGAACTTTCTGACTAGGGAACAGGGAGCAGGTGTGGGTTAGGAACATTTCCAGCGAAGGAAGCTGGAAGCAAAGAAGAAAACAGTGATTTGGGGGAAGCTCGATACAGGACCTGTGATCTTGGGGGTACATGGAGGGAAAAAGCACAGGTGGGGATTAGGGGGAGCGAGAGAGAGAGAGGGAGGGAGAGGCAGGAGGAAGAGAAAGATATGTGGGCAGAGCTGATTAAATAAACCAATTCAGTCAGCATTTTAAAGCATTCATGTGTTGTAGGACACATTTTTAGTTAAAGGGTAGAAGAGTGTATAGCTGACTTTCAAGGAGATACTGAAGAACTACAAAAAAAAAAAAACACACACCAAAAACTTTACTTGGCTATGCAAATATAGAACTGATTATATTAATTAATCAGAACTGTTTTTCATTTATAGTTAATTGTTGTGCCACAGACTTACGATTATGGGTATCATGAATGTACTTTGATTATTACACTGAACTGTTCATGGATTTTGTCTACTTCAACTTTCATCTTCAGTTGCTCAGAATTTAAATATGTAGGCATTTTGCATGAGATACAATTTATTCTTTTAAATTCTTCATTACTGAGACAACTAAGTAAAGAGTATTGATGAAAGCTGCAAAAAATCAACTATGTAATCATCTAATCCTCTTAAAATTACTGTGGGGTCAAATTTATATTTTTATATTTAAAAGTATTATTGCCTTCATAAACTTGATTATAATTAAATAAGATGCTGCCTTTCTTTAAATATATTTGGATATTTCGTTTGAGGGAAGAAAGGAAAACCATTTATTTGGTCTTTATTTTTCAAGTAACATCTGTGCTAGAGGATTGGTGAGTTCAAACCTGGGAATACCCACTCTCTCGCCACCTCTTCGCTCTGGTTCTGAACCCCCAGATTCTCAGAATTTTCTGGGACTAATACCTTCCTAATGATTGCATCAAAGTTATAAGTTGAATCAGGAGAAATACCTTAGATCTGGTAAGGCCTTTATTAGAGTTTCACTCAAGAGATCAAGCTACTGCCTCTGTAGGTCAGTATAGAAGAATAACAAGTCATCTAAAGACTTAATGTAATTCTGTTGTCAAGTTTCTGGTTAAAATCAATTATTTTTTAATACAGAAAACTTTGGGTCACATTTGGTTGTAGGCACAGCATACCATATAAAAATATTATCTACCTATAGAGAAATAATATTTTTTAAAAAATACTCCAACGATACTCACCTTAAAAATAGATTAGTAAGGGCGCCTGGGTGGCTCAGTGGGTTAAAGCCTCTGCTTTCAGCTCAGGTCATGATCTCAGCGTCCTGGGATCGAGGCCCGCATCGGGCTCCCTGCTCAGCGGGGAGCCTGCTTCCTCCTCTCCTTGTCTCTCTGCCTGCCTCTCTGCCTACTTGTAATCTCTCTCTTTGTGTCAAATAAATAAATAAAATCTTAAAAAAAAAAAAAAAGAAAGGAAACCCTCCCTCCATGCAGCCCCTCACAAAAACCCTTCTTACCCCACTTTCTTAAAAAAAAAAAAAATAGATTAGTAAATAATCACTATACTGAATCACTAATTCTCTTTTATCTTTTAAAAAGGAGAAGTTACTTCTTTAGGACATGTCTAAACTTAAATTCTTGTATCATTAGCAGCCAGCACAGTGCTGGTTACATCATGGAAACTCAAGAAAAGCACATTGGAAAAAATGAGTGCAATTACATGGTATATATCTGTGTTTTTCAATAAGTAGGGTATTTTCTGTTAATGTTATATTTAACAAACCTAAATGAAACTAATTACTTTTGAAAAACTCTCTGATTGTAAGGAATGAATATACACCTCATCATTATCAAGGTTCTTCAAGTCTAACATCAGTTCCTATTTTATAATATAATTTTTAGTTTTCAGTTTAGATGTTTATAAGTCTATCCATGTAATATGCACTTGAATTATATGATAGGAATGATCTAGTGGGTATTATAATTTATTCCGAGAGGAATTGGGTCCTTAATATACCATTTTTTAGTATACTACTCAGAAAGAGAACTAATGGGGCACCTGGGTGGCTCAGTTTGTTAAGCAACTGCCTTCTGCTCAGGTCATGATCCTGGAGTCCTAGGATCCAGTCCCACATCCAGTCCTGCTCAGCACGGAGCCTGCTTTTCCCTCTCTCTCTTTTGCTCCCCCTGCTTGTGCTCTCTCTTTCTCTGTCACATAAATAAATAAAATCTTAAAAAAAAAAAAAAGAAAGACAACTGATTTCTTAAAATAAGAAGATAGGAGATTAACATACAATTTAAAAATTAAATTTGTTCTTTATATTAATGTTAGTATTTTTATTACATGATTCTCACTGAAATTCTGGTCAGTTAAAATATTTAGTGTTTGCATGCTGCTATCATGGTTCAGCTGGATTGATTGTGTTTTATGGAAGGAAAATATATAGGTAATATTTATAACTTACAAGGTGTCATGATATTGGTAATATTTTTAGGAGTGGAAGGGATATTTGCTGCTAGCATGTCTTCTTTTAATCATAGCTATTGTCTTTCCAAACTTCTGACCCTGAAAAGGCAGAACCAGGAGATGTTTCAGTGTACTGGGTCTCAGCTTCCCAGTATTTGGGAAACTGGGGAGTGTAGGACGGTATTCCTAGACCCTTTTGAGTACTGCTGTACCTAGAAAGTTGAGAGAGGTTTCGTAGGAAAAAAATAAGTTGCAAGTCATCAGAAGTCATTAGAAGAAGAAACAGAGTTAGTAAATCTGAAACTATATACCATTCCTTCCTTTGTCCTCATTCCCAAGGAAGCTCTAGGGAGCTCCTATGAGATGACAGACTCTGGGACAGACATCTCTACTCTGTTCACCTCTCTCCACGTGGAGCCATCTGTCACTCCCTGGCCATCAAAGTCTGTCTGATGGAGGATTTAATATCTGAATCTCCCTCAATTTTGGATTTAAAGTTCCTCGAGTTTGATTTAAAGTTGTTGCAGGGTAGCTACCTTCTCTGCTCAGTTATCTTTCTCTTCAAACCAGCAGATGCTGGACATGCCAGATTTGAATATTGGCCCCATTGAAATTAGACTAAATTCGCATTTTCCTCATAGCTTGCAAGGTTTCTTTGCCCTGGCCTTGCCCCCAGCTCCTCCCCTAATGCCATCTCCAGTTCTTTACGATGCCCCAGCAAGAAATAATTGAATACAAATAGAAAACCGGCTAATATATTGTACGATTTATCTGATGACAGCTCTAAACTCCTTTCATCTGTCTGTCACATAACCTATTGGCTCTACCTTCAAGATATTTTCCTGATCCAACAGCTTATTTCTGTATCACTGCACTTATGTTAGACTTTACTGTCTTTCTTACTGTCTTTCTCCTGAAATTCTGCTGTTGCCTTGCTTTCCATGTTCTCTTCCTACTCTCTGGTCTTCCACAGTGTAGAACAAGTGATCTTTTAGGATCAGAATCCTACCATGCCGTGCATTTGAGGAGAACACCCTTGTGACTTTGAAGTGCACATAGCCCTTCTCTGTGTCCTACAAACTCTCAGAAGATTATGCCTCTGTCTTCCCATCCCACTTTTTTTTTAAGATTTTTTTTTTTTTGTATTTTTTTATTTGCTTGACAGAGAGAGAGAGAGTGAGATCACAAGTAGGGAGAGAGGCAGGCAGAGAGAGGAGGAAGCAGGCTCCCCACTGAGCAGGGAGCCCGGTGCGGGCCTCGATCCCAGGACCCTGGGATCATGACCTGAGCCGAAGGCAGAGGCTTTAACCCACTGAGCCACCCAGGCACCCCCCGCCACCATCCCACTTCTTAATACTTTCTCTCACACCAGTCCAGACAGGTGGTGTTGGCCATTCTTCCATGGGAGCATTCCAATTGTTGTTCCTTCAACTAAAATATTTTTACCCTGCGCCTTTACTGTGACTCAATTCTCTACTCAGATGTCTTCTCTTCGAGGGCCTTCACACACCACTTCATCTAAAATAGTGCCCTGTGTTCCATCAGCCTGTGTCGCCTGCCCTATTTCAGTAGTCTTCTTTGAAGCACTTACTGATGGGTGACATTATGTATTTCCTCATCTATGTATTTGTCTTGGGTATGATTTTCTGGAAAGCAGAAGTGTGGGAAGCATTGTTCACCTTATCCTTAGAGCTTTCGAGAGTCCCTACCGTGTGATTAGCCTATCAGTAAATTCTTGGGGAGTGAATGAATGAATGTTTATTTTTCATAAAGAGGAATAAATGAAATATGCTTTAAATAAGAAATTACAAATGACCAATAATTCCCATGGTGGTTATTGGTTATTGTTCTTGCATATGTGGTTTACATTAATGAGGCATTTTGTTTGAGACCAACCTCATTGAAGCTGTTACTCTTTGGTAGTTGGTTGAAACGTTTGCTCAAGTTGTCAGTGTGAATATTTGGGGGCTGGGGACTGGGAGAACGAGGTGTTATGAGAAAGAAAGAGTTTAATGAGAGGGAATTTATATAAACAGTGGGCCAATGGGTCTAGAAAATGAGCTATGTTTTTCCAGGTATCTATATGGTAGAATTAGATAGAGGATGGCATTCTCCCTTGGGGACCATTTAATGCATTGATGCTGCACGTCTTGAGCTAGCTCTGGCCTCATGAAGTGCATCGGTCTCTCTGAATGCCTCCTTTAAGATTATGGAGCCACTGTGGAGTTGTTTGCCCTGTGGCGCAGGGTAGAAACAGGAGACATTGAGCCAGAGGCCCGTGGTTTCCTACACTGGACTGGCCTGTGCGGCCAGGAGCCCTTTAGGTGACTGGGGAAAAAAAAGAGCAATGAGAAATGCAGATTTAATACTGCAGCCACTGTACTCACTTTACAGTGCTTATTTTGAGAAAGTGGTTGTAAAAATAATTTCTTATATGTCCTTGAACATGATATTCCTTCAGTTTCTATTGTGATTGCCAATTGGGTATATTCATACTCCTTTCTAAATGAAGAAATGGATTCTCCAGCTTAAATTGGGTTTTGTGTTTCTTAAACCTGTTAACATGATGCATAGAGAAGAAATATATTAATTGAGCTATGAAAATACTTGCTAACTCACTAACTCAGGTTCAAATGATTCCAGCAACTAGGAAAATGAGATTTTTTTCCCCTACAAAAGACATATTGTCTTAGTTCATACAGTTATAACAAAATAATCATAAACTGGGTGGCTTATAAAGAACAGAATTTATTTTTCGGTGTTCTGGAGACTGGGAAGTATAAGATTAAGGCGCCTGCTGACTTGGTGTCACTTCCTGGCTCACAGAGGGCCATCTTCTTGCTGTGTCCTGACTTGGTGGAAGGGAAAGGGGAGCTCTTTGGGGTTTCTTTTTCTTTTTCTTTTTTTTTTTTAAGATTTTATTTATTTATTTGACACAGAGAGAGAGATTACAAGTAGGCAGAGAAGCAGGCAGAGAGACAGGGAGAGGAGGAAGCAGGCTCCCTGCTGAGCAGAGAGCCCGATGCGGGCCTCGATCCCAGGACACTGAGATCATGACCTGAGCCGAAAGCAGAGGCTTTAACCCACTGAGCCACCCAGATGCCCTCTTTGGGGTTTCTGTGATAAATAAACCAGTCTCATTTAAGGGGGTTCCACTCATATGAACTGGTTACTTTCCAAAGGCCCTACCTCCTAGTACAGTCACACTGGGGGTTGGGATTTCAACATAGGAGGTTTAGGGGGAGGATGCAAACATTCTGTGTGTAGTGCATATTTCTCTTGATCTGTCTCTTCTCCCTTACCTTTAATATTACAGGCATGAATAAGACATAATTCGTAATTAGGAGGGGGAGGGCAGAGGGGGAGAGAGAGAGAGAGAGAGAGAGAGAGAGAGAGAGAGAGAGAAACTCTAAGCAGACTCTGTGCTGTGCTTGAGCCCAATGCAGGGTTCGATCTCATGACTCAGAGATCACGATCTGAGTCAAAACCAAGATTCTGATGCTTAACCAACTGTACCACCCAGGCAGTCCTAATTCTACTCTTTCAAGAGAACATTTGCAGCTCAGGGCTAGGCAACACATCCAATTAAAGGCTCCTGTAAGGGCGCCTGGGTGGCTCAGTGGGTTAAAGCCTCTGCTTTCGGCTCAGGTCATGATCTCAGCGTCCTGGGATCGAGGCCCGCATCGGGCTTTCTGCTCAGCGGGGAGCCTGCTTCCTCCTCTCCCTGTCTCTCTGCCTGCCTCTCTGCCTACTTGTAATCTCTCTCTGTGTCAAATAAAATAAATAAAATCTTTAAAAAAAATAAAATAAAATAAAGGCTCCTGTAAGCTGGAATTGGCTTATGGTCATCATCTGCTCTCTCTCTGCCTAGAAATTAATGGCATTCATCTCACATCTTGGTCTTATTCATATCTCTACCACTGCAAGAGTGCTCAAAAAGCCCTCGTTGCTGTTGCTCACTTTGGGGAGGGACCACTCCTCCTCCAAATTTTCTCTGTTCCTTCTCCCTGAAGCAACTCAGGAAGGTCTGCATCACTAGATAGGCTTTTCTAGGAAGCTCTGGCTTTCTATCCAGAGAGTTCCTCCTTCAGAGTGCTCAGCTAGATCTGGGGAGCATAGATGAGGCCCTGACTCATGTGTATGCCTCCTTGACAGTTCTTGAAATGAGGTCTTTCCTTGGTTTCAACACCAAGGTCCTCTTAAGGGCCTTTTGAGCAGCTCCTCGCCTCCTCACCATGTCCCCTTCATGCGCTCTCCCCTGCTTTTATGCCAGGGCTGCAGGCATTGGCCATATGTTCTTATTGGCTGGGAGGGAGCAGGACTCCAGCCTTGTAAGGTGAAGGTTCTTACATGATCAGAGGCCCACACCAGGCACTAGATCCTCTTACTGTGTGACTGGTCCTTAGACTCTCTTTCTAGATGATCGAGAGCCCCAATGTTGGACCTCTCTGATAAGTGGTGGGAAGGGGGATTTACCGTAGCTCCTGTTTGTTCTTTTCAGGGGTTATCAGCCTAGGCAATAATGTTAAGGTCTTTGGAGTCGGGACAGAGAGAAATGTGCCTTTAACTCTAGTTTATATTTCAAAAAAAAAAAAAAAGAAGAAAAGAAAAAGAAAAAAAAGAAATAGTTGTGAGTAGCTTTATAGTTAGAAGTCGTCGACTGTGTTTTCCTAACATGGCAGCTGTGGTGTTAGAGGCATGCGTGGCAGAGGCACAGCGGGTGTGTGCGTGTCTCTCCCCTTGTACAGTTCCGTAGCCTGCCACTGTAGCTTTTGCTCTTGGAGGCAGGAAATGCACACTGGCAACCATAAATGTGGAAGTGACATTCTAGTAAAGAAGACAAAGCAGAAGGGAAAAAAAAGCAAAAACCTCACAGTGTCATAAATGCACCGAGTTTCCTCCTGTGTCCCATTTTCCACAACAACAACAACAAAATAAGTCTTAAAACTATATAAAGCCTTTCTTGCCGTGTGGTACTATTATTCTTGATTCATTAAATACTTTTGTGGCTGTAATCAAACTTGTTTAAAGCTCACGTGCTCACGGGCTAGAAAACACTTTAGAAGAAATGTGAACAATCAAAGCACAATTGCCAGCATATTATTATTGGTATTTTTCAGCATAATGCAGTTTCTGTTCTAGTCGACTCCCCTTTCTGAACATTTTCTGTGTGTAGGCATTTGCAGGTACAAAGCCCTAATAGAATTCTTATTACGGCAACACTTGAACTATATTTACTCACCAGGATATTCGTAATATTAGGTGCCTTATGCAAACTGTTTTATTTTTGTGGCTGAGATTGTATTGGAGAGTTGATGGTTTGACCCAGAACGACCACTGCTACTTACTGTTTGTGGAATGATACAATGTATTTTTTTCTGTTTGATTATAGACAAGGACACATTTTTAACATCTGATAATAAAGCTTTCCCTCTTCCTACAACTTCTTATGTTATTGTGTTGATATTGATGAGTGTTGGTGTTGAGCTTCTGTAGTTAAGGACTGAAATAATTTCACAAGCTTTCGCTTTACACCAACCCAAATATGAGGCAAGCCATCTCCTTGCCACATAACATCCCATCCTATTCCATTTCGTTCTTTGTACACACACAGATGAGAATGAACCCTTGAAAATGCTGCTTACGCAATTCTGAAATAAAATTTATTCCAAGATCGTTTGTTCAAGAAGAAACTGGTTCTTAAACTTATACCCTAAATCAGGGACCCCATCTCAGTACATGTTCTAACTCCTCAGCAGTTGGTAGACCAGCAGGGTAACTTATTTTAAGGTTCTGCAAGTTACAGCTGGCCTGTAAAATGGAAATAGGAATATATTCTGTAGAAAATACATAGGAATAAAGGGTATAAAGATAAAATATGATTTAATTTTAAGTAAGTAGTCAATATAAAAAACAATGAGAGTGCTCTGGATGAAAGGATGATTAAATACATAATCTGTTTAAAATTATATAGAAGAAAATGGAAGGAACATGTTAAAGATTTCTATTCTATAATCACATTATATCTCAACAACAGCATGTTTTAGACTATGCATTATTACACAGTAAACAAACTGAAAAGAAAAAAAGAAAACCTTGCCTTTTATTGGTTAGCCCAAGAGCTATAAACATGGATTTTTTTTGAAAGACTCTATTTATTTATGCGACAGAGAGAGAGAGACAGACAGACACAGGGACAGGGAACACAAGCAGTGGAAGGGGGAGAGGGAGAAGCAGGCTTCCTGTTGAGCAGGGGGCCCGATGTGGGGCTTAATCCCAGGACCCTGGGATCATGACCCAGGCGGAAGGCAGATGCTCAACAACTGAGCAATCCAGGCGCCCCAACCTTTTGTTTTTATTTTTGTGATATATATATTGAAATCCGTTACTCTTGTATTAAAATGAGAGGTTTAGTTTTTCCCTGTAAAAGGAGATGCTTATGCATATTTATTTTGCATATGTTTATATGTGTGTATGTGAAGTGGGTAGTCAGAATGACTATAACTTTTTTTTATTAATTAGAAATTTGACCTGTTTCTTAGAAATTCATTAATACAGGGACACTTGGATGGCTCAGTCAGCTAAGCATCTGACTCTTGATTTCAGCGTAGGACATGTTCTCAGGGTTGTGAGATCGAGCTCTGTACTGTATGGGGCTCTGTGCTGGGCATGGAGCCTGCATCAGATTCTCTCTCCCTCTCCGCCTGCCCCACCTTCCCCCAAATAAATTGGCTAATACAGATAATTAAATTTTATTTATGCTAATATAATCATCCAGCATTCATTACTATTTTACATATATGTGTATATATATATATAATATAATGCATATGTACTATATATAATCACAAAGCCATATTGTGCCTAATATGCATGGGTATACATGGGATACATGTATGTATATATGTATAGATAGCTACACATAATGTTTATATGTAGCTGAGCTAAAATATAGTTTAAAGCATTATTTGACTAGCATTATTTCAGAACTATTGGTGAGTAAATATTCAATTATTGTAACGATATATATGCAGAGATTAAAATATAATTTTATAACATAGTTGATGTATGTCAGTAGGAGCTTTATTGAAATTACTACTTGGAAAAGATAATTTCAAAAAAGAAAACCATATAAATCTCCCTACCAACAGCTTAGATGTTCATATTATTTTATCTCTTTTTATACTAGATTTTAATAAAAACAAAAAGATAAAGTTCTTTTATATGCATCTAACCCTTTTATAATTAATCTTAAGATAAGAGGACATAAACATCTTATTGAGTTATCTTAATGAAAACTTCTAACAGTGTCATACCAATCAAAACCTTAGTTTTTTTTTTAATATTTTATTTATTTATTTATTTGACACAGAGAGAGAGATCACAAGTAGGCAGAGAGGCAGGCAGAGAGAGAGAGGAGGAAGCAGGCTCCCCGCTGAGCTGGGAGCCCGATGCGGAACTCGATCCCAGGACCCTGAGATCATGACCTGAGCCAAATGCAGAGGCTTTAACCCACTGAGCCACCCAGGCGCCCAAAAACTTAGTTTTTATTTAAAATCTTATGTACTCTGCAAGAATATGTGGATTTTCATTTGGGCATTTTGGAACTAGTTTAGCATTCGTGTCTGGAGAAAAGCCTCTGATGGGGGCATGAATGAATTTGGAGAGGGCACATTTGACTGTCACCATTTCAAAGTCAGATACTCTCCCATTTTCTTATCTCTCCTTACCCAGCTATTTAGAATCAATGATTTTTTTTCCCTGAGTCCTTTTAACCTTATATATATTTTCAGTTTCTACTGTCTTTTGGACTTCCAAGTGTTCTGAGACTGTAATCATTTGTGCATAATGTTGGGGAGTTTCTACTTTTACCGTTTGAGATTTTTTTCCACTCCCCTCCTTCATTTCCGGCTGATGAACACTGAATTTCATTTCTCATCACATGTATTGACGAACTGTTATTTTATTCTTGGTGTTTGGGGTGTAGAGTGGCGGGTGGCCTTTGGTTCATCCAGGAAGATATTGCACAAAGGGGGGAAAAATAATGATTTCATTGATGCTGTCCAAGCTCTGAACTCATACCCCCCATAGCACCACCTGCCTCAGGGCTGAGGATTTGTGCGGATAATCTAGCACTTACTAGACACACTCTTCAAGCTGCCTTTTTGTGACCCACTTTAATCTTCTGGATAATGTTTAATGTTTTTTGGAGTGAGGGGGAAAAAAGGGGGACCGACCAGGTGAACTGGAGAACCAAAGGTGAAACTCTTCCCTTCACATCTTCACAAGAAAAGTCCATGTGACTATTTGAAATGAAAAATCCCTTCTCTGAACACAGTTCAAATATTATTGGAATACTTCTCCCTGTTACAGAAAAATTTTGAGAGAAAAAACATTTTTCCAGAGAGTTGTATTTCCATAGTGTAGTATTTTGGATCCTTCTTTTGAATTCTGGTCCTATCCCTTCTTAGTTATGTGACTTTAGACAAGTTATCTCATTTCTCTTAGTTACAATAATCAAAACAATTGTGCCAGTATTACAGTGTTATGAGGATTAAGTAAAATAATACTTACGAATGCTCGAAAGAGAAACTGCAACATAGCAAACATGTTAGATAGATAGATACATAGGAATAGAAAGTAAAGAAAACAGAAAACAGATATTGAGGGACACTTCCAACATTTTCAAGTTCAAATACTAGCTTTCCAAACCAGTCCATCAGAATTTTAAGAAGGCACTCAATATTGTTCATTAAATACTTAAATTATGTTTATTATAGCTAGTATATCCTTTTTTTTTTAAGATTTTATTTATTTATTTGACACACAGGGAGAGATTACAAGTAGGCAGAGAAGCAGGCAGAGAGACAGGGAGAGGAGGAAGCAGGCTCCCTGCTGAGCAGAGAGCCTGATGTGGGCCTCGATCCCAGGACGCTGAGATCATGACCTGAGCTGAAAGCAGAGGCTTTAACCCACTGTGCCACCCAGGCACCCACTAGTATATTCTTTTTTAGATAGGTCAAATTCATGAGGCAACAAAGTCGTAATATCATGTGTGGTGTGACCAGTTACATGGTGCATTTGGGACCCTTGTATAATCAACGTGTACTATTCACTTATGCCCATTTTATAGAACTAGGAATATAATGATGATATTTTAAATTATTATATAAGGCTACTGTTGTTTCTTTTTGCCTTTGTAGCCTATTGTTGATCATATCTCTGATTTATTTGAAAAACGAATCGTTGCTCAGGAACACAATATCCAATTACAAAATTATTCCTAGGGGAAAATACAAGCTGTTTTATGGTATGATTTCCAAGAATGCTTTGTGGTATGAAGTAGAAATTACCTACATCAATTTTGTTTTATTTATTTGAAAACTATCTCTGCCTTACACTTTACCTTCTTTGTTCTAGTAGCCTAGGATTTAGTAAATAAGTCAGTATTTCATCATTATTACACTGCTGTGTGTTTATCCTTTGACCCTTTGTTGCCTTTTCTTGAACCTCTCTAGTTCCATTAGTCTTCAATAGTATGAATTTTTAGTGTCAGCAACATTGGATTGCTTTATAAGGCTGTATGAATAGCCTCCTCTGGCTCTAATGTGTATCTTAGTCATTCCAGCTCGAATGTAGAAAAACTGCTTAAAAGTGCTCTCTGCTATAAAGACATAAGTTCTCTCCTCATCTCTATATCATATCTCAATTTCCTCCTTTTATTACTGAAAGGACACGGGGATGCAGAGAGGGCATATATAGGAGTTCCAAAAATGATTAAAGGTTTGAAAAATAATTCTTAAGAGAAAATGTCAAATGGGTTTGGAGTGTTGCCTGGCTTCTTCCCTGCACTCCCATTCATCCAGTATCCACCTAGTTCTCCTTACCCCATTGGGAAGCTCAGCTTCACTCGGCTTCCTGGAACCAAGCCAGCCCACACTGAAAGCTAAATGAGCCCTGCATCCATTTCTCACCTAACAGATCCAAGCTAAACCTGTTTCCTAGGCCTGTTATCTGGACTCTTGTTTTCCTTCCTTTGCTCACGTTCTTACCTTGTACCCAACACCAGTCTCCTGCCCTTTTGTCTAAATTTGAGTTCTTGCTTAGATATGTTGACCAGGTAACCATCCCCCCCCCCCCCCCCCCGGATTTTATTCTTATTGTTACCGTGTTCTGTTTTCTGCTGCTGGTCTTCCTTTTATGCAGAATATCTGTGTCTTTAGCTTTCACTTCTCTTGGTGTTTGGAGAATCTTGATAGCACGTGCTGTCTTTTGTTGAGAGATCCATCCATGCTTTGCCAATGGATTTCCCTGACGTGAGATCCTCCTCAGTCTTATCCTGGTCACCCATCTCGTTACTGACTTCAGGGATGTCCTAAGATAGCCAGGGATGCTGAAAATCAAAACTCGAACGTGGTTGTCAAGAAGTAGAAACAGGAGTAAGTTTTTCAGCTCGGTGACTTTTAGTTTATAGTGAAATGCAAGATTAGAGATATTCTTAACAGCATTTGCAGATCCGGTTTGATTAAGAATGGGAACTGGGAATTCAGGCTTGGGGAAGCCTCATGCTTATCCTGTCACGTTAAGGTGCCTTCCTCCAGGTCAGAAACCTTTTCTGTCTCCCAGTGCTGCCAACATTTTCGCTCATAGTTCTTGTCAGTGTATTCAAGATTCTCTGTAACTGATTTTCATTCTTTTAATTTCCCATATGCTTCATTCCCCTACTCATATCCTGTGATCAAGTAAAACTAAACTACTGCTTTATTTCCCAAATTCCTCACAATAGCCACCGTGGTGCTTTTGTTCATTTTGTTGCCTAGACTTGGAATTATTCCCTCATTTCTGGCTATCAGAATACTATTTAGCTTTTGAAGCAGATTTCAAATGCCACTTTGTCCATGATTTATTTCCTCTTTTCTTGAATCAGATGTGAGCTCTTCCTCCTCTTTGAATTCACATAATAATTTGTTTTGGCATCATGTACTGAATCCATTCTTAAATTTTGCCTTGTGTTATTGGTATACAATAAAACACAATCTAATTAATTAGAGGGGCTCAAAACATTCTTAAATGCTGAAATGCTTAACATGTTAGCATACATTATTGTGAGCTGAATACAATAAGTGTAGGCAAGCCTGAGCAGCTAGTTGACCTGTAGATCTTAAGGAAGGGCTGGCTGCTAAAAATCACCCCACCCTGATCTTGGCTGTGGTTTGGTGCCACCTGCTGGCTAGGGTGTATAAAAGCTTAAATATCAGTGGGGATGATTCTGGATCCTGTGGTTGGCTGGAACATCCACAGAAATGACAGCAATTTCAGAAATCTTCTCTTCGGTTAAAGCTCCTTTTGTCAGCCTGATCCAGGAAACTTCGTTGGGACTATCCTGGGAATACAGGGGTACTCCTCTGCTTTCTCATTTTCTGAAACTCCACTGCTTGCCATCTTCTGCACAGTCTTCGTTCATGCTCCATTTACTCAGTCATCCCCCAGAGGAGAAGAACTTTAATTCTAACCATGTCGTCCTTGAGAAAGGAGCCTAGGCAATGTGTAGGAGCCAACTGCCAATTATTTAACATCGTAATTTACTTTACTATTAAGGTATCTTCTCATAGGATTTTACTGCATGTATATTTTATGCTTCATCAGGGCAGAGGACTATCTTTGTAATCCATCAGCAGGTAGCACAGTGCGTTGATAGACTTAGTGCTCAGTAGTTTGTTACTGGGATTGAAGCTGAGACTGAGCTCTCCAAGCAAGAAGGGGGATTTTCTCGGGAAGACGTATAGAAAAAGCTAGAGATGTCAAAGTAGCAAGAATCACCAGAGGCAAGTTCCTGTGTTTGTGTAGCAAAAACACCAAACACAGTTGAGCAAGTCACATAACTTTGAGCCTCGAGATCGTCATATTTAAAATGCTATATTACTGTCTACCGCAGAAGGCTATTCTTCCCTCAACAGATATTTATTGATCATTTATCATGTGCCAAGTGCTGACTGTTAGGAATCCTTGAGTGAAAGCCACAGACATAGTTCTAGATCTCCTGACATTTTTTTTTCAATCTGAATGAAGATCAGTATTTTATGCTTCAACTGTTAAAATATTAAGGGCATAGTTTACATAAATATTATAAAATCCCTCTAGCATGAAAGAATAAAATAAATTTCTCTGGCTTTCAGGAGTGATCATTATAGGAGTATCTGTACTTACATTCCCTTCCAGTAATTCCCTGAAAGTATTTATCCAGTTTCAGGAATGATTATTATAGGAGTATCTATACTTCTCTTCCCTTTCACTAAGCGCCCTGAAAGCATTTGTTCAGCTAGAAGTAAACACAGGGCTGCCCTTATGCATAACTGGAATAGGCAACACTTTTGCTATGTTTTGAGAAGCACTGTGTACCTTCCTCATAATTTCTCTCAACTTCCTGAATTAGCTCAGCCTCCACTCTCAGAAAGACAGTGTTTATGAGAATATGCACATGTGTATATTTTAGGCCACTGCAAGCTTTGAAAGCTTTGAAAGGGGAAATATTCTTCAGGGGATAAAGCACATTAAATTATTATCAGTTATGAATATAATTAGTTTCTCTCCATGGCACATAGCTGAGATCATTGGGTAGCCAGATAGGACTGCGCTAAACACTGGAGTACAAACCATTTGTGTACTTAAAAACTTAAAAGTTACTCTTTTTACTCTTCTACTCTCTATTTTATTTTTTGTTCTGGCAGCAATTTCAGCTTTTCATGTCCTCACTCATGTTTGCAGTATAGTTGATCAGAATTGGTGCTGGGAGAATCTTAACTGGGGTTTTTCACCTCTACCTAAAGGTCTATATGGAGCACAGAAATTTAATGTGTACTTCACATATCTTCACCCAGCACTAAATGCAATGATTAAAAAAGTGTGTGTGTGTATTTATGCATACATCATATATGCATATGTATGCATGCGTTATGTATGCATAAATACACACATGTATGCATAAATACTTAAATATGTATGTATGCATGTGTTTTATGTCCACATATGTGAAGACAGTATTTGTTTCTAGCACATACTTTCTACTTATAAGCAATGTAGCAAAATACAGGATTGGGATTCTTTCCTTTTTATCAGGCCAAGTCTCTGAATATGAGCAAACCATCTTGAGATATTGAAAATGCTGTGAGGAACCTGTGTGCTTGATCTCTGTGGCATCACAACACTTAACTAATTGTGCCTATAAAGCGACGCTCTGAGGGCTCACTTAAGAAGAGAAGAGGGTTCAGGTGCCTCTCCGGATGTAAAATGATGAATTCTGTATGCACATTTTCAACAGATGGACACGGTATTAAGGAGGCAGCCACAAAAGGCAGCAGGTGGAGGAGGCAGCGGGAAGGCAGTGCCACTTGCAGGAGCACTTGACATTAATTACACCTGTTGCAATTCTCGCCCAGTCTTTTGTTTTCAAATGTGTTCTCAGTGTAATCACCGGGAGGAGAGAGGAAAGAGAAAAGAGGCTGAGGCTTGTAAACAGGAAATGGAGTACTTGTCCTGTAACAAGAAGGAAAAGGGGTGGGGGCTTTCTCTGTCTTCCGTCCTCCGATTAATCCCTTGTGCAAAACGAGGAGCCGGGAGCACAGTTACTTGTAGTGGTACCCATGACACCATCTTGGGGCTGAACAGGACAATTACAAAATTAACTTTTGGAGGCTGGAGTTTGCACTTAGTCATACTTCAGAAATGAAACATGTTTTTCTGTATCTGAAGAGATTTAGAATATACATCGTCCTTTTTGTATCATCTGAACACATTTACAAAATACTTTCTTGGCCATGTGATGATTTTTTTTTAATGCTTTAGAATCTTCATGTATTTGTGCCTGTAGAATGGGATCCTTTCTTCCCCACTAGGCTGTGCCCTTGTCAACCAGCACAGCCTACATCTTCTGCTTTGTGGATCCATTCAGCATAAAATTTGACCATTGCCTGAAATTGCCTGGGTGCTTCTTGGCTTTGGCCATGCCTTTCTTTCTTCCACTAACGTCCTTCTCTGCTTCACCAATTTCTGCTCATCCTTAGATATCAACTCAGGGGTTAATACGTCTGAAACGAAGGGGTCAGTGATGATCCCCAGGCCAACCCAAGCTTTGTCCTCCCCAGTGTCCGGACCTGTACGTTCAGCTGCAGAGTGCTGGTATCTTGCAGTGTGCTGGGCTGCCTCTGCCCCTCTCCACTGGGATGGAAACCTCAGGAGGACAGTCCCATTTCTACTCTTCTGGAAGTGTCCACCTTGCCAACTAGCCCTTAGTCTTCTGCTTCTAGTGTCCGAATGTGATTTGAGTAGATTGGATTGTCTTCACCTGTAGGTATAGGCCTCACCAATGGAAAGCAATGTTAGCATTATCTGGATATCTTTTGAAAAAGCCATGTCTTTCAAAATTATCAACTGTCTTCAGGTTTTGCTAACTTTTCAGTGAGGCTCACCATTATTACCACTCTGTTAACATGGCAACCACCTCCGTTATCTCTTTAAAAATTTACGCATGGTGAAAATTTTGCTCATTCTGGTACGGCGTAATGTGCAGTATAACATGTATCTTCATGGAGAGGAGAGGGCATTGTTAAGAGAGATCTATGAAATGAAGGAAAAGGGAATAGAGATAAATTTAATTTCTGAGGAAATGGATAAGAGTTAACGATGCATTCAGCAGCAAATAAACAGAAACATAACTAAGGGGGAGGTTGAATTTTCTCACCAACCGGAAGACTGGCCCACATTTATGCACACATAAGTGATGGCGTATTTGCACCACCTCAGTTATGTCAAAACCAGTATGTGTGCAGTTTCTTTCTCCTCTCCTCTCCTCTCCCCTCTTCTCCTCTCCCCCACCCCCTCCCCTCCCTTCCCTTCCCTCTCCCTCTGCCTCCCCTCACTCTCTCTCTCTCAAATAAATAAATAAAAATCTTAAAAAAAGAAAAGGATTTAAATTAAAAAAAATGTGAATTGACAAAAGTAAATAAACTGGAAGAAGACATTAACTTACAGAAGGATACATGAGAAAAAGGAATAATTCCATCGTAAGTTGAAATAATACGTAATTCATAAAACTGCATACTCTAGCTATCTGTGTGTGAATCAAATCCATAATATCAAATACCAAATGTAGAGTGATGAGAAAACAGATTGGTTCAATATTCTACTACTCTTAAAGTTAAAAACATACAAAGCAATAGTGATCTTTTAAATTGACATGGGCAAGTATAAAAGTATAAAACCAGCCTGGCAGTCACACATCACATTCAGTCAGCCCAGTGATTGCCCTCTTTTGGAAGGAAGAGCATTTGCAGAACTGGGGAGAGGAACCGATGGGGCTTCAACATTATTTGCAAAGTTTCACATCATAAAAAAAGTGTGATTGGTGTATATATGGGAGTTTGTTGTATATGCTATCTTTTTGTCTATTGTTAAGGAAAACAAATGAAGTAGAGTTGAAATTTAGTTATATTACTGAAAATAAATTTAAAGGAATATAAAATGAAAACACAGGTGGGACTCTCACTGTCCCAAAGGCTTGGGCACCCACCTCAGGAAACAGTACAGAAAAAGAAGACCCAGAATCAGCCCTTGACTTCCTTTTTATTTTTTTAGCTTACTATCTTTGAACTTCAGTTTTCTCATCTGAGAGATGAGGATTTTGTGTTAGATTTATTTTTTCTCCATTCTTTAATAGTATTGATCTTTTAAGAACATTAGTCATTTTGTAATAAGATATGGTTTAAAAAATCCTTACTGTTTGAGTAATAAGCCATAGTGATTATGTTTTATAAAGTATCAAAATTACTCATTTTTTTAAAGATTTTATTTATTTATTTGACACAGAGAGAGAGAGAGAGAGATTACAAGTAGGCAGAGAGGCAGGCAGAAAGAGAGGAGAGAGGAGGAAGCAGGCTCCCCGCTGAGCAGAGAGCCCGATGTGGGCCTCGATCCCAGGACGCCGAGATCATGACCTGAGCCGAAGGCAGCAGCTTTAACCCACTGAGCCACCCAGGCGCCCAAAATTACTCATTTTTTGATTCATATTCATTAAATACCTACTATATGCCTTACAGAAGATGTTTTAGGATTGGGAATATGGCATAAACAAAGAAAAAGTTCTTATTCTGAGGAAGATCATATTCTAACTGAAGAAGATCAATAAAAAGTACATACATAGTATGTAAGTGGTGATAGATCCATAAAGCAAAATGCAGTGAGATTAGAGAGTCCTTGGGACAGGATGACAGCAGAGCTAATACTCTTTTGGATAGATAAGGTTTCTCTAACAAGAGGATATTAAGCACAGAGAGAAGGTAAAAGTAAAATGTTTTCCCAGGTGATGCTTGTCAGGAACGATTTTAATGATGTGTGTGTATGTGCATGGGTGTGTATGTGTTATATCTTCTTTAGGATAGTGACCTGTTTTTACACGGCTTTGTATATGCTTCATTGGTGTTTGCTCTTTCTCATGAAGATTGATATGGTTGAAAGTAGATACATTCCTGAAAAGTTGTTAAGAAGGGGCTTTAAAAGTTAATTTTATTCTGGAACAGTCTGGACAACTAACATACATTATTATCCAGATTTGATCAGTGTGAATTTTTATGCCTTTGATTTGAGGTCATCACAGAACTCAAGGGGTTCTTGTGAAAAATAGCATAGTGGAAGGTTAATTGCAAAATGAAGAGGTCTTACTTTACCATAAAAATTGGCAATTAGAACTAAGGTTTAAGCATCTGAGTAACTGAGAATACTGCCACTTAGCCCAGTGTCTGGAACACGGATGTTATTGAAAGATTGAAAGAAAAAAATGCATAATTGAATGGTGGGACCCTTTGGATGTTGTAGAAAGCTTTGTAAGATATCAGAACACAGTTTTAGCTTGATGTAAGTCCCCTCTGACCTATTAATATTGGCAGTAACTTTGTTCCTACTCAGAAAATATCCATGAGTGCTAAAACCCACAAACATTTTCACAAGCCCATATATAGTATTTTTCCTATTTAGACCTACATCATTTGCTCTTTGGCTTCTAGAAATAGGTCCCCTTCTCTGCTGTGCAGATTACAGAATTGTAAATTTTGGCCCTTCACAGATATATGGCTGTTGTGAGGTCCACAGAGATGACAAAATACACATACAGCACTTAGAATAGTGTCTGACACATGCTAAGCACACAGTATCTATAAAATGAATATTAATCAAACCAGGGGCTTAATATTAGCAAAATAAGAAATCAATACATTCTTTAACTTTTATATTTGCTGACAGATTTTTATTTGCTCCCCAGATACCAAAATAAATATTGTCTGTTGGAGAAATCGAACGTTTAAAACATTGATCCGGGAGAGTTCTGGCTTTATCTCTAAACAGTCCTCTCTGTGTTATAGTGTAACCTGATCACAGGCTGTTCTCTCCCAAATGCGTCATTCCTGCTGGAAGCATGAGGTCTCATTTCACCATCAGAACTTAGAGTTTTCTGTCTCTGCATGCACACGGTTAAACTGTACACTACCCCTGAAAGCTGACAGCATTTTTTTTTACATTGGTAGTCAAAAATACCACGTTAAATTAAATATTCCTGGAAGAATGAAAGACAGGCTAGGATTTGAGAAGTGAAGTGAATTTGAGGAGGGAAAGAAATGGGGGAAGATATGAGGAGAGATGACAGAGAGATAAAAAAGCAGAAAGGAAGGCATTGAGCCTTATATAGCCTACATTTTTCTTGTGTCTGGAGCAGTCACTGGCTGTCTTTATAGAACAGAAGAAGGTTCCTGGTAACCAGCTGAGGATTCAAGTTGAAGATTCCAGGTCATCACATTCAAGGGTAAAGATCAGGGTTTATTGCCATAACAGGACTTTACTTCCTGGGTTTCTGTCTGTTCATAGCCCCAGATTCATAATTTTTACTCACAAAATACAATGAGTTGTTCCACCATATTTATGAATCCAGCTATTCTGTTAGATTCTTAGCCAGAAATGTTTGAAGAATTGTTAAAGAATAGAACTTTCCTTATGGAGCTCAATGTTGTGGTAGAGTCAGAGCCCCGAAAGTAAAGGAAAACGATTTAAAAGAGAAGTCTGCAAAACCTAATTTTTTTTTTAAAGGGAGGAAGCTTATCCTAAAAAAAATCATCAAGAAAGGAAAAATTCCATGGAAAGTTTTGATTTTGTGGCTAAAAGACATGAAACTTTTTGTTAAGAAAAAGAGAAAGAAAAGTGAAAGTAGAAGTGCTTTCACATAAATGATGAAAATGAGTCTGTAATAGTTATCCACTCATCTATAGAGAACGTTATTAGATCAGAATGAGAATATCCTAATAAAGAAAGGATATTGAATAGGTATGTTATGAGGCATTACAGGATGCACAAAAAATGATTTGGATGGCGTACAGCTGCCTGAGGTGAGTGTCACTAAAACATCCAAAAATTAGCGAAACTGTAATTCCTCTAAAAAAGGAAAGGATATCCCTTAAAGTTGAGAAAAAGTCAAGAAATGAGATCTTTTTTGCTTGAAACCTTGAAGTAAGGGTAACAGTAGGCTTTATTGCTTCTTGCTGTGTTTCTTTTTCCTTTAGATTAAAATTGTGTACATTCAAGGCAGAATGACTGCCTTGGTTCAAATAAGCATTACCATGGTCCTTCCAAGTATATTATTTGAGTGGCTTCAATAGAGACTCTGAACTCTTCAATGGGGGCGGTAGACTGCACATACAAGTATCAGATTCTGTGAATAACAGGAGGCGAAAACACAACATCAAAACATAAGGCTACTCTACTGGCTCATTGGTTGGGGAGTTTTCTGTGTGTGTAAGCAAAAGGTTGGCGGTTGAATTAAAGAATGTGCTTTTTAGGATACTCAGTTCTTGCAGGGAAAGTTTAGCCAACTCAGGTAAGATTATTCAGTTGAAGTGCAGCATGTCAGTGGGGACCTTCGAAAGGGACTTGATCTTATTATGGTAGACATTATGTCCCATTTTCTAAGAAAATTCTAACAGAACTTAGAGAAGACCAAGTGTATTGCCTACATACCTCTTATTAACAGTTTTGTTGCTCAGAGTGTGTGTCCCGTGGAAGGTAAGAAAAGGTAAAGCACTAATGAAATGTTGGTGTGCGTGACCTTTACAGCTACCCATCATTAAAGAAGTAATTTTCTGGACCTGAATCTGTTTCTTTCCTTGCTTTAGCTTATGTTTAGTTATTAAGAGGAAAGGAGAAGAAAACCTTAAAAGAGAGGCAGAAAATAAAATTATTAACCTATCTTGCTAAAAACCCATTCCAAGTAATAGGGAAAATGTTGAACTACTCCTTAGGTATTTTTTCTGTAAGGTTAAACAGATAAAATAAAATAAAATAATACCCTTTTAAGAAGTGACAATTGGTGATTCAGCTGGGTTTTGAAGAAATATATTTTAAAGGTAATATAAATGCTCAGTGAATCAATTACTCAATTTATGTTTCCTTTTTTTTCTCACCTGAATTTAAAAAAATAAGGCATTTTCTTATTTCCATTTTGATAAGAAACTGTGTAAATGAATATTCTCATATACTAGGAGAGCATTTTGAAGCACCATAACTTAATTATGGATAAAAAAATACCATTTTATAGAAAGAACTTTTAGAAAAGTTACAGGTCTATACTCTGTTAGGTTTTCCCAGGGAAACAGAACCAATAGGATGCATATATAGGTATATATGTAAAGAGATTCATTATAAGGAATTGGCTTATGTGAATATTGGGTCTGGTGAGTTTGAAATCTGCAGCATGGGCTGGCAGGCTGGAGGCCTGGGATAGTCAATGGTGTAGTTATAGTCATAGGCAGTTAGCTAGAGAATTCCCTCTTGCTGGGGAAGCCAATCTTTTGGTTTTACTAGGCCTTAAACTGATTGAACGAGGCCTGCTCACATTCTGGAGAACAATCTGTACTAACCCAAAGTTCATTGATTTAAATGTTAATCTCATCAAAAATACTTTCCCAAGTTGTCACTTAAAATTAACTATCAGGCACCATATATTCACAAATGGCCAGGAATTAGGATGGCCTACCTTCATACACAGCTGCATTGGACGCTGAATTTTCTACAAGAAGAATGAGTTAGGGACGCCTGGGTGGCTCAGTTGTTAAGCATCTGCCTTTGACTTAGGTCATGATTCCAGGGTTCTGGGATGGATCCCCACGTTGGGCTCCCTGCTTGGCTGGAAACCTGCTTCTCCCTCTACTACCTACCACTCCTTCTGCTTGTGTTCCCTCTCTCACTGTGTCTCTGTCAAATAAATTAATAAAGTCTTAAAAAAAATAAAAAGAATGAGTTAAAAATCAAAGTATCAAGTATACAAAGTTGTGAATTTTTCGCCTGCCATCAATTCAGTGTCACTCTGAGAAAAATAGATAAGAAAGTGGTAAGGACAGTGGTGATGTTCACGCCGCTCTATCCAAAGACCATTTCGGTCTTTCTTCAGTTTAGATTAATTGAAAAAGAGATGTGGACCCGTGATATTAATATTCCATTCATAAGTGTGTTTTAACATTAACATTAATATTGACTTAAAATCAGGGTAGTCAGCTTTCTATTAGTGATATAAAAATTGAAAAGGTATAAAACGAGTGCAGGCCTACAAGGACCGTATATGTGATGGTTTCATTTTAATCAAATGATTCTCTTTATGGAGAGGAAGGCTGTAACTCAGTAGTGGAGTTGTGAGATATATCCCATTTAGGAAAAATATGCTAACCAACGTGTAAGATGAATTTCCTTGCTAATTACCGGTATCTTATCCAAAGCCTTTTCTTCAGCAGTTAATTTAATGAATGCCAGAGAGTCTTTCTTCTGTAATCCTGGTCATGTTTGCACTTCAGACATCCTTGGGCAGTTGGAGCAAGAATAACAATGGTTATGCAGATATTTTTCCTAAATTCAGAATATAAATCCTTGGCATAGAAAAAAATATTGCATCACTCATATTTCTGTCAAACACTTGATTCATTTGCCTTCCTTTTATCTTAACTCCCACTGGATGAAAGCATGTATCATATTTGAATTTATTTTAACAAACCCTCAAATTTCACAGATGGACAGTATGTTATAAGGAACCGTTAGAATGTAGCTCATATATTTCAAAGAGGAACATGCAATACTAGGTGAACATGATAAGCAAATACAAAAATATATGTATCAATTTAAAATACTAAAATGCTGCTTTTCACTTACTAATATTTATCATTTTCCCCATATTATCATTAAAAAGCAACTCTTCCCTTAAATCTTCACTATACATTTATTTAAAATGTATACCTTATAGGAATCATGTTTTTTGTTTGTTTACATGAAATACATATAAAATACAATCTTGAATTGCTTAATTGCAATTGGACTGTATTGTTTTTCTCCCATTATATTTAGATCAATGAAGTGAGGAGTCCCAGAGGTCTGCTGGACTCCAAATAATTTGTTTTTCAATGGTGGTTAAAGTAGAATTTAAACAAGTTACTAGTATGTGTACCATTTCCCCTCTTGAATTATGAGTCTGTAAGGGCATTAAAATTTGCAACTTTAAATCACTTTAGAGTTGTCAATTAAACTTCATACTTTGGGGCAAAATGTAAATAGGATATAGCCTGTTAACAATTATTAATATAATATCAATGCAAATGCAAGCATCAGAACAGTGAATGTTAGTCTTAACCACCTGTGTTGATACACGGTGTTGAATATATGACTTGTCTTTATCGTAGTCTCCCAGAAAAATGAATGCATTATTGAACAGCTTAATTAAAAACAAAACAAAAAGTAACACTGAGGGTTTTTTTCTTCTGTTTGGTTTTTAATTTCCAAAGTTCAAATATGCATATGTTTGCTTATGAGTGAGTAAACATGTATTACACATACACATGCACATTATTAAGACTTGTTCTTAATTGATTGACTTGTTTCTACAGGGCAGAGTAAATTGTCAATAAATTCAAGAGTTCACTATTTATCAGGGCAATTAGCTTCATGGTTAAATAGCAAGAGACTGCCTTCACAATCAAAGAGACACATTTTTATTTTTTAAACTTTATCACAAAGCATATGTATGTAACTGGCTAGAACTTTATCCTATGGGTGTGGAGAATCATTATATTTAAGCAGGGGTTTGGATATGGACCGAACTCTGCCCTCTCCTTAGGAGATATAATCACATGAAACAAATATAATTATCACTCCCAAGCATAATTCCTGAGCAATCATGTTTGTGATTGTTGCTTAATATTACTACATAAAATGTTCTTTTATGTTCCTCATCTCCTTCTCTCCCTCCTTCCTTCCTTCTCTCTCTTTTAATAGGAAGACCAAACATCATTTGAGCCAGATAATGCCTAACTCTCAAAAAAGCTCAGAAAAGCTTATACATTTTTTAAAAGCATTATTCTATATTTCAATTTAAAATCTTGTCATTAGAAAACCATAATTTAAAATTATTATTTGAAGGTGCTGGCAAGGTGATGACATTTAATGATCAACGATTGAGCTCCAGTCTTTCAGGGCAATGTGTGCGGGGTATGGGTGTACACATATGGACACAAACAGAAATATATTTCTGACCTAAATCATCTGCCACACTACAATACTGGCCCTGAAACTTTTGGGCTCCACCTGTATTTTGAGGACTTTGCAAATCTTACTTCTGGTAGACACTAAATGATAATCAGGGCCCAAGCCCTTTGTAAATAGAATAGTTTATGCCATTCACCATTCCAGAGAATTCTCTCTGCAGCTATTTTTTTGGTTTCCACTTAGGAACGTAAGCTTACCTGACTAGGAGCAAATATAAATATTATTAAAAAATAAACCCCCATTGCAGTGCACTGTTTTGTTCTTCATCTATACTGTGGATCAAGTTACGGTTGCTATTGCCTCACGCCTTTTGAAAAGTTCAGTTAATTCAGAGATACTTTATACAATGAGTTCTTTCTGTCTCCTTAAAACCCTTCTGAGCTTTCCCTGGTTTGAATCAGTAATGAGGACAAGACAATGAAACATGAGCAGAGGAAACAGCTCTTGTTTGTATTTATGTTGTTGTTTTTTCTCTCTCTGTACCTGCAATGTCATCCAATTATCTCCTGCAACTATCTACAGAATTGTTAGTCAACATTATAATACAGGTATTAGACAGTGATTGGTCTAATAGTTTTGGGAACCTTTGCATATTCACAGAACTCCTAGTAAATTGGGAATATGTTTGAATTTGATGTTCATATACAAATATGTACATCCTTGGGTACAATACAAATATGATACAAATATGTATCCTTGGAGGATCCTTGACAATTGCTGTTAAGTTTCTGATGTGTTTTATTATAGAAGCTAGAATACTTCTTACTATTAATAACATATAGATAAATACTTTATGATTCTAGTAACACCTCCAAAAATAAAGCAGATTCTCTAGGCATCTCCTGAAATAAATGTCTTTTCTGAAGATTGGAGGCTGTGAAGCTGCTAATGAGATATGGAAGGAGCATCTTTGTAAAAGTGACAAGTTATTTTAATCACAAAGGTCATGCATGTCAGATAGCATTATTGTTTTTTGAAGTGGCTTTGACTCTGCCCAAGTCAGTGAGAATTAAGATTTCAATTATACATCACTAACGGCTGGGGCACAGGGTGAGCGAGGTAGAGGTTTAAAACCTAAGCATTGCTGAAACGTCGTCTTGATTTACTGGTATCACTGCTAAGTACTCTGTAAATGCCAGCAGTTTATACCCTGCCACTAATGCCCAAGAGTAATGCCACGTTAGAATTACAAAACAGACGGTCTTCTACAATTCCCGGGCAGGGCAGCGGAGTTAACTTCCAAACAAGAGCTGAATACTAAAATGAATGTCATCTTTAGAAGGAAAGGCTTTTGAATGATCAAGTCGGTTCTGTTTAATTATTGAAGTGATACTATGGGGATACTTATTCTCTATAGAACTTCTGATCCCTTCGCGGACTTAAATCATGGGGAATTGGGATCCAAGAAAAATGGAGTGAAAGAGAGCTCCTGGAATGAACTGGGGTGTCTTTATTTTTATTTATTTATTTATTTTTGGTCTGTTTATCCTTCCTTTCATATCCCTGTTCACACAAGTGGTGGATGCCAAGTGAACAGGGTACAGTCTTTAATGGTGAAGAACCTTTTATCATAGGGGTCTGATAATATGTATGCAAATGTTTTGATTTACATAGACAGTTTAACCATTGCTAAAAGAATGATGGCATCTAGTAGTGGGTGTTATGCCTAGGCTAGTATAGTTCTGATCATTTAGAGAACCTTTGTGACCAGGAAAAACCAGACATTTTCCAGGCATTCTCGTGTTCTTCTGCATGCCCACAACTCTGAATTCTGGCTTAGCATAGGGTCTTTGGTAAATGCAGACCTTCCTGTTGGCCACCACCTGGTGTCAGTGATTTTGGCTCCATCAATATGGAAATCAAGCTTCATATCCTCAGAAGAGGGGAGAACAAGTGTATTCTGCTTTACAGCCAGTGTGTTTTGGTTCATAATATACTTCTTTTATAAAACTTGGCTGGTGCTTCTTCTTCTAATGGCAGAAAGATTAAAGTTACAGGAGGTTGAAATACCATCCAAATTTGCTTTACTGCTAAGGGAACACTGGGTGTTGAGTGAGCATTGAACTACATAAAGAGAGTTAAGTCCAAAATACCATAATTTTCCTGAGATGTATATGTGTTGGAGATGGGGTGAAGAGGGAGAGAATGAGAGAGGGAAGGAGAAGAAGGAAGAGAGAAATAGAGAGTGGGGGAGAGAGGTGGGGTGGGGAGAAAGAAAAAGACCAAGCAGATAGAGCAGAAGGTTGGGAAGGGATGTTTTGGGGTCCAGATCAGTATGTCTTACTAGGTTAGTGTTTATTCAAGTTGTTCATTATCAGAGTGCTCTGGGGGTGCTGATAAGAAATGTGAGGAGCACTGGATCAGGACAATGTTGTTTGAAAGGTCATATTAAAATTATATATTCCCTTTGATAAGCTTGAAATATTTTCTTTAGTTGGGCCTATTAAAAATGTTATTGTCAGGGCGCCTGGATGGCTCAGTGGGTTAAAGCCGCTGCCTTCGGCTCAGGTCATGATCCCAGGGTCCTGGGATCGAGGCCCACATCGGGCTCCCTGCTCAGCAGGGAGCCTGCTTCCTCCTCAATCCTCTCTCTCTGCCTGCCTCTCTGCCTACTTGTAATCTCTCTCTCTGTGTCAAATGAATAAACAAAAAAAATCTTTAAAAAAAATGTTATTGCCATGTGACCAAAATTTTTTTTCTAGAAAAATTTTCAGGTTATTGTCTACCATATAGGCTGACATGTGCAGAGTAATTGTTGGCTCTGATTTAGATTCTGGAGATGCAAAGGTGTGTAGGAGGCAGACCCTTGTTAATCTTGGAGGGGTGGACATCTTAGGGATTCCTGGACTATAAAATCATGTGCTTGTACTAATATTGTATTCGTCACTTTCAGATACTCTAATAAGCTTAAAATTTTGTAGACCTTCAAAGAGGGTGGGGTTTCTTAATTCTGAAAGTGAAGGATTTGTAGAGGTAACTTTTAGGTTGACTATTAAGGAGAGATTTAACTATATAGGGTTTGGATGAAAAGGAATCAGGCTATGATATTTCAATTTGTGCACACAGCATGAAGAAAGGTGGCAAGGATGTCAGCTACATTTCGCTCTGCCTCTGTGTGACCCTGGGGATAGATGGGAGTAGGAAGGGGGTTAGGTTTGGGGCTGCCATAAAATATAAATGTAAAAGGATACTAAGAATAGGATTTTAAAGGACAATGGTAAGCTACAGAATTTGAACATGATTTATAAATAGTGGGACCCATTAAATATATTTTTAAGAGGTGACCATTATTGTAAAAAAAAGATACTGTACAAGAATGATAAATTTAATAGCAAGATAACAATTGGAGAGATAAGGAAATTGTGGGCAAGTGGCAAGAGACAAATTGGAAGACTACTGCAGTAATTCAATAAAAAAGAATGTGACCAAGGGTCATCAATGTGGAAATGCAATAGAAGGAGCGAGCGCATTTGAGCCTCAAGCCAAAGCGGAAAGAAAACTCCCTCTGTCCCATTCTCCCTTTTATTCTCCTCCCTCCTATTCTTTCATTTCCTCCTTTCTTTTTTTACATTTTCCACGTAGATACTGTTACTCAGTGCCTGCTCTGTGCCAGGCTGTGGGAGCGGGGAAGGGAATGGATCACAGATAATGCCAGAAGATCGAGTTTGGTGAAGTAGTAGGGGCTGTTAATTATGACAAGGAACATTTTAGGAAAAGAAACAGCTTTGCAGCAGGGAATAAAATGACTTTGAATTTGGACAGATTGATTTGGAAATGCCTGTGGGACTTTCTTATTGAGATGTCCAGTAAAGAGCTGAAAAGGTTCCCTGACATTACCGTGGCTGTGTGCAATGAACAGGACCCTGATGAGCTCAGGAGCTCCTAGCACTAGGAAGAGACATGACTTGGCCAGATGGCCTTGAGCCAGACATGTTAGATGGAACTCTGATGAGAGATTAGTAGCAATCTTGAACCAAATGGAACACAGTGTCCTTCCAACCATACGAGTCTGTAAGTCTGCGGATGTGTATGAGACACACACACCTTGGCTTCTTTTTAGCTGTATCTAGTATCATGAGCATTATTACATCTGTTTACATTTCCCATGTCACTTTTCTTAACTTCTTAACCTCTAAAGTGAATGTCTGGACTGCTACAGATATTCAAATACCCCGTTTCCCCACAACCACCTCCCTTCTTGTCTAATAAGCACATATTCATGGGGTTTGCTACAACCTAAACATCACTTGGTACTGCACTTCTCAACCACATTAGGGTAAATAGCTGAGGACATATTTTCTATTCACAATATTGTTAGGATATTCCATTATAAGTTAAAACTCTAGAAATTTTATGCAGTTCTTGATATTTGGGGGGTAAACTTGTCAGTAGTAAAAAATAAGGATGAGCCAATATTTTGTCAGAGTATCTCCATTCTTTAGAGTAAATGTTTAGGTTGTATTATTATTATTATTCCTATTAATTTTTTAGTTCCCCGTATTCAGACTTTTACATATACTTCTATGTGTTTTTAAGTCTCTGGAAAGTATGTGAAGTGGTATGCTATTCATAACTTCAACATATGTATAAATACAATTCATATCTCCCATAAGATTCTAAAGTGTAGTACTGATGGACACCAAAATATCAAAAAGAAAAAGTGATGTTGGATCTTACATCTTATTTTTACATGCACATCTGAAACTGTTTGCCTCCAATACAGGAACATTAATTTTAGAGTCTGTGAGTTTTTCACTGGATGAGGTTGAGCTCGGCAAGGTAAATGCTTAGGAAAGCTGTTCCTACCAGTCAGCTATATTTCATGAATTCGATAGATGAGTTAAGATTAAAATTTTGACCTACAGAGCTATTTTTGCACTATTCGGTTCTTACTCTGAAATGAAACAGTTTGGTCATTACTTAAGGATTCACAGCAGTTGATAGTTGCATTGATTAAGGTAGCACAAATGGCTTTTTATAATCATACATAAAAGGAAATAATGAGTTATCATTTAGTAAATAAAAGAAAAAGGTAAAAAACGTTAAAATAATTGACATTATGATGGAAGTATAAAGTGGAAAGAAAACTTCTGGAGAAAAATATGTCAAAATTAAAATTAAAGTGATACTTTTTTTTTTGACTTCATGATCTCACATGCAGCACTCTAAGTAAATAAATGTACAGGTGACCAAAGACGTATGTACCATAACTTCTGCTGGTAGAAGATTACATCAAGATAACTGGTAAATATACTAGAGTACCAACAAAGCAACCAAAACATGGAATTCTATAAAGAATGAGTTAGATCGACATGTAGTGACCTGGAAAAGTTCATGACATCCTGTTGAATGAAAATAAACAACTTATATGGGTGCAATCCCATTTATAAATGTATTTATATATATTCAAAGTCTGGAAAGATACACAGATACTGTTATCTGTTAGCATTCTCTCATTCAGTAAATGTTTAGTGAGTCCCAATTATGCACTATGCAGCATAGTGGCAAAGAGACTTATGGAATAGTTACTAGAAATAAACTATGATGGCTTATGATATGTTTGATTTTAATTGGGGTTGCAAGGGTTGTATGTGGGAAGGTAACTACTAGTTGAGACATCTGGAAGGATACTCTTAAAAAAAAACAAAAAACAAAACAAAAACCCCGATGTTTCACTGAAACCAGAAAGGGGAGGAAGAATCAACCAGGGAAAAATTATTTCAGGCCAATGGAGTAACATCTAAGAAAGACTACAGGCCAGAGAGGTTTAATGTATTGAAGGAACTGAAAAAGTTAGGGATAAGTGGATTGTGGAGTATAAGAGAGGTTTACCTTTGGGGTTGGCATTATGCATGCAAATTTACTTCCTACTTTGTAAATTTCTATTTTTGTTGACGGACATATTCCCATTAAAGCATAAATAATTAAGAAATTGTCTAAAATTAATCACAAAATAATGAGACATTTAAAATAAGATACAGAAAAATAAGACAAAAAAGATTGCAAACAATTAAGTTGAAGAACAAACAACTAAGTTGAACAAAAGAATAACACATACTATGTGTACTTCCTTCCCTTTCTGAATTGAAGGAGAGGAATATAGTGATTTTAGAAGATGGAGATATTTATAATAGACTTAAATAGAAACATTAAATAAAGCAACAGTGCACATCTTTTAAAGTCAGACCCCTATTCTATAAAGACCCACAGGAATATTTGTACCAACATTGCTTTGAAACATTAAGCTGACCTTCCTTTCAGTGATTCTTTTAAGGCCTCAGGTGTCTAGGTAGATATCTTGAGGTAAAAGCAGGACCCCATGGTTTATATTAGTGTTTTTTTCCTCATTGTTTCCAGTCCAGTTGTATTTTCTGTAATCCTTTCCAAAGGGGTAGATGAGTAGCTCTAAACCTTGGCTTCATGTTAGAATCACCAGGAGAGATTTTTAAAAATTTGATGCTCATGCCCACTTCAGGTCAATTAAATCATTATCTCTGGCATTGGGACCCAGACAGCAGATGTTTTTAATCCTCCCAGGTGATTCTTATGTGCAACTGAGACTGAAAAATCACTGTTATAGGAAGGTTTAGCCTATTAACGCCTTCCGTGTATAAACAAAGTTGCCTAGCATCAAACTGGGGATGGCATCGCTCAAATGAATGAGTCCAAAGAACTGAGCGAGTCAAGGACTCAGAATGAGAGGTTTCAGACTTCACTGACAGGTTGGGTGGTGACATTGTTTGGGATGTGGCCATTTGAAAGGTGTTCTGTGAAGAATGGAGATGGAGTCTTTGCTGGAGAGATTAGCTGTAAAACAAGGAGAAATTGAAAATTAAGATAGTGTAGAAGCCAAGCGCAGGCTGCCCCCAAATGTGCCACTTTGGCAGATGATTTTCAATAAAAGTTACTTAAGAAACAGTGACTACAAGGACACTCAGACCCTCCTCTGCCTCTTGAAAGCAAGAAACAGACATCCCATTCGAAAAATGGGCTCACTGTACTAAGAAGTAAAAAGACATCCTCTTGTCAGAAAAAGAGCTGACAGAGCTGTACAAACTTTGTTACTTTTTTCCAATCTCTATCTCTGCCCAAATTCCACTTAGAATTCTTTACTAATTAAAGCTCCCAAACACCAGCTTTCTGTATCCTGTGAATTCCTCTTACATTTACTGCCTGTCTAAAATCTATAAAAACTGCCAGCCTTGGTCATTTCTTTAGGTCTTAATTTCATCATTGGACTTTTACATGCAGATAATAAAGCTGTTTTGTTTTTCTTCTGTTTATCTGTCTCATCTAAATTTAAATCTTAGTCCAGCTAGAAAACCTTGAAGGGTCGAGATAAGAATTTTCTTTCCCTACAATAACATTAAGTATGTTAAAGATAAACTTAACATTCCTAGGACTCTCAGTTTTCTCATCTGTGAAATGAGAATGTAACTAGTTCGTTCCAAAGTTGTGGTAATTAAATCAGAATGCATTTGTAAGCGTGGTGAATAGTGCAGTTCACTTAGAGTTCAGAGGCTCAATAAATAGAATAAAAAATAGAAAAGTAGAGAATCAGGACCTTTTATATCTTATTTGTCAAATGTATGATAGTTTTCATTCTTGGTTTCCATCAATTTAGTTTTTTTTTTCTTTTAGTGGACACTAGTAGTCTTTTGTTCACAGTAACGAGCCCCAAACAGTAATAAGTAGACAATGTACATTGTCATGGAGAGTTTGGAGGGATAGTGCCCTTTTTGGCTTTTTGAAGATACTTGAATGTCCCTAATGATCTGTTTGTGGAATGCCTGCCTATACAGTGGTTTTCTTTTCTGTATAACAAGTTACCACAAATTTACTGCCTGTTGGAGGAGGTCATCAACAGCCAGTTGACTGCCAGCTGATGCTTGAGCTAGACCTTGGACAATGTGATGCTCCTCACCCTCTCCCCTGACCTTGGAATGTGCATTCTGCTCACTGTTCTTACTGTGGGAGCTATTCCAAGGTTGTAGCCTTGAAGTTGTGACCATCTGTACCCCGTTTGTGGCTAAACCCAGTGAGGCCTCTGTATAGACTTTGAAGATTCTGGTGGGGCGGCATAGAACTACTTGTCTTGCGGCCGCCCAAGACACACCTCATATGGAAGTTCTCTTGCTTATTGAACCTGCCGTCTGCCAGTCTGGAATGTTCTGCCTCTATCTTTGGTCTCTCCTTACCCTCTGTGTATGGGGCCATTTTGCAAACTGCCAGTGCTTTAAAACACCTCTTTATTAGCTGAGTTCTGTAGGTAAGAAGACCAGGCTGATGAGGCCAGTTCTGCTCAGGGTGTCACAAGGGTAAAAGCAAGGTTTCAGCTGGGCTGCATTAGCACCTGAACTCAGATTCTTTTCCAAGCTCACGTGATTGTGATCAGGTCCAGTTTTTGGCATTAGAGGGTGGAGTGTTTTGTCTCCTTTTTCGCTTTTAGCCAGAGCTCCCCTCCTCTTTTGGAGGCAGCCTGCATTCCTTGTCCAGTGGCCCCCTCTGTCATAAGAGCCTGTGACAGAGAATTTCCCTCTGATGCTTCAAAGCTCTGATTTTCTCTGTCTCTCTGATGTCTCCATCTAGAGTTAAGGGGTTCAAGTGATTGGATAAGGCCCCCCTGAAGAAACTCGTGCTTTTTTAAAGTCAGCAGGACCAAATAAACTAGTCACGGGAATGAAACCGCCTCTGGTCACAGGTGTCTCTCGTAGCAAAGATGGAAATGATTATAAAGGGTGTGAGACACTGAGGATCACCTTAGAAGGCCGCCTATCCCCTCATTTAAGAGGAATGAGTGGATTGTGACACATGTTAAGCTGACTTGAAAACCAGGAATGAGAACACGGTCACTACTTTGCTTCGTCAGTGAGTATCACTTTTTATTGGCCATGGTGTATAAGCCTTGCTTTAACTCCTACAGGAAAAATAGGGGGGGAGGGAAGCCTAGAAAGATATTAATTCATGAATTAAAAATATAAACTTTGTTTTTTCATTTCAATTTTGGTGCCGAGCAAAGACTATATGCACTCTTATGTCTTAGTTCTTTCCTTCCTTTTCATTCTTAATAAATAAAATTTCTCATACAACTTAATCTCCTGACAAGTGGATATTAAAGTATATATACTAAACCTTCCTAAAGAAGTGACATTCAGCAATTAAAAATTGACACACATGCATTGGGCTTTTTGGAGGTTGTGTTGTTTGATATAAGAAAGCAAGAGTAGCTCGGTGGTACTTGGCTACATTGAGTGGAACTGGTTGTGTGAATTCCATGCACTTACCACAGAATGAGGAAAGTCTCCTCGTGCAGCCTTCCAAGTTTGTAAAACTGCTCAACACTTGCTTTAAGTACTTGGCTGCTTTCTTAATTCCCTGTAACCCTTTAAGAAATAGTGTCTGTAGCCAGAAAACATTGTTTAGGTTTGAGCCAATTTTCTATTTCTCAGAACCCAGCTAAGGAAATAAATCTTCTAATTGTTTTCCAAAAATTAAAAATGAATGGATTAATGGGTATTACTAATAATGCTTGGCCTTGTTTGGTTAATACAATGTTGCTGAGGAAAATAAAACAAATCCTGGCATTCTTTGGAAGATTTCTGCATAATTTGTATTAAAACTGAATACATTGCTGTAGATATTTGAATCATTAAGGGTGTGTGTGTGTGTGCGTAGGGGTATGTGTGTGATGATAAAAAGAAAATCCTTAGGATGATTGATTTCATTTAAAGTTATTTGATTCATATTTATGGTGTGCTCTGTTTTTACTTGTGTACATTTAGGAGAATTGAACATATCTAAATGTAATATAAGTGGCCATCAGGGTGTTTTGTAGTAGACTTTAAATTGGAATGTGCATATCGTTGGGGTTATATGAGGAATTCCCACTGGCATAGAGACTCGGTTGTTTGAGGATACAAAAAAAAGAGACCATTTGGTTGTAGTATTGACGATGGAATGACTCTGATGACTGGATAACAAATCGATCTGCAAGTCAGGTGGTTTACAGTTCTCTGCTTTAAACGAAGTTGCAGAAGGGCCTAATTGAGTTGTCAGCCAATATATGATTAAAATATTTTTTGATTAAAGATCACTGACTTTTGACATACAACTGAAGAGTTTGAGGAATTGAGTGACATTGCTGTAATGGAAGGAATTTCTTCCATTTTCATCCCTTTATTTACATGAGCAAAATCTCCACAGTTAACAGTAATAAAAACAAAAGCTAAAAAAATGAAAGAAAATTGATGCAATAAGCAATATTTCATGTATTCCATGGGTGACTAACTGGGGGAAAAAGCCAAATCTATCCATCTTACTAAGAAATTCATTTCCAGTAATTGCGATATTTGTTTAATCTTATTTAATTCATCACAATTTTAAATATATTTTGGTAATTGTGTTTTGCCAAATAATTTTAATTATAACTCAGTCCAGAAGAAACTTTTTTCCCCCATTTATAGTCATATGGTCATGGGGAATTTTTTAAAGTCAGTTTTGCATATGTATTTTTGTTGCAGAGATATATGATTAATGAAAAGACTTTCGAGCATAAAAATTTTTACATTAGGATAAAATTCAGTGGGGCTGGAAATGAGTTCAGAAAGAAATAAGAATGAAATAAAACGTCCGGCTGTAAATGAGATCCTGTTCATGTGGTTGTCTCTAGTAGTTAGATGACTCTGGTTTCATTAAAAGAATTATGCAAGTTTAATTCCAAAACATCAATATTTCTAATAATACATTACAACTTGTGTCCCTTATTTAAACTTAGCATGAAAAAATTAAATGTCCATCTCAACGTGTCTGGGGGGTCCATAGGGTCAAATTACTTAGACGCGTACATAAAGTTTGAAGACTATTGCTGTTGTGGAAAGGACCATCCAGTGTGACAGTTGGACAGTTGGCTTTCTCAATGTTGTGGCTAGTTCAAAGATTGACAGTAGTTCTCTCTTCTCTGAACCCCTGAGCCCTCATTAGTCCTCCCAAACATTTGATGTGTTTTACATGTCTGATGTTGTTGACTCAAAGTTTTGGTCACGTTAGACTGGGTTTTGGCTGCACTTTAGACAAGCTCTTAATATACCATCCATGAGATGGATGGTTTCAATGAAATAATTATTTGGACTTCAAATACTAAGATGATTCATTAAATGTACATACAGTGTTTTCCAAGTCCTGCACTTAATGATGATGTCCAGAATGCTTTCCTGTATACACGAAGAGGTTGAGATCTTCCCCTCTCTTCTCACTTCTACATTCTTTTTGTTTTCTTCTCTCTTCTCCCAAGGGAAAGAATGATGTACATGAGGAGGAAAAACCTATCTTCCATAGACAAAGGAGAAGCACTTCTAGATACTAATAAGTGAAAGCAGAAAGGAGTAGATAATAGTGTAGCATAGGTAATAACATGCTACTGGAAGAAAGAAGTTTCCTCTGTTTTCTTAAGAAAATGGATAGTTCTCTTTTCTCATGATATATGAAGGAACTTCTACTGAAAATGAAGGAGGGAAGTTCCCAATATGTCAGAGATTGAAAACAGTACCTAAATTTGGAAAATCTGTGCAGAGTGGAAGAATTAATTGATCAGGGAATATGGTAGGGTTGTTGGACTTAATGAATGAAAATAGTAGAATATTGATCAAATATTTTGGATTGATTGATAAAATATTGATTCTTCCTTGAGGAAAAAGTAAAGTAATATAATGGCATATACTAATCAATCAAATTGGAACAGATTTATTGAGTTTAAGACCTTAAATGTAATGATTTGAAGACAAGTTTATCAACTTATGAAAATGTACAAATGGAAAAACACACAGATTGCCTTTATGAACAGAGATCACTGTGCAGAATAACTAAACTATTTGATGGCAGGCAAATCTGGGACTGGAAGAAACAAAGCTGGAGTGACCCTATTAGACTAAATCAATGACTAGGGAAGGTGGTCTTTATTAGTGGGAGCCAAGTGGTGTTACTTCTAGATAACATTTACCATCTCTTGTTTCTATTTTATTCCCTTGTGGTACATTTGCCTCTAAAATAAGCTATAAAATAAGCTATATAACAAAACTATTATGATCCCATAATCTTCGTCCTACTAACAGGGTTTGAAGTCCAGCTCTACTGCTTACTAGTTCTTAGAACCCATACAAAGAGCATAAACTGTCTAAGCCTTTTCCCCCATCTGGTGAAACAAGAATAATAATACACCTATTTCCCCTATTTCTTAGGTGAGCTGTGAGGATCAAATAGGATAAGTTATGTAACAAGCTTGGCACACTTATAACACAAGTTATAACTCAACTGTTATATTATTGTTACTTTCTTAATAGTGTGTTTAAGGCACAAGAGTATTCACCTATTTTTGCCCACATCATTTTCTGTCATTGTTACACTGTGCTAATTAATCTAATTCACTTCATTATCATAAATGATAATACAATTGGGGTATGAAGCTCATTTTGATTATAGTTATAAGGGAATTAGTGTGGTAACAGCTATGCATTTCAGCAGTCTGACCAGCATTAGATGAAAATCAACATTAGTCCATAAGCCTTAAATTTTATGAGTTAATATTTAATGTTCTTTGATATTTTGAAAGGGACACTTTCTCTTCAGGCCTCAAGATCTGTATGGGCATAACCCATGTGTTTCACTGGTATCCAGTTTGCTTACTTAACTATCCTTAAATAAAACCTGTAAGGGTTGACTCTTGCTGTTGACGATGTCAATACTACTGATTAAATGAAAGCCAAATAGGTAGTTATTTTGACAATCAGTGCTACTAGAGTGATCCATATCCAGTGTGCATTCTCCCCTGAGTTACATTGCTTGTAAATTTTATTTATGATTCATATAAGGTTTTATGTTCCAATATTTTTCCAAAGGACATCCTTTATGTCTGTGTGCCTGCCCTCGGTTATAGTGGTAACTGTCCATTTTGTATTAAGGATCACGTTGAAAATAGTTCTTGTGATATTTCTGAATTACGGAAGTATTTCATTCCTTTTCCAGTAGGGCTGTGGCACAGCTGAAATGTATTGTGGCTATGCAGTAAGCTAATTGTAGTAGAAATAATTTGGGTGACCTTCCATGGTATTGAGATGGCTAATAAAACTTACTTTGCCTCGTCCAGATGGAGGGCTCAGGCATAGAACCAGATTACCCATAGTCATCCTCTGCTACTTCCCCAGAGAGTTCACATTGTTGGAAAATTTTCTGTTGAGACTCAAATGTTTGTCCTCGGGCAATAGTGACTCTACATTTGGTTTTTCTGCCCACTGGGCTCTGTGAAGTAAACCTCAGTTTGGAGAAGGGAGAGAGACAAAGAAACTGTTTTTGTTTTTGTTTTGTTTTTTTCCTTCAGCTTCTGAGATCGCATTTATCAACCTGCTCAGTGTACCTCTGGGGACCCAGAGTAGTTTGTAGAAAGGCTGTTTTGTTTTTGTTTTACAAACCAGTTTGATCCTAAACTTCCTCAAATATTTACCGTGGTGGGTAGAAAGAAAGAATTCTCTCTCTCTACCTCCCCTACTCAATTTTGCCTTGGGGAGGAAATATTTCTGGGCTTTCTCTAGCCCAGTAGGGAATGGAGGACTATATAGAGTGTCTCATCTAGACATAATTTACCACTTTGTTGTAGGTCATACTTAGTTGCCCTGTAAGCAAATAGTAAGGCTATCAGAGCATTTTCCCCAGAAGGTCAGGAAGCTCTCCACTTAAACTGGAAAGAAAAGCATAATCCAGTTACACCAACAGTCCCCTTCTCGACCTTCCCCACTGGCCTCCAGTAGGCTGCAACCAAAGGAGTTCCTGTGATCTCCCTTCATGTAAAAGAGCCACCCCTCCTACAAAGATGTGTCCTATGTGTTCCTGTGTTACCTGTTGTAGAAAAAATTTAAAACCAGTGCACTATTAGTCTGCTTTGTTCTAACAAGGTCCTGAGAAACCTTACACTGCCATTTTTTTCTAAAATTTTCTTTATTTGACAGAGAAAGACACAGCGAGAGGGAACACAAATATGGGGAGTGGGAGAGGGAGAAGCAGGCTCCCCGCCGAGCAGAGAGCCCAATGCGGGGCTAGATCCCAAGACCCTGGGATCATGACCTGAGCCGAAGGCAGACACTTAACAGACCAGCCACCCAGGTGCCCCAACTGCCATTGTTTTGTATTTTGACCTATTTGTGGGAGATCTGAATGTTATGCCCACTTTTGAGGTATAAGGCAAGCATAAGGACGAATCAACCTAATACAATTCAAAGGCTGTTTTTGTTTTGTTGTTTTAAGCTGTCTAAATAGAAGGTGCAAGATGGGAAAGGGAATTTGGTCAGTTCTGTTAACATTTGGTGAATGTTTGCCATGTGCTCGTGCTATTGGCAAGGCTGGGGACCCAAATAAAGAAAGACAGTCCTGTCCTTAAGGACCTCACAGTCTCCTGGGAGAGATGAATTCAAAGGATTTAACAAATGACACGTTGGAGGTCGGCATCATAACCACCAAGGAAGAAGATGGCCCAGCCAGGTGACAAAAGGCGACAAGGAAGTTCTAAGCAAAATATTTGGAAGTGGGAGAGAACTGAGAACTTGCCCTTTAGAAACAGGCAGAATCCCTTCTGCATGACTGAACTGTGTGAACTGGTTTCCTGATAAGTAAAAATAGTTAATTCTTGTCTACTTAAGGGATTTCCTGAGGGATGAGTAGAATAATTTATGTAAGGCACCAAGCATGGTAGGCAGAATTGCTCAAAAAAAGTAAATTCTCTTTCATCCCCTTTCATTAGCCCCTTAATAGTGAAATCAATGTTTTAAAGATGATGCAATTTAAATGTGATCAGAAATTAATGAGTAGTCAGATGATGAATCGGCCCTTTTTTGATATAGTCAGTTCCATCAGATAGAAGTCCAAAACAGCCATCTCTGCTGTAAAGGCATTATTAAACATTACTAACAGTTTTTGTAAATTCACAGAAAAATTTTATTTATATGTCTGAAGGGTTTTCTTGGTATATACTTTAATAGTTACTAAATAATCCACAGGTTGATCATTAAAAAAAATTGAAAGTCTCCGATACAACCAGTTAGCTGAGTATACATTATACCTCTATCATTCATTATTGTTGTTGTGATTGTTGATATTTTAACAAAGCACTGATAATATCTATGGAGTCAAGTACAAAACAGAGTCAGATGAATTTATTTTGATTTTTTTTCCAACAAACTAGTTTGTAATCTGAGTAAATGGGAAAACTTCACTTTTCATTAAAATCTTCATGAATTAGTGAGATCTGGGTATAAAATTTCTAAAACTTATATCTTCAGCATATTTGAAGCAACAAAAGGGTGTATAGAGAAGAAACAAAAACATAGAAGCCTTTTATTAAATGTTCAGTTATTTTTAATCCATCTTTCTTATTTCTTTCTTCCTTTTTTTTTTCTTAACTTCATTGATTTGTACTTTTTTTAAACTGAAAGATAAAATAAATTTCAGGTCTATAATGGTGACTAGTAAACAAAACTGCTTTTTTCTCATTTTTTCCTAGTAAGACCCTCAGTACTTGGTCCCATTAATGTTTACTGTAGCTTACTATTCTCAGAAACTTTCAAGTAGATATTATGCCATTGTACTCTTAAATAATAGGTTATTTTTCAGTCACAAAAGTGGTTTTCTTGATAGCTAATGTTTAGTTTCCAGTTAACAAATTTGTAATCTCTCAATATTAATGTGTAAAGTAAAACAAACTTTATATTACAGTTTGGATGTTTAAAGGTTAAAAGTAACATTTTATTAAATTTCAAATTATTAACTAGTAAGTTCTAAATATCTTTTCTGTACTTCTGTGATACATACTTTTGCCTTATTTATCTAAGATATCTGAAAATTCTTTGCTTTTTACTGATATTATAGTTTCTTTTTAAATCCCTTTAAATCCAAACTCCTTCATTATTTGAGATTAGCGAATATAAGACATTTCTTAGAAAGTTTATCTTGTCAATTCTTTGAACCTCTTTGTTTCATAAAATTTTATTCTGATTAAAAGGCCCTTTGAACTTCAGTTCACTATATGAATACTTTGGCAGATAATTTTACCTTACTGAAGTAGTTAAATACAATTGTTATTTTTATGAACAGAAACAGCATTTCAGTTGTGAATACATTTTGCTACCATCCTTTGAAAGGGTTATTTAGAATTACAGACTTGCATTTTGTTCCAAATTTTATATTATTTTTTAAAGGTTATTGGAAATTTGATATAATTAAACTGTGCATATCTGATCATAGCAACTTCCAGCACACAGTGACTATTTTGTCAACCATCAATGTGTGATCAGAAGAAAAACATATTAAGGCATTTGAATAAGCTGCTATTTATTTTAGGCTAATGTGTTTTATAATAAGTAACTCTAGCTTTCATAGATACCATGCATTAAATATAATCTATTTCAAGCATTTTCTCCCGTAGTATTCCTGTGACTGTTCTCTATAAACATGGCCAAATGGAACTAGCCTATAAAACATGTTTCATCTAATTCGTTGCTACCCGTTTATAGCTGTACCATGTGGTGGGAATCCAGAAACATCAGGTCTGCTGTTCTTGTAACATTCAAGTGGCCTCCAGGTGATAGGCACAGCCAACTGTCTTGGCTAAGTGCCAATTCACAATGGTCCTATCAACCAGCCCCACTTAGCAAATTACTTTGAGGCAGTGAATGATCTTATGTGGAACAAGAAAGGATTTTGCAAAGTGCATATTAAGTTCTTCTTTCTGTGAACTAGGATGTGTCACTAGCTGGAGTCTGTTGTTCTTTGTGGAAACAATTTGCTTTTTTTTTTTTTTTTTGGCCCCTCTAGGATTTTCTTTAAATGGAATGAGGGCAGTTGTATATGGATCTAGTCCTTCATCTCACTCCCTTCCACATTGCACACCCCTTTTAATTTTGTCTTTTGCTATTTATATTTTGATCAAGTACATTTTATGTTAATTATAATTGTAGGTTTTGCTTCTTATATAAGTAACATTGGTTTGGCTTTGATTCTTGGCTTAACAAAGATATGGGGTGGAGGGAGGCAACCTACCAAAAGATTTATTGGTATCAACAGATTACTAAATGCTGAATTTTTCAGTTCTGCATTTTCATTTGACTTAGAAGAAATCCCCCAAGGGAATAATGGGTATTCTTATTGAGCATCTTTATATACTACATTAAATAATAAAGATAAATAAGCATATGCAGGCAATGTCAAACAAAGGGAAATATGTACTCTTTGTGGTGAAATTTGGTTCTTGACAGTTTGGTTCTCTAAATAGGAAGCTATTCTGTGTTGTATGCTTCACAATGAAAATCCTGGGGTAAAAAACAGAAACCGCAACAACTTCAAAATTAGAGACAAATCTCGTCCCTGAAATCAAAATGTATCTGGTAAAATGAGCATCCAACGGGATAATAATAACCTGGTTAACTCAGCATTGAGCGAGCAATGGGGGAAGTTCTACAGAATTATCATGGGTAAGATTGGCAAATGGAAGGTTAATTCTTATGGGGTATCGGCAGTAACCTCTATTGGAAAGTATTTTTTTTTAATTTATTTTTAAAGATTTTATTTATTTGACAGAGAGACAGTGAAAGCAGGAACACAAGCAGGAGGAGTGGGAGAGGGAAAGCAGGCTTCCCACCAAGAAGAGAGAAGAAGAGGGGCTCTATCCCAGGACCCTGGGATCATGGCCTGAGCTGAAGGCAGTGGCCTAATGACCGAGCCACCCAGGGACCCCTGGAATGTATTTAAAAAAAAAAGTCAAATTAGATAGTTCTTGTCTTTGAGGAATATATAGTCCAACCTATAAAAACCACGTAAAATTGTTTGTCCTACATCTTACAGTCAGGGCTATAAAAATGGTAACAGGTATTGTTCCGAATAAAGATAGTCTGAGAGGCACCTGGGTGGCTCAGTCGGTTAGGCAGCTGCCTTCAGCTTGGGTCGTGATCTCAGGGTCCTGGGATGAAGCCCCATGTCGGGCTCCCTGCTCACTGGGGAGCCTGCTTCTTCCTCTCCCACTACCTGCAGCTCCCCCTGCTTGTTCTCTCTCTCTCTCTAATAAATAAATAAAATCATAAAAAAATAGTCTTAAAAAGTTTGGTCATCCCTGGCCTAAACCCTACCTGCTTTGAACAACCCTTGTTCCGGGTTGCTTTGAGTTGATAGATTTCTTCCTGAAGTCCCTCATGGTACCAGAATCAGACTGTATTTTGGTGAGGGTGATAGCATCAGAAAAGATGATGCAAATGCTCCGCAAGTTATGTTATGTTTGCTTTTTTTAGTTTAGATTTTTCGAAGGTAAATACTACCAGTTTTTTGACACAGTCTTCATTATTTAAGACTTCATAGCTTTAATTTTATTTTAATAAACTTAAGCATTTGCCTTTTTTGTTGTTGTTACAAGCTAAGCTTAGGCTCCTAGAGTAAATAGTTCATTAATTTTTATGTCAGCCTTGATGCTATTTACATGCATACAAATGAAACTAAACTACCCCAGGGAACTTGTAGAGGGTCGGTTTCAAATCCATGAATTAATGCAAATGGTAAGGTTACATCATTTGGGTATAAGCTATAAGCTTTGGAGAATGGAGAACAAGCAATCAAGGTAAAATAGCCCTGGTGCTTACATTATTTATGAAAATGAGATCCTGGCATTTCTATTCTAAGGTGCTGTTGGAGGAGATAGAGCTACCTGTTTGTGCAGGTGCATTCTAAAGGTCACTGTGTGTCTAGGACCAGCCTGATGTGTGGGCAGAAAACTCTTCTGCCGCATCTTTATTCAGAGGAAATCCATGGGGCTTTCATTTGACCTGCTGTATTTCTAATGTTTATTGCTACTAAAACTGAAATCTGTCCAGGTTGAGAGCAATCATATTTCATCTGTTCTAAGGTGTCATCAATTCAAAGATGCATTATGTTCAGTGTACCACTAAGAAAGGAAAAGTACTTCCAATTAAAGAATGGCTTTTCATAAAATGAAGACTCATCCCAATTTCAGCCATGTTAAAATGTGAAAAATAAAAAGTCACCTTAGAGTTGTTGAAATACAGTATTGCTTTTATTTTATCAAGAGTGCTTGCTAGCTTGAAGGTAAATCTTAAACATTGCTTCCCAAGGGCTGTCTCTTGTAGACAAAGACACGACCTTCAGGGAGTGAGCGGCCAGAGACTGCATCTCTCCCATTAGTACATTAGAGAAATGGGGGAATATTAGAGCTTCACCTGGTGGGGTGCTCAGAATTTCTGCCTCTGTATCTGTGTCTTCCTAGATTTAATTGTTGCCAGGGAATTTTAGTAGGATACAGATAGGCATAAGAATGCTTTAGCAGTGTTTCATATACTATTGTCTTACTAATATAATTCTTTAATTCTAAATTTCATTAAAAGAAACCGTGCAGGCATTCTTAGTAGAATACCATAATAAGATTTTTAGGTACCTGGTTAATAAAACAAACAAAACCCAAAACCCCTGATCTCCTTAACCTCTCCTGTTTCAAAAAGCCACTTGGTTAGCAACATCAAAGTGGTAACTGATGGCTTGGTAAGGGTAGAATAACAAGGAAAACTCTCCATCCTTAAGAGACACAATTTCAGTTGTTGCCACACATACATCTACTTTGTTAATTAAAGCACAAAGTCCACAGACAAAATGTAGTGCCCAGAACTTGAATTTTAATAAATATAAATGAGCCCAAAGTGAGAATAACCAGCTGAAGTTCCAGGATAGAATATTTGTCTTGTATTCACCTTGGAATTCATCAGCTTTTGCTCAGCTGTAACAAAAGCCTCAGGAGTGAAGATAAAAAGAACAAGATTATTCCAGGAATTTGGCAACTAACAAATACACTCCATAAATGCTTCAGATTTTAGTGTGGGGGGACAATAGAAATTCCATGAAGCCAGATGAAGAAGGAAGACAGCCCCGTCATCTCTTTTCCATTTTACTTCCATTCCGTAGTTACTGTTCTTTACCACCCCATGTGTCTAGGAATCTGGGTTCTTAAATTATCTCCGGAAAAAAAAAAAAACCCCACACATTTTGTAGGGTTTATATTTTTACAGATAGTAAGCATGTTGTCCTCATCAGGTGATGAGTTGCATCTTTTAAAATCCAAACACCCTTGAATTACTAACAGGTTTTTGGGTTTGTTTTGTCTTGGGGGTGTTTTGTTTTTGTTTTTATTTTTCATTGACAGACTGAATTCTGTTGTTATTGTTGTTCATTAGGAGAGGATCTCCAAATCACACCAAGAAGACAGTATAATTATCATTAGTGGCATTGCTATGAAGTGTCCCTTCTCATTATAGTGTGATTCCTTGGTTAATTGTCTCTCTGTTCCAATACACTATAAAATCCATAAACTATTTTTTCATCATTGAAGTAAGTACTAAATCACTAACATGGAATACAAAGCCTGGCACATAGATGTTCAAAATATTGAAATAGCCCATGACTTGGTTTTAGTAGCATTAATATGTGCTAAAATTTCTTTTCAGAATGACCTAGACCAGGCCAAACTGGAGATGCCATCTAGTGATGCTGAGAAATCTATTACAATTTTTTTCCTCTTGTTTCTTTAGGAGTAACTTTGTTTTATAAATTATTCTTTCACTTCTATTCACTTAAAGGAATGGCTTTTCAGTATCATATTAGAAATTAGCCTGTCTAGGGGCACCCGAGTGTCTTAGTGGGTTGAGCGTCTGCCTTCAGCTCCCATCATGATCTCAGGGTCTTGGGATGGAGCCCCTCCTCAGGTATCTGCTCAATGGGGAGTCTGCTTCTCCTTCCCTATCTGATCTTCCCCCCTCCCCAAGCTCCTATGTTCTCTGTCTTTCAAATAAATAAATAAAATCTCAAATAAACTAATTTCTTTTTTTTAAACTATTCAATTCTAAAAACTGATTGACTAATGCTGTGTTTACATAAAGAAAATGAAACATGGATGAATAGTTCTGTAGTAGATCTGAGATAGTGAGATCAACTCCATGAAATGAAGTTATCTAGGACTGAAGATAATGATTTAACTCATTCTCATATAAAGACTTTCAACTATAGCAAACAGGACAAAGCAACATACTATTTCTTGACATCTGCCTACATAGCAGGATCTCATACACTGCTTTTCATTTAGACTTCTTGTTTTTCTAAAAAGTAGTGAATCGATGTATTTTCTAAAAATATGCCAACTAAATATATAATGTTCCAACTAAATATATATAGACCTATGCAAAGGAGTGTCAGCACCTAAATTCTCATTACCTTCTTAAAGAGCTAAACTGACAGATTTTTAAGAGGTTGTTGCTTAGAACGGTGAACAATGAGTCCTACACATAGAAATCAAGTGAATTATAAAAAGAATGAGGAGTGTAAATCAGTATTTATATCACTTTCTAAATAGAATATGTAAGATGTTAGGTGCCAGATATACTACATATGGAAGCATAAATGAACATTGCAAGTAAGAGTTACTCAAAGGAAAAATATTATTCATCATATATTATGATCCTGTTGGTATTTCGCCATTGAATTATAGTCACTTTTAGTTTGAATACAGTTGTGTATAGTTTATTCATTCAACATTTATTGAACCTGAGGGCTGCCTCTGAGTGCTACACAGAAGTGATGCAGAGACAGAGTGACGCTTGAAAGATTCTAGTTAAAGAAGGGTATATCTTCGTATTTGATTTCCAGAAAAGTTAGAGAAAACTTGATTATTTTTCTATACTATCATTCTTTGTGGAGGTGGAATGTAGGAGGAAACACATTTAGGGGCCCCGTCTGAGATATTCCAGGTGTAACCATCTGATGCCTGATCATTATGGACATTCCAAGACTGTAATGTGATTGGGGATAGAGGACACAATAAAAATAGCATAATCTTAGTCAAATGGATAATCTATGAAGAACTAGAGAACTTTATGCTAGTATTAGATCACTGAAGAAATCACAAAAAAAACAAGTCTTCATGTTTAATTTATTCTATCTGTCCCTCTTATTTTTTTTCCTTACTACTCACCTAATTAAGACTTTCATTTTCTTCCTGAATTGTTAAAAAAAAGAAAAAAAAGTATTATCCTAATCCCAAATCCACCCCGTGTGTCCTTATCAAGTCTTCGATAGATCTGCTTTGGCCCCAGAGTAGAAGCTTTATCTGCCTTAGTTTGACATTTAAGGTAGTTCAAAATCTGGCCAGCCTACAGTATTCACTCTCATTTACCTTTGCTCCTTCCAGAAGAAAGTGCTCGATTTCTCTTCTGCTTATTGCAAGAAGAATTAGAAGAGCAGTTGTGAAAACAATTTAGTGAGAGAGAATTGGCAGCGCTTGCAGTATTATACTGTATTTGAATTTGTAGATCCACTGAGAATGTGGAGGGGCTTCGTATGGATTATAAATAGACTTTGGCAGGGTTTGAACTGCCCATACTGTGTTCTAAGCTTTGAGCAAAGCTCTGCTGGCATGCTGAACCAACTTAAGCTCTGATGTGAGTTATAAAGACACAAAGATGAGTGGCTCCATTTGGAACATTGTGTTAGCTAAGTAGGTAAAATGAATTCACAATTAGACTTTCTCCTCAAAGCCTTTCATTCCTTACAGGATAATTATGATATCCTCTCTTGACCCAGAGCAGATAAATTTCACTATTCCTTATGGAAATGTTGCTTCATTATTTTAAAGAACAACATAAGACACCAAAATTCATTATATTGTCAGTCTTCTTTCAAAAACATCAGGGATGTAGATAGAGATCCAAAATCACATTTTCATAAACTTACTATTTGATGACATAAGCTTGGACACTTATGTATGTTCTTCTAAAAATCACTCAAGGTAATGTGGGATCATCTTAAGTATTCTAAATTATACTCCTGCTATGGCTGTATATGCATAAAGAACATGTTAATAAACACACAACAGTAAAGAACCTAAATATCCCCTTTACTAGTACCATCATCTCCTACCACTTGATGTTCTTGTCTTGGTTATGCCAGGCTTGATTGGAACTTCCTGATGGAATGGAATTGTTCACCAAACACACTTCTATGGAGTCCTTAATGTGTGTCTGCTACTGCTTTAACTGCATGCCCTGTGTCTAGGGACATTGATAAGAACATGGGATTTTGTACATAACAGGATAGAGCAGGAATGGCAAAGTGAGCAGAGGTGACACAAAATATACCTCATAGGGCCAAGCCGATTCATATTGGGGGAACAGAACGGCCTGCCTTTAAAGATACAGAGGTCTGCCTGACTTTAGAGATACAGAGAAGTGAGTACCCCCATTGACAGCATCCTCAGAGCAACGACACTTGGGGGTCCAAGTGGAGTAATAGGGATCCTGGTGGGCAAATGGAACTCCACAATGGGAAGTACCAGAAATGAGAACTGAAATGTATCAACTACTTTGTTTCAACATTACACTTAAAGAATGAAATAATGTTCATGAAAATGGGGCATCAGGCTGGCTCAATCCATAGAGCATGTGGTTCATGATCTAGGAGTCATGAGTTCAATCCCCACATTGGGAGTAGACATTACTTAAAAAAATGAAATCTTAAAACATTCAGTGGGGCATCTGGGTGGCTCAGTCTGTTAAGCATCTGCCTTTGGCTCAGGACCTATATCCCAGGGATCAAGCCCCACATGGGGCTCTCTGCTCAGCAGGGAGTCTGCTTCTTCCTCTCCCTCTGCCTGCCACCCCGCCTGCTTGTGCGCTTTCTGTCAAATAAATAAAATCTTAAAAAGAAATGTTCAGGAAAACAGAATAACCGATTTCCACTTCTAAACTAATTCAGGGCGCCTGGGTGGCTCAGTGGGTTAAAGCCGCTGCCTTCGGCTCAGGTCATGATCCCAGGGTCCTGGGATCGAGGCCCGCATTGGGCTCTCTGCTCAGCAGGGAGCCTGCTTCCTCCTCTCTCCTCTCTCTGCCTGCCTCTCTGCCTACTTGTAATCTCTCTCTGTGTCAAATGAATAAATAAAATCTTTAAAAAAAAAATAAATAAACTAATTCAAACAAATTCTTCCCTAAATACTAATTGTTAATATTTTCTGCAAAAAAATATCTGTGGGATGACTATAAATTTTTGAAAATATCTAAAACATACTACTAATAAATGAACTCTTCTTAGAAACCATCAACACAGTTTTAAACTCTAAATATAACATTTATATCAGAATGTTATATATCTTTTTATAGAGGTCATATGCTAGGTCACTTAATGTAATATATCCCCTAGGATTGAAATACTTAATATTCATTTTAGTGTCTCAAATATCATTGCCCTTTTCATCTACTTTTGTACCAATGTTGGCAGAATGCCAACTTAGCATAGTTATTTAAATAACAAAAATAAAACTATCGTCCTACATACTTTACAAAATCTAGTCACTTGTTTCCTTGAAGAAAATTACCTATTATCCATTAACATGTGAAAAAATTAGTTCTGATTGTCTGGCATGATTATATCAGGGTGACAACAGGATAAGATTCAGGAGACCTGGCTTTTGGTACTATATCTTTATTAAGCCATTTCAGCCAGCTGGGCAATCTGCCACCAGTCTCATCAATCCCCCTGAGTCTTAGAATTGCTCCTTCTTTTTGTCATTCTTGGAGACAGGCTTTTGTCATCTCATTGCAGGATTCCTGTGATCAACTCCTACCAGTTCCTCTGCATCTTTTTCTTTGCTCATCCACCCTTACACTCCAGCAAGGTTCAAAACCCTGCCATCATATACTGTTTGTGTAGAATTTACGTTAAGTAATTCTGTATGTATACTGTACAAAAGCTTCGTAGCCTTTGAGGATAGCCTGAGGCATTCTCAAGAGGAGGGATGGTTGAAAAGATTTTTAAAAGGAGGTATACTTTCTGCAGGGTCATTTAAAAAAAGTAGAATTTACCCAGGAACATTTTCTAGGGGAAGAGCAATGTCATGAGAAAGGTTTCAACTCTCCTGGCTTTTTCAAGCAGTGGTGAACAGACTGAGATTGAAGTCCCAGCATCTATGGGAGATAAAGCTGTTGAGTGGCTCTAATCTAGATTGTGTAGGAGAAAGCACTATGGTGCCAAATTGTAAGCCTTAGGGAGTGGAATACGGGAGGGAAGCATCAGTTAGTACTCTTTCGTTTCTAGTGATAAAAACACAACTCCAATCTAAGTTAAAATACAAAGGGGGGGGCGGTTTTTATTGCCTCCTATAACTAAGAAGTTTAAGGGTAACATTGGCATTGGGTCCTGCTGAGCCCAAACAGCTGTGCTTAAGAATATGGGAAATAAAATTCTTTCCCCTTTCTTCTATGCATTCCCCTTTCCTTTGTGACCCAGCAGAGTTTTGCCATTTTGCTTATAAATCCAGTTCTTGTTTTCTAATTGTTCTAGCAAACGCCGCCCCCTCCCCCCGCCACCCTGGATGAGGTTGCCTCTAATTGAACCTGGCAGGATGTAGAGCTCCAATGGTCATATATGCTTACTTGAAGGTGAAGGGGTAGGATCTGGACTTACTTTCTCCAACAAATAGATTAGAGGAAAGCAGGAGTACCCTCCACCCTTGCCAAAGGAAAAAGAGGTCTTTTATCAGAGGGAGGGGTATGTGCAGTTGAAATTAACAGAAGTCATTCTAGGTTTTTCAGCAGAACGTGGAGAAAGAACTATGGTTAAATGACCTATGCAAATTTAGCTGTTCAGAAATTTACAAGAATCTGTTACTAGAGTCTCTGTTGGTTAGAGATAAGTGGACTATATCGCACCCCCCCTGCCCCAACAGGCTCTTCTACAATCATGGAGTTGCAACCAGTGAGTTTGCACAATGAAAGCAACACTCAGGTTAAATTCTGCAAAATGAAAAAAAAATGATAATAAATTCTGCTAAATGTACAAGTATTTATTCTCACGCCATTGCAAAATTGTCATACAATTCCTCCTCAGCTCAGGAGAAGGGACTCAGAGTAGCTGAGAACTCAAGAACTCAGGAATAGCTGTCCTCTGCCTGGCTATCCTGTACATGGAAGGTCTTCTCTGGAGCATCTCCGAGGCAGGATTCCCCAGCCTTCTACTTGCGTGTTGTCTGCCTGTCTGTCTCCGCCTATTGGTAACCAGTGCTGTTACTGGACTCGCCCTTGGGATTCTTACCATTATCACAAGACCCCCTCACTGGTAACCATCAGGAAACTTTGGTGAGGGGGCAGTCTGGAAATGAGGTGGCATACCAGGGTGCTCACAGCAGGATCCTGGGTAGGGAGAAAAAAACAGGCATGTGCAAGGGCCTGGGGTTCTGCTTTCATTGGGGTTGGGCGCGGGTGGGGGAGGAGGGGTTAGAGTTTCGCAGGCTCACTCTTTATTGGTGAATTTAAAATATGAGGGTAAGAATTTAAAGCACGGAAGAGGAAAAAATATCAACCAAGGACTCAGGCTAAGGCAGATGTGGGTACTTCTGAACGCCTTACCAGTCCTGTGGCCGGCACTGAGCTCATTGGGGGTAGTCCTCTCTGAAGTGGACGTCTTTGCAATCAAAGCCAAAGTTAGGCACTCACATTCCAAAAAGAAAAGCCAACCATCAGGGCTTATACTACATTAGATCAGGTGACTAAGTCACTGTTGAAGTAGAGTGACATTGTTGAAGTAGAGGACTAATGGATCTAGACCTCAACCTGCCGTAATGTTTATTATATGGACGTTTGCCAGACTCATGGAAGGGCAGATCGTTCTAACCAACTGCTTATATTGAACACCTCTTATTTCACCAATGAAATATGATTTTTGACCCCTTGCCCTCTCTGGTATAGAGTACGGTCATATTTGAAGCCCTTAGTTTTACTATCCTAGGGTTTATTCTTGTTCAGGCCACATCAAATGCTGACTATCCTGAAAATGTGTAATAAAGTTAATTGAAATATACACATCATAGCTTAAATGCATTTTTTCAAATTGAAGCTGGTGATCATGATATTAATTCACTGGATCCTAACCACCTTTTTAAAATGAAGCTATAGAAAATATGAGAATAGGATTTTTTAGAATAAAACATTAAATAAGTGTAAGGATTATTTTGTGAAACTTTAGTTTTGTGTCTTAATCTTATTTGTCATGAAGTATATTTTTGGTGGGCTACTGTTAAAAAAGTTGTGAAAGCCACAAATTTAAAGTGTGTGGGCATTTCACTCCCTTATTTTGTTACTTGCACAGCTGCTGGTTGGAATATATATTATATAAATATTTAGTAAATTCTTACATTTTATCACAGTTATTTTACAGGGTTTTACTAAGTTAGACTCAAGTGTATTTATATTGAACCTGTAGATTATTTTTGCTCAAAATCATTGGAATCTGTCATAGAATAAATGGGATATTGAATTAATTATATTTAAAAGCACCTGTTCCTCTCTCTCCCTCACTGTAACTGTTCCTCTTTTCCTTCCCTATCCCTTTCTTTACTGATTATTGAATGTTAAGCACTTTACATACATTATGTCATTTAATCCTCTAACCTTGAGGTGTTTATTATTGTTCCCATTTTATAGATGGATATATTAAGCATTAGAATCTTGACAGTAGTTTTCTCAATGTCACCCAGTTAGTATTTGAACCAGGCAGTTTGATTCTATAGCCTGTTATCTTGACTGATTTTTTTTTCAGATTTAAAAAACCAAGCTGGATCACTGTATCAATGTTTTTTCGATCAATTTGCCCTGAACATAGAGAACATAGGGAAGGCGAACACTGGAGGGTCTCCATTCCACTGAGTTGCAAATGCTTTACCCTGCAAACTTCATGTTCTCATGTCCCTAGGGCTTTGACTTTAGGGATTACAGGCAAAGACATTAACAGGGAGATAAAAGATTGAAAGAGAGTTGTGCACCTGATCACTCAACAAAGAGCAAATAGTGTCACATAGGGCCATATTTTGTTTAAAGCCCCTGTCCACCATCTCCTACTGGCCATGCTGACCCAGCAATAACCCATGAGTTAATCCAGGGCAAAGGGTACAACCAGGAAAAAGAGTACTGGGTTTTGGGGTTTTTTGTTTTTTGTTTTTTGTTTTTTTAAACATGGGTTCTCCAGTGGCTCTGCTTTGGTCCGAAGCTTTCAGTAGTGTCCACAGAGAAATGTGATCTTTCATCTCATGCGTGTTCACCTTTATTCCTCTTTGTGTTCCCACTGCCTGCATGCAAGGGTCTGTTTATAAGCATTCCTTTTTTTCTTAACAACTAAGCAGTAGGATGGTCTTATACGCCAAAAAATCATGTAGACACTTGATCAAAAGGAACAAGGTAATCTACTCTTATAAAGTATATTATGTGCATCTTTTTGTAACCTTATTTGAGAACAATTAATTCCATAAGTGCATGAATGTGAAAGGCATTGTCATCTTTGCTTTCCTGAAGAATTCAGTCTGTCCCAGAGCCCTTTGGGTAGGAGAGGAAATGGCGTTTGTGAAGCAGTTCCAGAGAATCAGCACAAATCCCATTATGAGGCCTTAGAGAAGACCAGCCTGAAGTCAGTAATTCAGAAGTAGCGGGAACTGTGGCAAAGTGTGTTTGCTTGGATGCATGTTTATGAAAGCTCGTGCTAATACTCTTCTAAAGGAGATGTTCAATAGCTCGAAATTGGGCCAAGCTTTAAATCTCCTGTTTGTCATCCTGAAAAGTAATCCTTATAAATGGCTGCCTTGGCAACAGACAACACGCTAAAACTGACACTTGACTGCCCAGATCAGGTAGAGCTCGTAACGTGACACAGGTGAACAGAAGTGCAGTTGACCCTTATATGGACCCTTTGAGGGCATAACCAGTAGATGTAACTACTGGTCAATGGGTACATTGGCATGTTGCCTATTGCTAGGCTATTCTTGGAGAAAAGGTGATAAACATGTCATGAGATTTGGGCATGTGCTTTAAGATGGTTTTCCATAGTTCTGCATAGGAAAGAAAATTTTACATTAAGTTTAAAAAGAAAATCAATTACTGGGCTCTACTTGATATATCAAAATTAATGATCATCACAAATTTGCACTGTGTTATATTCCTGAAATATGAGGCTTAGTTCTTCTCATTCTCCGGTTTAATTTGAGGTGCCCGTTGCTCCTATTCACTCTTTTCTGTCTCTTGTCTCTCTTCCCCCTGTCTCTCAACTTATCTGCCTGTCTGTCTGTTTGCCTGGTTTCCAAGCTCCTCTGGTGCTTCCTGGGTGAAATCTGAAATCTGCCTCCATATTTGGAGGGCAGGGAGTGGTGGGAGAAGCCGTTGCTCCAGATCAGTCGTTGGCAAGTTTAATAAGCAAGGAATTTACATATGAGGCTTGTCTTGGTGGTTATAAAACGAATATGTCTCCACGTCAGTCTGCCAGAATCTTAGAAGTTTATACAGGGAGCATAACTGGAATTAGTCATGTGTATAATGGTCTAGGTGCCCTCGACGCCACATCATTATCTCAAGACTTGTGCCTGTGAGACAGCCTCTGGGAGTGGAGAAGCCAAATGGAACACCCGTTCCAAGGACAAGGGGAGGGGCTGTGGAGCCTCCAACTGTTGGGATCCAGCTCACAGGCCATCTGGTGGTCCCGTCCTCTTAATGACCTCCTCAAACTCTGTTTCTCTTCTCCTCTCTCTGTGTCTCTCTGAAGACTGCCCCATCTACTTACTTATCCAGCTCTTTAGCTAGCTCCAATTTCGAATTGATTTGTTTTGTATACATAAGTGGTAAGCAGTCATCGGAACTAATTTTTTGCATTCTAAGTCTTGAGTAGTCTGCTTTGTTGCTTACCCTACAAGGAATGTGGCATTCCCTTTACAATGCTGGGGGCCGCTTGAGAAGATGGGCTGTCCTTGGGATCTACACCTGGCAATGTCCTGTCCCTGTCAGCATTGAGACCTCCAGACTGTTCTTTGCCAAATAGGTGCCTCTGACTTTCATTGTTTGTATTTCTGCACTTATCTTTTATAACCCCGAAAACAGAAGTTAGCTTATAATTAGGCGTAGTCACTTTATGTGCAGACTTTTCTAATTCTAAAGTTAATTGCTTTGTTTTCTTAATAAGGCAAATAGGAACATTGTGAATGAATTTGGGCAACGCGTGGTGCTGAGTAGGCTTGAAAAAGTTTTCCCAATGGTTTTTGGAAAGTGTGATCATTTTGTTGTCTGTCGTGTTCTTGTGCGTCTCACGCAGCCATAGGTGGAACGTTTGCCCATAAATCTTTCACTTGGTTTGCATTGCTAACGGTTAGTGTCCTAAGAAATAAGTGTTTATAATTTAATAGGGGGATGGATGGTGTGCCTTTTATATCGCTTCTCCATACTCAAGAATTTAAGCTTAGATTCATAATATTAGTAGTACTTTTAAATGTAAACGCATTTCCTTGGTGTTACTGTCCACTGGCGATTTTCAAAGTGATTTGTGGACCTTTCAGAGAGTCAGAAAGATTGAACTATTTTCCTAGTAATAGGGAGACCTTATTTACCTTATTCATTTTATTGATATTTGCACTGATGCAAAAAGCATTACTATTCACTTTCGCATGAATCAAGGCCTTGGCACCAGCCTGTTCTTGTCAATGTGTTCTTTACCACAGTGCACTCAGAGTGTGCTTAAAAAAACCAAAAGGTAAGTTTCCCTTAAAATCCTTGCTGAAACAGTAAAAACTATGAATTTTGTTAATATTCAACCCCTGAAGAAGTATCCTTTTACTCGTCTGTGACAAAGTGGGAAGCATACATCAAGCAACATTGCTGTACACTGAAGTATGATTATACGTCATCTGAAGGAAAAGCACTTGGGCAGTTGCTTGTGTTGTGAGTTAAGCTCGGTGCTTTCTTTCATGTTAACACCAATTTTACTTGGATAAGAGCTGATGATGAATTTAGACTTGGCGATTTTCGTATGTTCTCTGAAACACGAGGTAAGTTTGTCACTTTATGAAACAGTTGACAGGGACGTCTGGCTGGCTCAGTAGGTGGAGCAAATGACTTCTAATCTTGGGGTTGTGAGTTTGAACCCCCACATGGGGAGTAGAGATGACTTAAAAAAAATAGAAATTAAGAAAGGCAGCTGACTATGTTTGTTAATGACGAAATTTGAGTTTTGAGTTTTCAGCTTTGGAAATCTTGTATTTGCCATTTTGAGTTTGCACAGCTTCCTAGGACTTGAAGACTTTTCTGATGAGATGGATGGTAAATTAATAGTGTTTAACAAAAAGAGTCAACATTTGGAAAATCTGCCTAATTCAAATTATTTTCAAATTACTAGTGTAGGATATTACAAAATTATTCATGGACAAAAAAATCCATCCAGACTGCAAGATACACCAATTGATTTTAATGTTACAAAATTGTATCAATACAGTTTTAGATCCATGTTGCAACTTAACTCAAAAAAAAAAACCAAAAAGTGAACTATACCTTTCAACTTTTGGTGTAGTATCAAAGAATATCAAAAGGCTATTATAATACCCCTCTCTTTTCCAACTACATATTGTGAGAAACTAGGTTTTCTACATACTCTTTAATCAAATAGCATATGGAACAGAGAACCAAATACGAGACTCAGACTTTCTCTCTGTAAAGCCTGTAATTCTGAAATATATTATATATATATAACACTTTTATCGATTTTTTTATTTTGGAAAACAGTTATTTTTCATAAATACTTAATATATAATGGGTCTGTTTTTATTTTAATATATTTAATTTGGGGCGCCTGGGTGCCCCAGTCGTTAAGTATCTGCCTTCAGCTCAGGTCATGATCCCAGGGTCCTGGGATCAAGCCCCACATCGGGCTCCCTGCTCAGCAGGAAACCTGGTTCTCCCTCTCCCACTCCCCTTGCTTCTGTTCCCTTGCTCGCTGTCTCTTTCTCTGTGAAATAAATAAATAAAATCTTTTTAAAAAGTAAAAAATAAGATGTTTAAATTTTTCTAGTCTTTGTTGTGGTAAATATCAATACCCTATAACTTGACATAACTTTTGGATCCTCAGTAACTTTACACTGTACATAGGTTCTGAGACCAAGTAATTTAAAAATAGCTGGTCTAATATATTCATATTGAAGTAATTGATTTTTTAAATAACAGAATTGTAAGGATCTTGATGGAGGTTACTTAATCAAAAAAGAAATTTAAGTGGATTAAACAAGAATATACAAAGTCAGACAATCTTCTATCAAAAGCAATATCTTACCATGGTCTGACTATGTGAAATCTCTTAAACAGTTCCGTTCTCACCCAAGGTAGTGCATCAGTCTCCTAATACTACTTCTTCTCTTTTAATTCCCAAGTCAGAATGCATCAAAGGAGCAAGATTGGCATCGAGAAGATACCATGGTCTTGATTTTAAATGAATATCCCAAGTTTGGATTTTTTTCTCTTACAGGGCCCAAACTATAAAATATATTTCTCTTAAAATGTCATGGAAATACAATTTCTTTGAGAGCCAAACATTTCCCTCTGAACAGGGTGGACCACTCCTACTTCTAATTGAAAGGTGACTATCTGAGAAATTGAAGGGGTCCAAGGGATTTGTAAGATGACCTAACTCTCCCCAGAGCACAGATCAAAGTGTAACCCCTGGGCATCTTGTAACTGACAAGGGTCTTACCCTGTCCTCACCACATGGGTCAGAGTAAAGGAAAGCTTGTAATTGTAACTGCATAATCCTTAACTTCAGCAGTTCACAGCTATGGCCTTGGTGAATTTTTACTTTTTTCCTCTCTCCATACTGTAAAGTTGTATAGTATAATTATTTTGTATATTTTCATTGCAGATTTAAAGATGATCCCAGGAACAGATCATTGAGAAAGTTGGGTGCATCAACTAGATTCCTTTAGAGTTCTGTTTATACCATAATGTCCTAGCTAAGAGGGTACCCTGGCCTCAGACACTGTCTCTATCACTTACTAACCTTGGGCAAATTACTTAACATTTCTTTGCCTTAATTCAGTCCCCTATAACATAGGGATAAGAGTTGCTTGTACAACTCTCAAAGGGGCTTTTTAAAAGTTAAAGTGTGTGTGTGTGTGTGTGTGTGTGTGTGTGTGTGTGTGTGTGTGTGTGTGTGTGTTTAGCATAGTGAGTAGAACATATTAAAAGTTTAGTCACATTGGCTAGTGTAGTTATTGCTGCAGTGGTCTTATCCTATGATGGGTCTTTCTGCCCTTAGAAATTGTTTAAAAAGGCAGAAATTGGCTGGGACTCTTTTTTTTTTCCTTCTATTTTCTTTTGTACAGTTTTTACTCTTCAATAGATATAATCTCTTCTGTAACTCTTATCCACCTACTGATAAATTTTTAAGGAGTAATCCCTAATCACTATCTCTACTTTTTCTCCCCTTTACTCAAATTCATTGGTTTAAACTCTTTTTGACCAGATTATGTTCACAAGGCTATGTGACAACTGCTCTCACAAAGGTCTTTAATGACTACCTTTTTGCTGAATCTAAAAATAACTTGGACGTTGATTCAGAATCATTTGGCTTTCCACGGGCCATTGTTGAGTACCTCCTCCTCCTTTGGTTCTCTTTTTTTCTCTCTGGTCCTCCTTAGTGTTGGATGGAGTCTTTCTCCAGTCACACATCACCCTTGAGGTAATTTTCCAGAGGCCTAACTGAAGTCTTCTTTTGCTTTTGTTTTATACACTCTATACGTGTGAGATCGTCAGTCCTTGTATGTTAAACGATCATAGTAAAACTACCTATTCCCTAATCTGTATTTCCCTTTTAAAACTCTAGACTTATATTTCCAACTGACTGTAAGTCTCCATCTGAATTTCATTTGTGTACCTCATAGTCAACATGTCTCAAACCTAAGTCATTATCTTCCTTCCCCAAACTTGTTTTATACCTCTGTCTTAGTGGTATCACCACATACGGAGCTCCCAAACTTGGTTCATCTTTTACTCAACACTGTCCAAATGCCTTCATGTTTAATGGGGGCATCGATTCTTTTAGACGGAATTCTTATACTTTATGTCTGTACATAAATTCAGTCTCCCCTTGTTTTTCATTGGTCTGCTTAGTTTAGGTCTTCATCACATTTTAAATAAAGAATTATACAGTCTCTCTAACTAGTATGTTCCTGTCACCAGACTCTTGCCATCTAAATTCAAAATCCACACTGCTTGCTTCAAGGTATACTTTTTAGGGGTCTGGTCAGATCATTCCCATGTGATCAGTCTCACTTGGCTCATTACACATGGGCCAGAATTCAGAGCTGTAACAAATTATACAAAAGTCTGAGCCATAGCTTATCTGTCCAGCTTTACAACCTCATCATATACTCCTCCTTTCTTCTAGTCATACAAGCAACCTGTCTTTTCTCCCTTTTTTTTTTTTAAAACAACTTATGGAGGTATAATTGACATGAAAGAAAATGAATATAAAGTATACTTATCTGATAAGTTTTGACTATGTGTACCATGACCTATTGAATCTTGACCATAATCATGATGAAAAACCTACCCCTCACCTCTAAAAGTTTCTTTGTGCTGCCTTTTTTTTCTTATCCTCTCACCTCTCCAATCCCCACCCCAGATAATGACTAATATCCTTTTTGCCACTATAGATTAGTTTCCATTTTCTAGAGTTTTACATAAGTAGAATTATAGAGTATTGCTGTTTCTTTCATTTGGCTTATTTTACTTGGCATAATGGTTTGAGAGCCACTCTTACGTTGTACATATTAGTAGTTCATTTCATTGCTGAATAGTATTCCAACTATAGATGTACCTCATTTATTTATACTTTTACCTGTTGATGGACATTGGGTAGTTTCCAGTTTGGGGATTTCAAAAAAAAAGAAAGCTTTACTGTGTATTTTGTATTTGTGTGTAATTCTTCTTATGGATGTATGCTTTCCTTTGTCTTGAGTAAATACTTTTGAATGAAAGGCTAGGTCATATAGTAGATGTATATTTTACTTTTTATGAAACTCTCACACTGTTTTTCAAAAACGGTGGTAACATTTTATAGTCCTGTCAGTGATACGTGAGAGTTTGGCTGTTCTGTCTTCTTGACAACACTTGAGATGTTCAGTTTGCTTAATTGTAGCCATTTAAATAGATGCATAGTAGGGGGGAAAAACTGCGTAGTGGTATCTTATTGTGGTTTCATTTGCATTTCCCTAATTATGTTGAACAACTTTTATGTGATACTTGTTGTATAACTTTAGTGAAGTATCTATTAATATATTTTGTCCATTTTTATTTTTTATCTTTTTATTTTTTTAAGATTTTTATTTATTTATTTGACACAGACAGAGAGAGATCACAAGTAGGCAGAGAGGCAGGCAGAGAGAGAGGAGGAAGCAGGCTCCCTGCTGAGCAGAGAGCCCGATGCAGGACTCAATCCCAGGACCCCAAGATCATGACCTGAGCCAAAGGCAGAGGTTTTAACCTACTGAGCCACCCAGGCACCCCTTGTCCATTTTTAAATTAGAAAGTTTATTTTATGCTAAAATTTTGAGTGTTCTTCATAGGTTCTGCATACAAGTCTTTTATCAAATACTTTTGAAAATATTATTTGAGTCTATTTCTTTTCATTGAATGGCGTTCATAAAAATATTTAATATGAAGTACAGCTTACTTATTTTTTCATTATAGATTTTCTTTTACATTCAAGAAATCTTTGCCTAACCCAGAGTTACAACAGTTTTATCCTCTATTTCCTATCCAGAAGTTTTAATAGTTTTAACATTAAAACTATTGATCTATTTGTATCTATTTACATAGATATGCTCATCATTTTTCATATTATTAAAATATGAGAAATCTAAGGTGAAAGGAGGTAATGATACAGTGAATGAGTTATCTTCTTTGTAAATTTAAGTTTAATTAGTAAAGACCATAGTTAGAACAGGCATCCCTGATAATTTGTGTGGTAGACAGAATAATAGCCCTGGAAAAAAACTCCGGAAGGGAAAACAAAACAAAACAAAACTCTGGAAACTGACTCTGTTACCTTGTATGGCAAAAGGGAGTTTGCAGGTGTGATGAAGATCTTGGAACTACAGATGGGAAAATTATTCAGATGGGTCCAATCTAATCACATGAGTTCTAAGAGCAGTGAGCCTTTCTCCACAAAGGTCAGAGACCAACGCATTCACAAAAAATGGGTTAGAGAGATGTAAACTTGCTGGCTTACATAAAAGAAGGGCCTCAAGCCAATGAATACAGGTGGCTTCTGGAAGCCAGAAAAGGGAAGGTGAGGGATTCTCTCTTAGTGTCCAAAAAGAAATGCAGCCCTACTGACATCTTGATTACAGTCCAAGGAATTTTTATTGGTCTTATGAGCTCAGTAACTATAAGAGAGACAATATGCATACTTGCTTATATGAACAAAAAGGCCAACCTACAAAATATACTCTATTGTACTCTTCTTCCAATCAACCATATGGTATAACCTATTCTTTCACTCAGTAGTATGTTGTGATCTTTCCCGGTCAATAAACATATTTCACATTTTCCCAAAAAGGCTTCTAGCATTGGACACTAACATTGTTTTCAGTATTCTGTAATTATGAAATATAAATTTGTTGCCTTTTAATATTTAGAAGTTTCCTTTATTTCTTCTTCCTTCTCAGATTATTTTTACATGATTAAAAATATATTTATGAAAATACTCTAGAAAAACTATATATATAAGGAAATAACAGTTCCTCTGGATGTTAACATTTTGTTGTGGAACATCTTGGGTTTCCTTTTCTTTTTTTAGAACACATGTTTACATAAAAGGAAGTTTTAATATGCTTGTTTAAGAAACTATCAATATTTTTGTCATTGTTTTGAAAGGCTGCATATTCAACCATATAAACAGTCCATTATTTGTTTAATATAGCTCCTGCTAATTGATATTTTTTCCCCATTATTTTGGTATTTTAAATATTCTTGAACTCAGTTGTCTTATATGAATAATTTTTAAATACTTTCTCTGATTATTATCTTACAAAATTTTTAGAGATAATCTCCTATTCCAATAGAATGTATAATATGAAGGACTTAGATTGATATTATCAGACTGTCTTCAAGGAAATTTTAATTTGGATCATGACTAGCAGAATATGAAGGGTATATGCTGTGAGCCTGCCTGCCTAAAACCATTTCTTCTGTTTTCTTGCCTCCGGAGTACGTATCATATTTGGGTTACTACAGTATTGGGAAGGGGATACTTTCCCTTTCTTGAGGGTAAATTCTGATTGGTAAAGCCAACTGTATTTAATTCTCTTCCCTTTGTCTGTGAATGTTTTAGGGATGGGACCATAACCCAGTTTTGGCCAAAATCTTAAAAATTTTTCCCTTGCTCTTAAAGAGAAACAGCGAACTTTTTTTCTTCCCTCCCCAAATTATATTTATCAATATTTGATGGTTTTTTATAGAGTTTAAGTTTTAATTTCTCATTCCTTTAAATTTTCAAGTTGAATCCTGGCTTCTTAAATCCCATCACCACAAAGTCACACAGTGTGCCTCATGCTTGAGAGCCTCTTATTGGATCATTTCATAGTTCATTAAAAGAACCACATTTTGAATGGTTCAGCTGAGAATAAAAACCACCATGAAGTCCTGCAAAGCTGTTCTGTAAGTTTAGCATAACTACTCAGGCCTCTGGTTAGACATAAAATCATTAACTGTGACTAGGTCCTTAGTAACAATAACATCTCCTTTGATAACGTACATCAGTCCAAAGAAGTTTGGTTCATTTTATTCTAGGCATCTCCCATATAGTCAGTATTAATGAGCTTTTCTCTTGACGTACCACTCCAGATGTGGTTTTAGTTTTCCCCCTAAGTGCCCTGGGGAATGCCCTACCATCTATAGTGACCAGCACTAGAGATGGATGTGATTACTAGATTCCTGTCCTGAAATACATCTTGCAAACCTCCCCTTTCTTTCACTCTCTCCCTCTCTCAGTCTTTCTCTCTCTACCACCAGCTCTCACCATGCAATCAATCTACCCTGCTGAAGTTCTTCTAATCCACATTTTGTATCTTTCTAGTTTATATTTTTTTATTTCTAGATATTTTCAATTTTGATCTGTGGATTCAGTGATTTATAGAATACTGTGCAAATTTTGAAAAACATGAAAACTATTTGGATCTTTTCTAATTTTTACATCTAAAATTTTGTTACTTAAGTTTTAAGGTCACAGTTTGGGCAACATTACTTACCACTTAACAAATAGAATAAAAACTGCCAATATAAGACCTTTCCTGGCAAAGCTTATGTGTGCAAAGGAAACCAAGTATTCCTTTGTAATTATTAATGAAAGCCTAAGGAATCACGGGCAGCTTTTGTTGTAAAATTTGCAGAATAAAAACTCTGGAGGAAATTTGTTCAAACCTCAACAAATCAAACTGTCAAGAACTAGTTAATTATAAAAATAATAATCAGAATTGCTGGAATTTAAAAAAAATGCATTTATATGCAATGCTTGATGTACCTTGATGAACTTGGCAGTTTAGTGCAGGCTTTCCCCGAAAGCAGTGATCAGTTTTTACTCAAAAGAGATTGAACTGTTGTACAAATTCATGCGACAGTCAACAATGCTAATCAGTTTTGAAGAAGCTGAAATTACCTTTTTAACTTGGCTTTGAAATTTTCTTTGTACAACTTTCTTCCCTCAAACACTTTCACTGTTTCTGAGGCTGTTTCCTGGACCACAGGCCTGGACTGTACACATCAGTTAGGCACCCTCCCAAGAGCAGCAACCTCCTGTCAACTACATGGATGACTTAGGGGTTGTCTGTTTTTGTTCCAGGTACAATTTTTCATCCTTTACCTTCTTTTCTCTTATGGTCCCTACAGTAGCTGTGTGAGGTTGGCTCTTTTTATATCTATTTTACAGATTAAGAGAAATCACCAAAGACTAGAGATTTTAATTACATTCATCTGCCTATTTATTACCTATGTCATGTGTTGGAGCCAGTATTTGAACCCAGGTCTGCTCTGCTGCAAGTGCCCAATGCCGTGTTCCAGTTAGACACCCCCAGGCTATCAACATGCCTGTCCAAACATCACACCAGCCCACTCTGGTACAGTTTCTCACCATATAATGGAACCAATTAATGACATTTTTTCTTTCCCCTTTAACATTCCTATCTTAATGTGCAACTCTTAAAATATAATAAAGTGACATTGGCTTGACTTTTCAGAACATAATTCCTCCCTCCCTCACTGTGGGGGTGGAAAGAAAGCATAGTGGAGTAAATTAAAATATTATTTGGCATCTGAATCATAAAAATCTGTGAAATTTTGTTTTAAGGGTCTTTGATCTTGAAGTTTAAATTGCAGTTTCAAAAACAAAATTCTTTTTCTGGAATCTTTAGGAGTTCATTTTGTACAGTAATAAACTCTTCTTGATTACCTGTACCTAATGTCATCATTTCTGTATCTTAGCAAAAACTTAGTAATATCCTAGATCATCTTATAGAAAGGATGAATATTTTATATCACTTTAAATATAAGAGTGTCTATTTGGAGGGAACTGTGCATCTCTGGCCTGGAAATTTGGTTGTTTTGTCATCTGCATTTAGATAAATTCATGTATTAATATTATCTAAAATTCTTAAATTGTTGGCATGATCACCATAAAAAATCAGTTATCCCCCTTATTGGGGATAACTATTTTTTCCCATTATAACTAAACAGACTTTTAAAAAATATTGAAGATATTGCTTCTAGATAGAAACTCATTTTGATGAAAAACAATGTTCAGTGGAAGCCATTAAAATCTAATTTATTTGTGGCTATTTTTATTAGTAAACTTGAATGGTCTAGGTGCTGTGGAAGATAGGCATCTATCTTATTGCTATTCATTCCTTCTCTTTTATATTATTGTTCACTTCAGCCTGAAATATCATCACTTTGAGTGATCTCTCTATTCCTCTTCATAATATTTGAACAGAAAGGCAGTAGGAAGCAGAGACGACTTTTTCCCCCTGAGATCCTGTGAAGTGTGCATCTATACCCACACTGTCCATACTTTTTCTTCGTATTTCCAAAAGCCAATGTGAAAATGGGTCATTCTCTCTTGGTGAAGAAGTAATGTTTTTCTTGCTAAAATTGATGGATATCATTGATCAGTGTCCTTTGCATATTAATATTAGAACAGAGTTTTGGGGCTTTTTATTGGATTCATTCTCTTAGCATCATTTCTTCCTATGCAAGTTATCCAAAATGGGAGATCAGGGACAACACTCCCTGGGGCTGTAACATTTGTGTTTGTATCTTGAGAACAGGCTAAAATAAAAGTAACATAAAATCTTAGTTTCCTGCCACTTCTGTGTATTTCAGGACTTGATAGATATAGAAGGACAATATTTAATCTTTTGAAGGAAGGTAGAAGCCAACATAAAGATGTTTATATTGACTATTAAATGTATTAAATGAATTAATGATTTAAGAGCATTCATTCAGCCAATACTTGTTGAGTATCTACTGTATTTTAGATAGTTATTCCTGAAGATTAAGCTTGTGAAAGATTCTTTTTTTTTAGTCTAGTCAGAATGATTACCTATGTCATTTCAATTTGCATCACCTATATTTGGCATATTACATCTCTTAATACTTCAATACCATATACTATGTGTAATATCCTCCCAAATTATCAGAAATTTTCTCTTCTAAAAGTGGTCCAGAAAGAAAGGAGATTTTTATACTTGTCAACCTTACATGTTTTATGGAATTTTTAATCACATAAATGTTTCTTTTAAAAAGAAAAAGCAGTTTTTAAACTTTTTGAGGTATAGGTTTGTTATACAGGCACTTTTGTACTCCTTTGCTGGAAAATTTCATTTGGGAATTCTTCCCTTCCCCCTTTTACTACCTTTAATTATATCTAGGTTTTCATGAGATTTCTATAGAAGTTAATCGAATACATGTAACATCTAGTCATATCATGATCAAGTCTTTACCTGGGTGGATGTAAGGACTAGAGTTCCAATTTTAGTGGGTGTAGACATTTTTGACCATGTATTTTTGAGATTAAATAAAAGGAAGATAAATGACAATTTATTCTGTTCTTTTCCAATTACAAGCTAGGGTTAGAAAAGCCAAGTTCCGTCAGCTAAAGATGAGTTATCTACAAATGAGCCTACTTGGAAACAGATTAGCAATTTAAATGACTAAGTTAATAAGATCCAATTATAGCTAATGTGCCCATCCTTTCTTTCCCTTGCCCTCCCACAGGCTTCAGAGTGTGAATGCCTTGCATGAATTCCTGGGAGCAGAGGGGGAGGTTTTTAGGTCAGGGGAGTTTGTAAGGAAAACAGTCACAGTTATTACACCTGTGGCAGCTCTATGGGCTCTGCTGCCCATACATGTATATTAACAAATTAACATATATTTTAACACAAGTATGTTTGTATATATGTTTAAAAATGTGTGCATATACACACACATGTAGATACACATAAGCATATATATATATGTGTACATGTTATGAAATGTGTGTGTGTTAAGAATGTGCATACATGAATATATGTATGTGTATATACATGCATGTACTCCTACCCAGCCACATTCCAAATGATACTCTGATTGTTTTTTTTTCCTTTCTCACCCTGCTGGCTCACCTTTTCCTAACTACTCATTCAAATTTACATTTTTCCCAGTTCTCTGGCATACTGCCAATTCTCCTTTATTTTTTTTTCAAAGCTTTTACTCCTTATCACTTAATTTAGTAATCCCCTTCCACCTTTCAAATACTGAATCTTTCTGCTCTGTGCCTTAATTTTTTTTTTTAAATGTACTTTTGTTCATTTTTATATCAGTTTGTATCTTTAAAATGTTAGCTCATTGATATTAATAACACATTGTTACATTTAAGAATGTCAGCACTATCAGTAATATATTTTAAGGAATTTGAGATTTTAGAGAATTTCTCATTATTGCAGGATAGATTAACTTTACATTGATTTTCTCATTACCTCTGCTCAAATGTAGATACTATTTCCCCAAGCCCTATGTTACTCAAAGAAGACACTTATATGTTCCTATTACATTTTTGCAACTTGAAGAGTTACAAAATGTGAAGCCAAATGGGTGAGGGATTTGGGCTACGCGGTATAAGATAAATTAAAAAATGTGACTTCCAGAGTTAAGAGTCAACCTCTATTGGTAGAGTACCAGATGGGGTAAGGGAAGGATTGATACAGAAAAGTCATCTGGAATTAATGTTTAGGAATGTAATGGAAAGAGTATACGATCCTTAAGGGTTGTTAGGAAACAAAATGTTTCAGATTTGAAAATTAGAAATGGGATGATAGGGGGAAATTTTTAAAAAATGGAAAGCAATGGTTTGTCAGTGAGAGGAACCGGGTCCTGTGCTCCAACAATGTCCAAATGACTTTTGGTACAAGAACAGAGTTTGAAGTTTTCTGGTTTTTGTTTGTATTTTTTAAACGATGTGCCATTTGTTTTAGTTAATATTTCCTCAACGCAGGAAGTGATAAACACCTTACTAAAGGTGTTATTAACCTTGTTAAACACCTTGTATTAAATCAATCCTATCAGGTTAGCCTTCAAAAAATTTACTAGGTGTCATAGTTTATTCATCTAGGTCACTTGTATTTTAACATTATCGAGTGGCTGTTATAAAGTGACACATGATGGCAGAGTGTGCTCCGAGAGAATTGGAGAACACCTGCAGAATGTGGGCACCTCCCCCTGCTACACTGTTTCTTCAAAACCAGTCCTCTCCCGCTGGAGAATACGTTTTTTTAGAAATTAAGAAGGAGAAAGACAAAACAAATACTTAAGAAATTAACATAAGGAGATATGAAATAACCTATGGACTTTTTAAATATATACTCATTGACTTTTATATTTAAATAGTTTTGGATAGGGCGCCTGGGTGGCTCAGTGGGTTAAAGCCTCTGCTTTCGGCTCAGGTCATGATCTCAGGGTCCTGGGATCGAGGCCCACATCGGGCTCTCTGCTCGGCGGGGAGCCTGCTTCCCCCTCTCTCTCTCTGCCTGCCTCTCTGCCTCCTTGAGATCTCTCTCCCTCTGTGAAATAAATAAATAAATAAATCTTTAAAATAAATAAATAAATAAATAAATAAATAAATAAATAGTTTTGGATAAAGCAGGTTTTAAGATCACTGTTTATGTTATACAAGATTATCAAATATGAAAATTAAAAAAATTACAATTCTGCCACTTCAACAGAGTGCTCTTCCTAATTATGAAAGCATATTTTATGATAATTCATTACTAGCATGCATCCATTTTCTCAATGTCCTGTGTTAAAGACAAGCTGTCTTGTGACTGTTTGTATAGTAGACCTAGAGTACAGGGAAATGGATTTTGCTTTAATCTAAGGCCAGTTTCTTCATAGAGATTCTGCTCTTAAATCATTAATACATACCCATGTTCTCTCTTTTCTCTTTGTTTCTGAGGTTAAGGATTGGAGGGAGCTGTCATTTTTTCCAGTGCTGGCCTCACTGCTAGGATGTGCAGCCCAAGCAGTGGGAGACTGAGATCTGTGATGCATGTGGAATCTCTTCTTGTCCCAGCCCAACCCACCCGCAACTCTAGAGAAGCAGTGAGGTCACAAAAGCATAAAGCACCCCTCCCAGATTTTTGCAGTGAAATCTGGTTAAGAACCAATAAGTGAATGAAGCAAAAACCCCAGAAAAAAGTGAATGTCCTTAATAAGTGGTGGTGGTCTCTTTTTACCTTTTTTTTTTAAAGGTCGGACCCTCAAATACATTATTAATTAGGAAAATAATGCCTTTGTATTTGTTTGTTTCTTTAATATTCTAGTAACCAATTTAGTGAATCTGAGGGAAGCTGATTTCTATGCAGCTCAGTTGGTTGTTCAATAACTCCTTACCAAGAATACCTTGTTTTTCAATTCTCCTTTCCCTTGCTAATCAGAAAACTGTAATGTCTACCAGCATGTCCAATGTGCATCTCATCTATAAATAATCCTAGACCTTTGGAGTAAAACTACAAAGATTTGGCAAATCTAGGATATCCATGCCACTACTCCCTTCTGCCTCTTGTAGCAGGCACTCCTCCCACTGAAATTTACAGGCATCCCAGTTGTTCTTGACCTTGTGTTCAGACAACTAATACTGATCAGTGTTAGCACACACAAACTTAGTTCTTATCCTTTTCTATAAGGATGTTAAATTCTCTTGTCCTAAAACAAAACCAAACCTTGAGTCGACCTTGTTACTGTCCCTTAATCTCTTCTTTCCTTAGCTAAACTTCTTGAAAGAGTGTCTCCACTAGCTGTCCCAACTTCCTCACCTTATGATCTTGGCTTAGCCCACTGTGGCCTTCTGTGTCCACTGGTCTATTGAAGCTGTGCTGGTAGATCTCTGGGAATCCCAAGGCTGCACCGCCGTTCAGCTTTTATCTTCCTGTCACTGGGTTTCTCCTTCATACTTTTTCTCTGCACCCTCCTACTGGTTCTTCATTTCTTCTCCTGATTGTCTTCTTATGACTTATGGGCTGCTCATGATGCTTGTTTTCCCTGGGATGTCCTTGACCCCCAGGGGGTCCCACTGTCCACCTGTCCTCTGTCAATCTCCCTCGAGTTTTCGTTATTATAGCTTGAAGTCTATATGCCCTACCTTAGCCTCTTCTGATATTTATTTAGTTTTGTATATCAAAATTCCTGGTGGTCATGTCTTCCCAGATACCCCGCACAAAACCCATATGCAACATTCACATCTCCTGAAATCTGCCTTTCAGAGGATATGGTCATCTCCGCATCAAGTCTGGATCAACTGGATATAGGCATTAGCTGTCACTCTTTATTTCATCCATTGCCTTCACCTCAAATGAGTCAACTGTTAAGTTTCACATGAACTCCAAGTAGCTCTTAAGTCTGTTCTCCCTCTGTGTATCTGGTTACTATTGCCCTAAGTCAAGGTTTGTGACTTCTACCTAGGCTCTTAATTACTCATTCTGTTGCCCTTCTACTCTTTGCTGTAGGTAAAGAAGAATATACCTTAAATGAAAATTCAACCATGTCATTCATCTAATCAGAATCTTTAAATGCCTCACAAATACCTAGGGAATAAAGACCAATGTCATTAGCATAGAACATATAGTTCTCATGATCTGGTTCTTATGTACTGAAATCTTTGGCATTTAGTTAAGCTGGAATGGCACTGGAAGGTGAAGTGTTCTCTGCACAAACCATGATGTTTCATGACTTTACATCTTTACTGTTGGCGCTATCTAGAACATCCTCTCCTTCCCTTTCTGCCAGTCTAACATACACGTCATCTAGGATTCTAGTTATGCCTCATTCAACCTATAAAACCTTCACTGAGGTCTCAGTCTAGCCTAAAGTCCTCTTCTCTGAACCTCTGTAGCATTTTTCTTTTTTGCATGCAGTGGTTTGCTTTATATTCACATTTAACGTAAGGTGCCAATTTCAAAATCTAAGAATGAAGAGTGAAAGACTTATTGCATTCCATGTTCAAGAGCCTGAGAATGATAGTTACTAAGTGGGGCCATAGTAAGAGACACCAGTTTGGAAGGACAAAGGAGCACATGGCCAGTTCTCTGTATTTTTCAGTGTTGCAGATCTGATAAAGATTTAGATCAAATCCAGCAAACCTTTATTTGTAGCCACTGTGTGCCAGACCTTAATTACATGCTTTAAAATATATTATAATCTTTAAACCTCACAAAAAATAAAGCTCTCTTTAAAGAAGTGAGGTTTCATATTAAAGTAGAATCAAGTAAACATGGAGGCAAGTAGGGATTCTTTAAGAATCTTCCATTTCCAATTCACTTCATAATTGTGATCATACAATGTTGACTATACAGTCATTTCCACAAAACTTTTTTTTTTATTCGGAGTCTTAGTGGTTCTCACAGTGTTGAATGCAAATCATTAAGACAGCAGTAGTGTGCAAGACATATATTGGATTTCATGGGTGATTTAGGAATTTTTCTATGTGCCAAATGTGCTTTCTCTAGAAACTGATCTCACTTACGATGGAATGCCAATTACGATTTAACTCTGTCAGCTGTCAAAAGCTGGGATCAGACAACTTCATATACATTATATAGGATGCATGAACATATTCTTAGAAATTTTCTGTATTGGGCGCCTGGGTGGCTCAATGGGTTAAAGTCGCTGCCTTCGGCTCAGGTCATGATTCCAGGGTCCTGGGATCGAGGCCCACATCGGGCTCTCTGCTCAGCAGGGAGCCTGCTTCCTCCTCTCTCCTCTCTCTGCCTGCCTCTCTGCCTGCTTGTAATCTCTCTCTGTCAAATGAATAAATAAAATCTTTAAAAAAAATTTTTTTTCTGTATTCTCTGAGCCCAGTTTAGTGCCTGGAATGAATTAAGTGCTCATTAAATCTTTGTTCAACTGAACTAAATTGGAGGTCAGCACTGCTAGTGCCCAAAATAGAGAAGAGCTCCCTGCTCCCTTGTGTTGATTGCTGCCACACAGTGATTCCTATGTTGTGTTCTTCCTTAAGACGGACCAAGCAGATTCTCTGATGTATGTGGTGACAGAGCTGGCAGAAAGGCAGAATGAAAAAAGTACTTAATTTTTTCAGGAAGAGAGCAAAGAAAAATAAAGGTGAAATCTGGGTAGGGGTAGATGTGGTTGGGTTTAAAGTAACAAAGACTGGTGAAGCAGAAATGTAATGCCAAATGTTCAGGATTCTAGATGGCCAATATTACTCTGCTGAAATATGTTTAGGTACAACAAGAGATGTCCGAGAAATAATCATTGCACTATGATCTTCACTAATCTGTCTTTAAATAGAGTGTGGAGCCCATGTTTTTAAAAGTCCTTAGGAAGAAACTGATGATCTACCTGTGGAATTTTAGAACTTCATTTGGTGAAAGTAATCTCTCTGCATACCTTCCAGTTTGGTTGTCATTTTTATTGTTGAACAAAATTAAGTAGGTGAGTAGATAACTCATTCACACTGGAGTATTCATTAAAAGCCTCAGGGGAAAGGCACTATTAAATTTTGAGAGCAAGGACTACAAAGCAATGTAAAAATGATCAGGATTGCCGTGTTAGTGTAATTATGGAATAAGAACCTATTTAACATCATCTGATTTTTTTCCTAAAGAATATAAATTTAAAAATGTGAACATTCAAAGGCAAGATTTATTTGAAAAAATATATCTCCTTAGCTTTTCCTTCTTGTATTGTCTTGGCTGCAAACCAATGAAGGTAATATAGCAATAGTATAACAATATTTCTTTTCTGGTAATGTTTGCTTGCCCGATGCCCTATTTTTTGTATACAATACTTTATGCGTTAGTTTATTCTTTGGAGAAAAAAATCAATAAAATGCCATTGATTAACAATGCCTAGCCTACATGTTTTAGCAAACTAAACCACTTTGCCTATTGCCCGTGTGATGGAAACTTTTTAATATAAAAATCTGAGCCGAAGGACAGCAAACATGTTTCGTTTCAGGAAAAGATGTAGGGAATAGAGAGGAAAGTGGTTCACAACATAAAAAGTTAAAATCATTAAATTACTTGATGCATTAGCCACTTACAAGTATTTAAGAATAGCATATTGTCTGGTTTCAGGGACTTGAGAAAGGATGAAGATTACTGCTCTATTATGTAGAGTTAAATGTGTTGCATTAACGTCTTAAAATAACTTGGATGATTATGTAAAAACCAGTTAAATTTTTAAATACCTGATAGAAAATATCTGAGTAAAGAATATTTTACCTAGGCGCCTGGGTGGCTCAGTGGGTTAAAGCCTCTGCCTTTGGCTCAGGTCATGATCTCAGGGTCCTGGGATCCAGCCCTACATCAGGCTCTCTACTCGGCAGGGAGCCTGCTTCCTCCTCTCTCTCGGCCTGCCTCTGCCTGCTTGTGATCTCTGTCAAGTAAATAAATAAAATCTTTAAAAAAAAAGAATATTTTACCCTTCTCTTATTAGCCATAACACTTAAAAGATATTATTTAAAATAAATTAGCAATATACGAATAGGTGAAAGAAAGCCAACCATTGTGTTTTAAGCGGCTGCTTATTTAGAGCCCTTGGATGTCCATTGTACCGCAGTTATAAATGTACTTTCTAACTAGCATCTGGTGTAAAATAGTTTGGGAATTAGTTAACAAAGGTTAAATTACATTTGGGACATTGAAAGGAAAACTCATGAGCAGATTGTTGATGGGTGATTCCATTCTTACTAAGAGAACATCCCATCAAAAGAAAGAAAGGCCCTTGCATTATTAAAAGCCTGTTCTGTAACACTGTTGGGAATTTGGTTGGGTCATGAATGCTGGTAGGTTGTCAGGGAAACAGAAATAATGCAACCAAATGCATAGTCTTCTTGAAAAGTGGCTTTAGTATTGTTACTTTTGATTGTCTAATGGCCGATCTGGAATTTCTAAAAGTAGCATTAATGAAGAGGAACATATTTTCTAGTTTAATTACATATACCCCTCTGTTGATATAGCAGTAATAAAAATATTTTTCTAGGTATAGAGTGTTATAATATGAAATGAAAAATTTTCTCACAACTAAGGTTTGAAATTTTTGTTTTGATAACAGTATGTGCTATGCGTTCATTTTTTGATAATGGTATTATTGACCCATTATCACACAATTATGTTTTCTAGTGGTTGTGTGAGGGTTTGTGTTAATTAGCTACATTCACATTCCCATGACCCCTTTTTCTAATCACTGATATTTAGAAAGAGGTATGGGAGGACCTATCTCTACCCTCTACACTGTTATCTTTGATAAGAGCTGACTTTCTTTTTTTTTTTCTTAATTATTTTTTCTTTTTTGAGAGAGAGAATGAACAAGTGGGGAGGAGGATCAGAGTGAGAGGGAGGAGCAGATTCTTCACTGAGCAGGGAGCCCGATGTGGGGCTTGATCCCAGGACCCTGAGATCACGACCTGAGCCGAAGGCAGATGCCCAACCGACTGAGCCACTCAGGTGCCCCAAGGGCTGACTTTCTGATACCATGATAGAACCCCCAGTACTTATTATAAGTACACGAAGACAAACATCCAATAATACTGTATCATAAATATTTGTAATGATTCAAATCTATAGAAATGCAAGAGGATAAAGACATTGAGCCCTCTCTAGAAGACGCTAAAAACACCTGAAGCAAAAGATAGTTATAAAATTGTTGGTTTGTCTCCCTCTCTGATTCCAAACCATGAAAGACTCTGGACTCTGGGGAACAAACTGAGCATTACAGAGGGTGGCGGCGGGGGAGGGGGGGAATGGGGTGACCAGGTGGTGGGTATTAAGGATGGTATGTGTTCTTACGAGCACTGGGTGTTATAAGCAATTAATGAATCATTGAACACCACATCAAAAACTAAACTACTATATGTTGGCCAACTGAACATAATAATAAAAAAATTGTTCATAAGTTAGAGTCTGATCTTTTCAAAATAAAGTCAATAATCGGACCATACATAGATGTTTTAAATTATGGGTTCAAGAACTTTCACGTGGGCTAAGAAAGCCTTGGCATTAAATTAGAGCCCGTTTTGTGGATATACCGCATTTATCTTGAAGAATACCTTCTTTTCCTTAGCTTGTACAAGCAAACCTTTAATATCTCTTTAATATTTGTAGAATAAAAGTATAATCTTCATCTTATCTTAGTATTCAAGATCATGCATGATCTCCCCTCAAAATTATCCCGAGCCACTCTCTTCTAATCGCCCCGTGCCTTATTTCTTTAGATCCCCGCTGTTCCTATCTAGCTCCCCACTTACCATGTGATTCTGTGCAAGTTACTTCACCCCTGTGTCTTTTGCTTTGTCTAGGACTTGATCTAAATAATAGCAGCTGGTATATAAGTGCTTAATAACTAGTAGCCAGTGTTTTTTGTTTGTTTTGTTTTGTTCTTGTTAGTAGGCTTCCTGCCCAGCCTCACATGGGGCTTGAACCCATGACCCTGAGATCAAGACCTGAGCTGAGATCAAGAATGGGAGGCTAGACTGAATGAGCCACCCTGGCCCACCCTAGCCGTTGTTTTTATTATCATTCCCATCTACGTGATTGACGCGTGCTGCTTCTGCCCTAAGTGGCCCACATCTTAATTGCTGCCATTCAAACCCTGCCAACGCTTTTAAGTAATAAGAGAAGGTTTTTTTATTTAACGTTGTGTACAAGAAATTCAAAACTGCATTTTTGATACTTGTAAGTAGCAAGGTTGTAAACTCATTGTACTTTAGTACTGCTTGTGAGTTCAAGGTAGTGTGCAGGTCCTGTGCCATCAGAAGCAGTACGCCAAGTGTCCCAAAGGACAGGGGTGTTTGATGGTAAGGCTGGAGGCAAAATGACAAGGATGCTAGAAATGGGTTTTGAAAAGCATGCTATTTTGTTAACGTAAAAACAGATCAGAATTACATGGTATTAAAAGAATAATGGATATTGCCTCTTAAGATTGATGTCATGAAGATACTGTGTAATTACAAAGTCTCTATTACACCTCAGCCCACAGGTTATATCGATAATATCATTGATCTGATAGCCACAATCCCAACAAACCCCACATTGTATTGGGCAGGTAGGATTTTCTCAAGGCCCGACCTTCATGTAGGAAACCTTTTAAAGTGTTGGTACTGGGGACATGATCTTGACTTTACCTGTTTTACTGTTGGCAAACTTGCATGGCCTTTGAGCGATGTATTTTGGGTTGTTACACATACCCTTTCTAGTTAGGATATTTTCACTTATTTTTCTACTCCCCCTCCTTCCCTTGCTGAAGTTGAAGGGAGATTGTAGATTCTCCTAGTTGCCATTCTTACTGGAACTTCTCTATAGTCTAGTCCAAATATTTTTATACTGTGTTTGTTTAAACGTAAAATAGTGCCTTTACACCCAGCCTAAGGGGATAGTTTCTCTAGAAAGAAGAACCTTTCCTCTCCTTTTTCACTGACTCTAAGAGATACTTATCTTTTATTGAGGGAACTAAATGAGCAGTTCATCAGCTAATCTCTCTCTTATATATCTATTTTGGTTTCTTTACGAACAAAATATTTTACAAGCCCAATAGCAGTAAAAGAAATTCCTGACCTTGCCTATTTTTGAAAGACTGGGAAGTTAAACTACACCCTATAGCAATCAGGCATCAAAATCATTTCTTTTCTACTTCAAAAGTGTGTGTGCAGTTTTTTTAAACTGCTAATGAAAGCATTACAAAGATTAGCTTTTGAAGTGAGCAGCTTTCATTTATTTTCCTTCTGGTATTCCCTCTGCCTCCAGCTAAAATTTAGAACCTTAAAAATGTTGCTCTTCGGTGCTAAATTCAGTTGATGTTCTATCAAAGTGCATTTGGATTATCAAAGCTTCGTTCTTATCTTGCAGCTCAGTATTCCTGAGAGAACACTAGTCAGGTTATAATCGACAAGTCTGTGTGGTGCTTTCAGACTAGAATGTGCTTTCTTCTCTACCGTGGGCTGCCTACCTGTGCTGCCTAACTTTCTCCAGTTGCCCTGCAGGGAGGTGGGTGTCCACACTGTGAGGCTAAGAGAGGCAGTGTTCACTTCCAAAAAGCAGAAGAGCTGCTTTAGTGGTTGATTCAATGAGGAAGAGTCACACAGGAATTACCAGCCAGAAGAGATACATGAGATAAGTAGATTCACAAAACTCAAATTTGGAAATATTTTGCTCTATTATATTACCTAAAGCAGGAGGGTTAATTTTTTGCTGCTTTTAATGACTTCTGAAATGGGAAAAAAAAATTGGACACTAGTCATTCCAGAGATGATTTTATATCAACAGTCTTTCTCTTCTCCTCCTCTTCTTCTTCTTTTTTTTTTTTTTAAGATTCTGTTTATTTATTTTAGAGAGAACAGGTCGAGGGGCAGTGGCAGTGGGAGAGGGAGAGAGAGAATCTCAAGCATACTCTCCACTGAGTGTGGAGCCCGATGTGGGGCTCGATCCCAGGACCCTGAGATTGTGAACTGAATTTAAACCAACAGTCGGATACCTAGCCAGCTCTGCCACCTAGGCACTCCCAGTCTTTCTTTCTTGAATGTCATCAACTAGCACCAGTGAAATTTGCTTTTATATTATTTCATAGATGTTATAACATTCTGAGGCCCTGTAGTTATTTGTTCCTGAAAACCCGTGTAACTTGAGATTTCTTAGAAGTTGTCTCCTCAAAAAAAAAAAATAAAAAAATTCAGACACATTAAATTTAACCATAGCATTTGTTTAATGTGATTTAATTCTAGCTACCTCTGCACGAGCTAGCATCTTGAGATAGATTTGGAAACTGCATGTTCTTATTTGGAGGCTTTGTTGATCCTTGAGTGTTCCATTATAGTTAACATTTATCCAAAGACTAGAATAGCCAACTGGGCTTTGGAATTCTATAATTTTCTGGGATTAGGAGGAGATGGCTACACTTCTATAAAGTGATGGAAGCAAAAGTCAACTTGAAAGGTCTCAAAGCATCTGGCATGAGCCCTGTGCTCAGTGAGCTTGGTGCAATATGTGAAAAGTCCATGACTGGGCGGAAGGGAGAAGGAACAGCAAAGGTGGATGAATGTACTTTAAAGCACAGCTTGTTTGTGAAAGGCAAGGTCATAGGATTTTCCCGAGTGGTCTGGTGAGGCCTAAGTCTTGGATAAGTATGTCCCCTGAAGGGACAAGCTTCGTGTGCTTGCTTGAATTGAGGACAGTGAAAATGGGGTTGTAAGAGATCCCTTCATTTTATAATCTTGAAATCCACAAAGCTGACCATACATTCCACATTAGATGAGGCTAAAAGATGGTGTAATTTAGTGAGCTGGCCCACAATTCACTGATGTGAGACATTTCATTTTTTTTTTTTTATCGCTTGTAGATTCTAGTTTCTACCTGAAACTGACCAGGATACTAAAACTGCATAATCTCAAAAGGAAATAGGAGACCCGAGAAGGACTGTGTCTAGGTATTGGTGTTTTGAATAACTTTATATTTTGTACTGTAAGATTTGAGGTAAATACGAGAAATCACAAGACCCAGAATCCTGAGTTTTGAGCAAAATAAATTGATACTGAATTTTATACTATCCTTCCTCCCCACACCCCTTCTTCCCAACACGTGCACAAGCAGATGCATGTGCATGTGCACACATGCACACACACATAACCCAAGAATTGATAGTTTCTGTACCATAACTAACGCAGATAATAGATTAAAAGGCAATTTCTCTGATATCATGTTAATGAAATGCACCCTAGAAGTTTAATTTTAATAAGTAGATACGTAAGACCTTGGCACCTTTATTTAGGACTGTGTATACATTGATACTTTCTAGTTTCATCAAAAGCAAGTTAACAGAAAAGTTCAAGATTTTATAAATTGCTGTACTTAGAATCAAAGGTGTTTTAATCAGTGGTGTCTTCCCTCCCTCAAGGAATCTGTGACAACTCTGACAATTTTAAATTAAAGTCTCCTTTCAGACAAGTTTTCATGGTCATGGATAGTAGTTGGGAGCCTCTGTATTCTCATAAAAAAGACAATTCTCTCAGAAGTCTTGTAACATCTACAGTTTTAATATATTCGCTTAACTGCATGCTTATTTTAATAATACAAACAAGTTTGCTAAATATTACCAATGAAAATAATCTGCAATATCAGCATCTATAGATCATACTGTTTTAATTACTGGGACTTTATAATATTACTTAATGTCTGATAGGCAAGTAGCCCTCCATGGTCTTCTATTTAAAATATCAAGGCTGGGGCGCCTGGGTGGCTCAGTGGGTTAATGCCTCTGCTTTCGGCTCAGGTCATGATCTCAGGGTACTGGGATCAAGGCCCACATCGGGCTCCCTGCTCAGTGGGGAGCCTGCTTCCCCCCCCCTCTCTCTCTCTGCCTGCCTCTCTGCCTCCTTGTGATCTCTCTCCCTCTGTGAAATAAATAAAATAAAATCTATAAAAAAAAATTTTTTTTTAAATATCAAGGCTGATATCAACTGTTTTTGGAAATATAAAATGATTTATTTCATTACTGGAAATGCATTATGTTCATATATGTATGTGTGTACATGTATATTTATATATATTTATAATAATGAGCTTGGTCACTCATTCAGTTATTTTACATCTTCTAGACTAGATGCATGTTTTCTTCTTTTTTTTTTAGATTTTATTTATTTATTTATTTATTAAATATTTTACTTATTTATTTGACACAGAGAGAGAGATCAGATCACAAGTAGGCAGAGAGGCAGGCAGAGAGAGAGGAGGAAGCAGGCTCCTTGCCGAGCAGGGAGCCCAATGCAGGCCTGGATCCCAGGACCCTGAGATCATGACCTGAGCTGAAGGCAGAGGCTTTAACCCACTGGGCCACCCAGGCGCCCTATTTATTTATTTTAGAGAGAAAGCAGGAGCCAGGGAAGGGAGCAGAGAGGGAAGAAGAAGGAGGGAGAAAGAATCTCAGGCAGACCCTGCACTGAGCAGGGTTCCATCATTCATGACCCTGAGATTGTGACCTGAGCCAAAACCAAGAGTCCAACATTTAATGGACTGAGCCACCCAGTTACCCCAGATGAATTTTTTCTTAACCCTACATATTTCATATTTTGGGTTGCTACCATTAGTTGCCAAGTTGTTTTTTTATTGTTGTTGTTGTTTATTTTTGCTTATATTTTAATCATTCACTTATTCAATTAACATCTACTGAGTGCTTTCCAGGAATTGAGCATTTAATTGTAGAGAAGAGGCAATTCTTCTCTTTAGATTAGGAAAGTGACTGCTTTTTTAATATTAATTGTAAAACCTTTCCTTTGATGAAATTACACCATTTTTACAAAATAGGTTTTTGGTTGTCTCTCTCAGGCTGTAATTTGCCCATACTTCCACTTTCTACAAAATGAATGTCTTTTTCCATTCTCTTTATTTCCTTCTGTTGTCTGATGGCAGTGATACTTACCAAACAACTATATTAATAGACAGTTTATTTTAATAAGAATGCTTCCTATCATTCAGCACTCTGGCTTTTGAGACCCCCATATGTACATCTCCATCCCTACCCTCAGCTCCACCCCCCCCCACAAACACAGGTATGTGTTTATGATCTGACTCAAGTGTGCAAATGTTGCTGTAAGAAGTTTGTTTTCTTTATCAGGTCCTTGCTGGGGGCTAACTTCATATTAATATACATGTAACTTATTAACAGATTTCCTCCTCATTATTGTTAAAATTGTTCTACATTTACTAAGTATTTACCAAGCTCCAAATTCTGTCCTAAACCATTGCTTGATGGTATCCTTGAATGCTCCCCACACAACTACGTTGTAGGTGTTGTCAGAGACTCTGGGACTCCCTCTGGGGTTAGGCCTGTGACTGTGCCTGTGTGCTTCTATCTGCCCTCAGCTTCCTGGGTTCAGATTTTTAAAGTCATGTCACCAGAAACAACTGACTTATCTTTAATCTTGGTGTTCTCATCTCTAAAAAGGGCACAAAGCAGTATTTCTTTTAATGACATAAAAATTAAATGATAAAAGGCAAGCGATTATCATAGAATGTCTTTTGGCTCTTGGTGGTGGTGGTCAAGATTAACCATCTGTCCAAGATCCTAGAGTCAGTGAGTGGGAGAGAGGATAAGACCCTAATGCTCAGGGTCTTCTACTCTATATTGACTACTACTGCTGGACTCCATTTCCAGTTGGGTATTCTGTGTGCTTCTATTTGTTTGAGTAGTTCACAATCAGGAGAATTTTTAATTGTGCATTAGTAAGGCCACATTCTAAGAAGTCATGTGAATATACTATACTTTGTTTTGCTTTTTTAATTTTTTAAAGATTTGTTTATTAGAGTCGGGGTGGTGTAGGGAGGAGCAGAGGAGAGAGAGAAAAAAATTTTTTTAATTTAAATTCAATTAGCGGGCATCTGGGTAGCTCAGTTGTTAAGCGTCTGCCTTCAGCTCGGGTCATGATCCCAGGGTCCTGGGATCGAGCCCCGCATCAGGGTCCCTGCTCTGCAGGAAGACTGCTTCTCCATCTCCCACTCCCCCTGCTTCTGTTCCCTCTCTGGCTGTGACTCTCTCTGTCAAAAAAATAAATAAAACCTTAAAAAAAATTCAATTAGCCAATATATAGTACATCATTAGTTTCTGATGTAGCGCTCAGTGATTCTTCAGTTGCATATAACGCCCAGTGCTCCTCACATCACGTGCCCTCCTTAATGCCCATCACCAGTTACCCCACCCCCACAGTCCTCCCCTTATGTGATCTTCAGTTTGTTTCCCAGAGTCAAGAGTCTCATGGTTTGTCTCTGTCTCTGAGAATATACTTTTGAATCTGCTATTGTTATGGAAGCATCCTCTATTGTTGTTGCAATACCTGCTGTGCCTTCCTTAGCCTTTGATTCATGAGTGTGAGCACCACTCCTGTCAATATCACCGACCGAATGACTTAGGCTTTTAGTGATGACTATCTGCATATCATCTGTTGTAAGGACATCCCTGCCTAATGGGCATAGAAATGGAAATAAGCCAGGAAACTTCTGTCTTTTAATATTGTGTTGGACAAGCAGAAATCTTGAGAACTTGAGGCCAAATTGAGTTTGTTCAAATTCAATGCAAATATTTGCATTTTGTTAATTTTATCCTATTGACATTCTTATGGATTTGTTATCATTCACCATTCTAGCAATGCTTTCGTGCTTTGAAATACAAACACTGCTTCAAAGAGATTACTTTCATTCTAGCTAGAATGAAGTAAGAGTTGACAGGTTTCTCTTACTGCGTGAAAGTAGGCTTCTTGGGAAGCCTTTTGTAAGCTGAAATGATGTGAAGCAAAGAATATCCCCTGCTTTCCCCGAAAGCTCATGTTATGCCACTTAGCTTTTACGAAAGACTTGTGTTAGTCAGTTTGAAGTTACTGTCTTAATGTAGGTCTTTCATAAAAGTATAGTGGTATAACATGAACTTTCAGAAAGAAGGGGTTACTGTATTACAATTCAGAGGTTGAAAATTCCTATATTTGGGCCTGGAGTTTGTTCACTTTAGTGTTTTTGCTATAAAATACTCATGCTAGACAATAAAAACAATACTTTTGTTGCTATTAATAAAGAAGAAATGCTGGCTCTCCTATCTATGCCGAGAATGGAAAGCAAGGGAAGGAAAAACATGTATGTTTGCTTTTACAACCTTTCAAGTTGGAATAAAGATGAAGTCCTTGAAGGATCATGCTTTTTTTTTAATTTTTATTTTTAAAGATTTTATTTATTTCACAGAGGGAGAAAGATCACAAGGAGGGAGAGAGGCAGGCAGAGAGAGAGAGGGGGAAGCAGGCTCCCCGCTGAGCAGGGAGCCCGATGCGGGCCTCGATTCCAGGACCCTGAGATCATGACCTGAGCCAAAAGCAGAGGCTTTAACCCACTGAGCCACCCATTTGCCCGAAGGATCATGCTTTTAAAAATTAATAAAACTAAGCTAATTTTAATCTAGCCGGTAGGTGTCCATTGATAGGATTCTCCTAATCATTAACTTGTTTTCTGAAAATTCGCCTTTTTTTGTTGGCTAAATCATTTGCAAGAAGAAAGATAGTGCCTATACCTTTCCTCGCTTGAATAAACTGGAAAAAATATATTCTTATTACTCAATTCTAAATAGGAATAAATGAATGGATTGCTTTGTTTTCACCAACTGAATGACATCTGGGAATGTCACAGTGATCATAAAAGGGCCTGGTTTTTATTAGATTGGGCTTACTATTGGAAAGGAAAGCTTGGATTCAAATTATGACTTAATTAATGATAGTGAGCCAGTGTGTGTGTTCAGTGAAGCAGGAGGACCCTTCACTTGTCCCCCAGTTTATTCCTGTGCCCTTGCCTGTGTAATCAGTAGCACAGTGAGTCCCTCCTCACCTGGTGGTTGGCCACAGTGTTTGGAGCCAGACTACAGAGAAATCTGTTCAGAGAAACTTACGAGGATGACCCTTGGCAGAGGCATTAATACCTCTCCTGACTGGACATATGGCTCCTGAAGCTCTAGAGCGTATCACAGAAGAACCACGTTGATGTGTGACCATCAGCAAGTGGCTGGCCAGGGCACCAAAATATCACTGCATTAATTAGAAAACAGAAGCCCACTTAACTCATTCCCTCACTCTACCCTTATGTAATTTGAGAAACTTAACTCACGGAGGGGAAGAACAGTCCAGAAATTGATCTCTGAAGAGCAGACCTGTGTATGATCTTCCTATCCTGGCTAATCGAGTGGTGCAACTGTAGGCTCTGCACTAATCCTGAGACTTGAAAGCCCACAGGCTCCTGAAATTGGCAGTTTCAGCTGGTAGAAGTCTTGTGCATAGTGTAGTGCATAGTGTAGAGTTAAAAGGAATGCGTTATATACTCTATTTTCTAAATTTTTAAACCTTTAAGACACTGTGAAGGATCAGAATAAATTTTTCATATGAATAAATACCTCTAGAGTATCCACGTGAAATCTAGAAAAACTCTATTTTGAAAAAGATTTTAAAATTGCGTATCAGCCTTTTCTTTTTTGAGAGGTCTCTCATGTTCTTCTGGATGCATGAAAAATGCTGGTGAAATGTAGTTAATCCCTAATAGAACGACTGTCTCTGATTTATTTAGCATGTGTAATAATTCCTTTATTTTGAGGGATAATTAAACATTGTTTAATAGAAGGATCTGTTTTTCTTCTCTCCCTATTAAAACCTGAGGCAGATACCTAAAGGGTATTTATGTGAAGGGATGCTAATTTAGAAACCTTCCCTGCTGTCTGCTGTAAGTTCTACCCCTGATGATAGCAAATAATCTAAAAATGTAATTTTCTACAGATATCAAGGCTCTTTTAAAAAGGTAAAAAAAAAATCCAATTTTGTTTGTAAGTTCACAATAAACGAGGTGTCCTATATAGCCTTTTGGCAGTCAAGATCCATTTTGAAACTACTTTGCATCATACCTCTTAAAACCAGAGCGTGCTACAGTATCATTCAGACCAAACAACTGGATGGTGGTTAAGATTGAGTGATTTTAGAATTATGGCTTTTAAATATTATTGAGTTTGAAGATGATTTTTTTTTAAAGCAGGTTGTCTTACATTCTTTGGATGTTCAACTCAGGCAAATCTATTTTGAGATTCTATTGAGCACTGACAGGAGGAATGAGGTGTTCTTCATTTGAAGACAACGCATTGGGGGTGTTGTGTAACTATAGATCATACACATCTTTAAACACTGACTTCCCTGGTGAATGGAAAATAAGACAGTGTAAAGTTTACTGCAAAAGGCAGGATAAACTAGTCCTCTGCTCATTACCAACTAGACAGGTTTTCTAGTTGTCAACCTCTAGTGAGTCACCATGGTTATAGTAGAATGAGACTTGGATTGGCGAGCCAAACCCTGTTTTCACTCTCTTATCTGTTACCTGTGACCTTGAACAAATTACTTACTATTTTACAGTCTTGGTATCCTATATTACAAAGGAACAAGTTAAGTCTCCAGGGCTCCTTGTAAAATGTTCAGTTTCTGATGTTGCAATTTCTCCTTATTACTTGGTAGGTTTTTACAAGATTACCTAGCTATTTTACATAGTCAACAATTATGATGAAATTAGTTTTAGGACCCAAGCAAAAGTAGTCATTTTCAACCATAGCAAAGTTCTAAGGCTTCTGTAAAAGAGGGCAGTAAAATTTTCCAAATATTAAAAACTGTAGAAAGGGTTTCCACAGACATTGGGTTCGGATTATTCTGAACTACACCCTCATTGCTCTCCCATCTCAGAAAATGTCCAGTTTCTCTCAGGACCATCAGGAACTGCCTTTTGAAACAGCTTCTCCTTTCAATAACTGCGGTCACTTCTCTCAGTGCCGGAGCGGTGGGTGACCGGTCCCGAAGACCGGAAGTTCCTTCCCGGTGCTAGAGCCATTCATGTACTGCTGTGATTCTGCACACACTGCTAGGGCTCCGGGCCCCAGTGAAGGCTCTCTCGGTGATCTTTCCTCATTCCCTGTGCATTATACAAGGTCAGTCACCTAGACAGAATTTAAATGGTATTTTGTGACCTCCTACTTTGCAGGTCAATTGCTCTGGCAGAATACTAACCTTTCTCCTGAGTGCTGATTGATCAGTTATCTGTATTTTCTGCAACATCCTCAATTATCATTGAAAGATGTTAAGGGTGGAATTTTCTTAACTGCAGTAGAGAAAGAAAATCAGAAGAAAACTTCCCTTTTAATCAGTGAAGCTGAAATTGAGTATACATAATCACTGTAAGGAAAGGGAGTGTTTCAGTCTTCACCCCACATTGATTCCCTCCAGCAGCCTAAACTGGGTTTTCCGATTCTCTGAAAGAGTAGTAGCTTTGTCTCTGTGCCTGGAATTATCCAGAAGAGATAATGTTGTGGGCTCATCAAAAAACTGTCTCTCCATTAACGAAGCTCTCTTATGGCACCATTTGGCTTCATATGTAGTGAGCTGAGTCAAAACCATTCTGTATGTTTCTGATTTGTTGTCATGGTCATTGTCCTGCTCTGGTCTGTATCCTCTCTTGCATGTCACTGGAGCTAAAATACTAACTGAATGGATGAGTGGATGAATGGAGGAATGTATGCCGTCTTGCCATGGAAAAATAGAATGATTTTGTGGAATTTACATAGTGACATAAAGAGATAAGAACTTCTTGATGTTTACATTTTTGGTTAATTTCAAACACATTCAGAGGGAGAGGAAATCTTTACAGATGTGGCTATAAATACAGTTTTTCATCTCTTGTTTGGAAAACAATTTGTGTGTGCCCTTGTGTAAGAGATCAGTGAAATCAAATTAAGCACTTAATGCTCATCAAATAGAAAACAAGGCGTAGCCTAATAACCTTTGTCTGCATTGGAGGATTAGAAATGAAGCTAAGTGGTGATTCATAGAGATGGTGATTATGTGTTTCAGCTTGTTTCAATGCATAAGTGACATTTAAACTATGTTCTATAATTTGAAATTGATACATTCTGATTTTTTTTAAAGATTTTATTTATTTATTTGACAGAGAGAGAGATCAGATCACAAGTAGGCAGAGAGGCAGGCAGAGAGAGAGGAGGAAGCAGGCTCCCTGCTGAGCAGGGAGCATGATGCGGGCCTTGATCCCAGGACGCTGAGATCATGACCCGAGCCAGAGGCAGAGGCTTTAACCCACTGAGCCACCCAGGCGCCCAATACATTCTGATTTTTAAAGGTTACAAACAGTAGTCCTTATCAATCTCTGACCCTTTCAGTAAATATCCAATGTTTAACTTAATAGTTTAATGGTCTTTTGATACAGTATTAGAAATGTGTGTGAGTTTAAACTGAAATAATTATGAAATTGACAAATTTAAGAATTGGGTCTGTCTAGAGATTGAAACTTGTCTTTTGTGAGCCTTTGGTTTAGCCATCAAATACAGACTCAATTAACTAATTCACAGATATTCTAATAACCAGTTGCCAAGAAGGAAAAGAAGAAAATGTATTTCACATTTTTTTTCTGCAGGTTTTTGGGAATTGGCATTTGGTAGTAGGGTCTAATAAAACCTGATTTCAGTTGTGACCTTAAATCTATTATAGGGGAGTTGTTATCTTGAAAACTAATCAATCTTTTTATACCTATGGACTATCATGATATACAGATAATACCTTTCTTTTTGAAGAGATTTAAAAGAAAAATGATCCTACCTAGTGTGTTAGTTACCTGCATCATTGGGGAAAATGATACTGTTTCAGATTCTATTCCCAGAATACTACTGTTCCACCCAAAAAGGATTTCATAATGAAACAGTCTATAAATAAGTACTGTTACTACTTCTTGGAGAGTTGTATTGCACATTAGCTCATTTAACACCTACGTAGCCTCTCCTATTATCAACGTTCCTCATTAGAGGGATGGACAAATATATAATGATGTGTATGCATAATTATGATATCATAAAGAGTATTTTCACTGCTTTAAAAATAGAAGGATGTTTTCTATTCAACTTTGTGCCATGAACACAGTTTCCAAATAATTATTTTATGGAGAAAGAGCAAGAAAAAAAGAAAGGAGAGGGGAAGTAGATAGAGGTCAAGGTAATATGTGGGTCAGGGTGTCACTGAACCAAGACATAAATTTCAAACCCTGTCAATAGCAGTGGTTCTCAAGATACCCCTGAGCTAGCAGCATGGGATTCACCTGAGATCTTGTTAAAAATGCAGAATCCCAGACCTACTGAGTCAAATTCTGGGGGTGGTGCCCAGCAACCTGAGTTTTAATCAATTGTCCAGATGATTCTGAGGAATCCTAAGTGTGGGAGACCCTGAGCCTATGGGTACAATGCTATGAGAGAAGATTCTGCTCCCTGAGCACTGGAATGCAGACTTTGAGCTCTTAGGTCTCTCCAGGTGATAAGTGGGTTCTACAACCTGATCTCTAAAGTGCTTGCTGGAAAGCTGTCAAGGAGTAGAGTCAGGGTGGTTCTGTGATATCTGTCATGATGACAGAGTGTATCAAGCTATTCAAAATGACATTTCTGCTTTATAAAAAGCTCAGTCTGTGTGTCAGGTAAGAGCACTCATGTGACCAATCTTAAATTTGGAGCAAAAGGCCAATACTTGCACTCCTTCTATTATATCACAAGACAATTTCTGGCTAGCCCTTTACAGTCTACTGCCATGGAAGACCTTCAGGTAAATCTAATTTGTGAGGTAGGAGGTCTTTGTATTTGCCTTGTGACTTATTTTCTTCCTCGAAGGACTGTGACTGCACCGCTCAATGTGGAGCCTCTCAGCTCTCTGACCTTTCCTAAAATTAAGCTGTATTTGCAACAACTGACTATATAGTTCATCTACAAATCCCATGTATTAGACACTTTGGTGAAAGTCAATCTATGCTTTATTTTCATGTATCTACACTGTTGTGGGGAGGGTAAAATAGAGCAGAATAAAGGAGTAGAAAAAATGTACTCCATAACTGTGTAGTTAGAGCAGCAGCTGCATGGTCTTAATGAGGTCAGTGAGTCATCATGGGCCCCACATTCTCACACCGAAAAGCAATATGAGGAATAGTGCTTCTCCCCTGTCTCCCAGGCTGTGCTTTAAAGAGGCTCTGCTGTAAATCCAGGCAATCCATTTGTCACCCACCCTTAAAGACTCAGTGAGTAATACCGGCTCCGGCGCCCAAGATATTTTGGATAGTGACCAATTTCTTCTTTAAGTAGAGGGCAGAGGCAGTGTGTATAATACCCAGCTAATTCTTGGCACTGGATTTAACAAGGATGAAGAGAGTGCAGACCTTTGATCAGTCTGTCTCTTGGCATCCAGTAATATTTGCCTTCTTGTTATGTAAATCAAAGCAGTAGCTTACCCAGGAAGGGATGTTCCTTCTCATTTTGGTAGAGCCCAGAACATCTCCCCAGTTCTTGGGATCCCAGGCCTACGGATTAAATACTTATTATTAGGTCTAGCTGTGCTTTAGGTATGTTTGATCACTTTTAGAGTGATACAGCTGTGAATACCAGTTATCAATTATATTGCTTTAGTCTTGGGCATCGTTGATAGCTTTGATAACTTTCTGATGCACTTGTCTCAGTAGCTTCTAGTGTTGTCTTCTGACTCTCTTACCCCTATTGGAGCATTTCCACAGCATTTGTCTATGGATGCTTTCCTTTTCCTTCTGAAGGGAGATAATTTCCAAGATACTCCAAAGAATATTAAGCCACACTCTGATTGTAAGAATCAAATTTTCTTTGTGGCTTCTACTAAGTTCTTATTCTTTTTTTAATTTATTTTTTATTTTTTTAAGATTTGATTTATTTATTTGACAGAGAATGAGATCACAAGTAGGCAGAGAGGCAGGCAGAGAGAGGGGGGAAGCAGATTCTCTGCTGAGCAGAGAGCTAGATGCGGGGCTCTTTGCCAGGACCCTGAGATCATGACCTGAGCCGAAGGCAGAGGCTTAACTGAGCCACCCAGGAGCCCCCTAAGTTCTTAGTCTTGTCTCTTATTTTCTTAAGCAAACCTGATGCTTTAATTGCCTCTTTTGTAGACTTGAAGGAAATTTCTTTTATAGACTATTTCTGCTGCCCGGAGATGACTACTATTTGTGTACACATTCACATACTTAACATGCTTAAATATGATATTCATATTGGTATTCGCTTTACTTAATATTATGCATTGCGTCTTTTCTCCTATTAAATCTTGGTGAATAGACTTTCAGTGTCTATTATCTCCACTGGAAGGATGTACTTCAATGTTAATTGATGTTCCTAATGATGTCTCTGAAGTGCTGTGTGAGCCTGAAGAATCTGATGAATCATTAAAGAAAGATTAGACTATATTTAGTAATATTTGTGTTTATAATCTATTTCTTTTTAAATTGCCAATTCATACATGGTATAAGTCATACTAAATATGCTAAGTAGTATATTTAAATAGTATATGGTTGTAGTATTTGGTTATCAAATACGTAGTAAGAGACTTGGCAGAATCATTTCTTATCAGTGGTCAAACAGAACATTTTGTAGTTTTGTGCAGGTCTGATAAATGCTTGGATTTTAAATGTTTCAAAGATAGATATATAAATATAAACAAGTAGTTTTTAAATAACATTAAACATTAACCATTTTTTAAAAGTAATATTAAGCATTAAACATTTTTTGAAACTTTGCATTTCTAGAAGATAATTTTTTTCAGTGAAAATCACTTTAAGATTGGTTAGAGATATTGCAAAGAAATTTTATGGAACAAATCTTTGCATTGATTGATATAGATAAGAAAAATGGACAGTTTGAGTCTGTGGTACTTAATTCACTGTTACTTTGCAGATAGAAACAGAAACAAGTAAGTAAACTATACCCATCTCAATATAGATTTCTACGAATTAATTAAGTCCTCAAAAAAAATAATGAATTTTCATTAGGTTATGAAGTCAAGAATAAATAGATCATATTTAGGTAGTAGTAGGAACACAAAGCCTGTTAGGTGCCTAAAATTTAGAAAAGCATCAAAGGAAAGATCAAAAGAGAAATGAGAAATATTCAGATTAGACTTACGTGTCCTTTTATAGTTGAAGAATACATGTTTTAATGTCTTTCCCAATTTATGCCCCAAAGAGCTCTAAGTATAGGAATATGGGATTCTCATACAAAATAGTATATAAAGAAAATGACTTATAGTTTGAGGACTTGAGTTTCTCATAAAAAAAATGGATTGACCCTTTCATCACCCCTTACACATTTTTAAAATTCTAATGGACCTAACTTCCATTACAACTTGGTCTTCAATTCCTTTTACATCTTGGCACTTAAAAATTCATTGACAAGTGTTGAAAAGATAGGAAAAAGCTATAGGAGGAAAAGGAGAAAATAGCATATTTCAGAATGCATCTTCGCAGATGCATTGAAGTAAAAGTGAAGGGGAAGAGAGCCCTGAAGCAGGGTATGTGATAAATGAAAATGCTTGCATTTTTTGGTATCTTAAAAAAGAAATATAAAAGAAAAATTAACTATTTGAGTTACTGATTCTTTCTTAATATGATCACAGGAAGGAGACACTCCTTAGAACAGAAGTGACTCTTAAAGATGAGTGTGTGGTCGCCAGTTGGCTGGGGCAGGAGAAGAGCGTCCAGGAGGGAACAGTGTGATAAAAGCAGAAATAAGGGGTGCTGGGTGGCTCAGTCAGTTGAACAACTCAGATCATGATCTCATGGGTCATAGGATCGAGCCCCAGTCAGACTCTAAGCTCAGTGGGGAGTCTGCTTGGACATTTTCTCCCTCTGCCCCTCCCCCCCCATATAAATCTTTAAAAAAAGAGCAGAGAGAAAGAAGTAGGCAGCCTGTGATTTATAGGGACTAGAGTAGTTGGAATCCTTAAAGTTGGAAATGTAAAGTAGGCACAGTGGTCAAACTACTAGAACATCTGAACTCAGGTTATGGAGACTTCTGTAGGGCATAACATGGACTTCACACTTACCAATGTTCAGTGGGGAGCCCGTGTAGGATTTTGAATAGGGAAAATGTTTTATGTGATCATATTTATATTTGGGGAAAAATTACTCTGCTAGAATTACACAGCAGGGAGAGAGATCTGGGCTAAAGTTATAGCGTTGAAAATAATCATTATCCCGATGGTAGAAGATGCTGTTCTGGTAGTGAGATGGTTTCCTGACTGTCCTAAATTAGAAGAGAAGAAAGGCAAGTCTGAGCCCTGGAGATCACCCACTTTGCGTGTATACAATTAAACGGGGTTTTATATAACTGATATAAAGAGAGTAGGGAAGATTTAAATACTTCAGGAAGATTTTCTTCATTGATGGCTGTTCAGACAGTATCTGTAAACACTCCTTTCTGACTGATAAATCTTTCCTTCTAGTAGTGGAAAATATGCCAGCATCTATACATGGCTGACAGTTACATTGAAAAGGCATACAAGAATAAAATGCCTCTGGGCTCTAAATTCATGACACTATTTTTGAGTCTCTGTGATGCTTATCATTTGATTTAAAGCTATTTTCATTTTTGATGTAAAGAATTATTGGAAAGTTTAACTGTCAATAGGAAAGTAAAAGAAAAGCAATGCATTTTGGAGATATATAGTATACTACTGAATGCTATTACAGTAATTTTCCTAAGTGCATCTCTCAATCATATTAGGTCTGCATTCTGGATTCTATTGATCATTAAAGGCTGGAACTCTTAATGAATTGAAAATGACCTACAGAATAAATTTATCAAATGTTTTTGAAGAGAGTATGAAGAATCTGTTTGAAAACATTTTTATTGTGCTTATCATTTAGACTAGTTCTAAGGTCACCTAGTGATTTCTTAATTTAATTTTATTTTAGAAGGAGGGAGAGAGAGTGTCGGCTAGCAAGGGGTGGGGCAGAGAAAGAGGGAGAGAGAGAGAGAATCTCTAGCAGAGTCTCCAGTGAGCACAGAGCCTTACATGGGGCTCGATTCCATGTCCCAGAGATCATGACCTGAGCCAAAATGTCAGACATTAACCAACTGAGCTACCCAGGAGCCCCAAGATCACCTAGTTTTTATTTTTATTTATTTATTTTTTAAAAAAGGTTTTATTTATCATTTATTTGGGAGAGAGAGAGCTCGGGAGAGAGCAAGCAGCAGGGAGTACTGGGGGAGGTGGGCAGGCAGGGACAAGCCAACTCTGCAGTGAGCATGGATCCCAACTTGGGACTTGATCCCACTACCCTGAGATCATGACCTGAGCTAAACCAAGAGTCAGATGCTTAACTGACTAAGCCACCCAGGCGCCCCAAGATCACTTAGTTTTTTGTTTTGTTTTGTTTTTTAAGATTTTACTTATTTATTTGACAGAGAGAGAGAGAGATCACAAGTAGGCAGAGAGGCAGGCAGAGAGAGAGGGGGAAGCAGGGAGCCCGATGCGGGCCTCGATCCCAGGACCCTAAGATCATGACCTGAGCCGAAGGCAGAGGCTTTAACCCACTGAGCCACCCAGGCGCCCCATGATCACCTAGTTTTTAAAGCACACTTTATTTTAGTCAATATTGATTTCTAAGTTGTCGTGGCTTTGGAAATTTTTGAGTCAATCCTCTGTACTTTATTTTCATAATTATAGAAGACTCAATGTTTAAAACCACATGGAAGTACTTTTATACATACCTCTTTTGGAGTCATGCTTGTTCACATATGGCCTAGAAGAGTTTCTAGCATGTAACAGGTATTTAAACAATGAATACTAAGTAATTATGAAAAGTAGGGCCTTAGGCAATCTCAATGAACTAATGTATAGAAATATTACCTAATATGTACCATAAGATGCATGGGGAACCCTGGAAGTTGCTGTGAGCTTCCTCTCTGAGTCTTTCAGATCTCTTCCAGCCATTTCAGAACTCCAGGGCTTTCAAAGAGTACGTGTAGGCAAAATAAATAAATGCAGCCACTTCATCTAAATATCCATCAAAGCTTCCATCTACTCTTTATTCAGAATGTATTATATCCTATGCCGAGCAGTATGCTAATTGGGGACTGAAGAGCAAAATGTTCTCCTTGACACCATGGAGTTTGTAGCTTTGTGGAACATTCATACATTGAAGCAGTGATGACAAGGATGAGGAGTCTTGTCAAAGAAGAAATTCATGGCGGTATTTGACTAATGGAACATAGAACAAGGGATTTATTAATGGAACATATAACTGAGCGGGGCCCTGGGTGAGGTACCTACAGAAGCGTTCATTGAAGTTAAAGAGAGGACCCTGGGTCACGTCCCCTAGTTGCATAATAAGCAGGGTCAGAGTATCCCGGGCACCTCTCTTCCCATGTCCTAATATACTTACCACATTACTGAGAAGGCTGGGTCAGCAGGTTCCTTTTAGCCTTTCTTGCATTCAGTGGGTTTCTTTGGAAAACTCTGCCATATGCAAAATTTGGCAAATGAAGTCTATTTTATGATCTAAAACTTCACTTTCCCCAATCTGGTTAACTAAGTTAAGTTATGGTTATTTTGTACCCTTACCCTCAGCACAAATAAAGCAAGTTGAATTTATCTATTTTTACAATATTCTTTATTTCTTAGTTTAGTTTAGATAGGGCTATTCATCCACTTAAGTCCAGTACTTTATTACTTCTTAAAATGCATTCAAATGATTTATATTTCATTTTTTTCTAGCTTTCTAAAACTTGAGTGTTTTGAATGACACACAGTCTAAAAGTTAAGGCCAGGACTGTAAAATCAAAGGTACCTATTGAATCAATGAACAGTTTTAGGAATTTTGCAGATGAATAAGATCTTTAAATATTATTGTCCTTTTGTAGGGGGAAAGAGAAATACATGTGAATCGAAATAACTTAAATATCAAGTAAATGCCTTTGAATTAATCTGTTTTAACAGGTTAGATTTGTAGTGCATAATAATTTTGAATAGAAATCCATTTTATTTTGCAAGCTATTTAAATTATTTTAAATGATTTCCTGTGGCTAAAGTCTTGTGTTTTGTACATGCATTTGAACAGATAATATTTTAATGATAGTCATGGTGAACTTTATAGACATTTTTTGTCTTCCTAAACACCCCCTCAGAGCCTCTCTGCATGCATTAGGATTAATTAGATAATGTCTCCCAGGTGCTTAGAGCTTTTTGGAGAAAGGGAATAAAGCATTGTGTTAAAATGATTATTACTGACTTCAAAGACAGCTATATGAGAGTTCAGAAAGAATAGTTTTTTATTAATAATGACTCATAAATGCCATTGAGAAATAGCATCATGTGAAGTTACAAATGGTCATGCTGTTAAAAGGCTAGTCACTTTTTTTTTCTTTCTTCATTAGATGTCTTGGGGGAAGAAAGTAGGAGTTTGGGGAACCAAGATACAGGATGGGATGCAGTGAAGGGGACCAAAATGATTTGATTACATTGGTTGTGTTCATTTCGGTGAATGGATTGACTTTAGCCTTGGCCTCTCTGGAAGCACTGGTTTAGTGGTACCCAATAAAAGACCAAAAGCAGATAGAGCTTACAGAATTTAGTCCCTTACAGGCAAAGAGGAAGTAGAAGTGGTGTCACTAAGGGATGAAGCTCAAAGCAGTGAAGTAGTACATGACAATAAGTCACTCCCTCCTCCTACTAGGTGCTTGGAGAAGGGGAGGAGTGGACTACCAGACTGGGTGGTAGATTCTAGTCTGTCTCTCTCTAAGGTATATTTAAAATGTAACCGTAACAATTAATTTCAATAATAACTTTCACTGTGTAGCACTTCACATTGTACAGAACCTTCACACACATTATTTGATATTCAGAACAACTCCGTGAGGTGGGAACTATGATGCCCATTTTAAAGATAAAGAAGCTGATGCTCAAATAATTTAATGTAAGAGACACAGGTGGGATTGGAGCCGAGATTTTCTTCTCCCGGTGGAGCTCTCATTATGATGCACAATTCGAGGAGAGTAGCTCAGTTTTGTGTTAGCTGTTACAAGTTGTAACGTGAGGCTGTGGAACTATAAAGTTGACCTGGGGACATAATCAGGGCTACTATCTGCTTATTTTCACTAACTACTACTACTACTACTACTTCTCCTCCTCCTCCTCCTCCTCCTCTTTTCTTCTTCTTCTTCTTCTTCTTCTTCTTCTTCTTCTTCTTCTTCTTCTTCTTCTTCTTCTTCTTCTTTCTTCTTCTTCTTCTTCTTCTTCTTCTTCTTCAATATTTTATTTATTTATTTGATAGAGAGAGACACAGCGAGAGAGGGAATACCAGCAGGGGAAGTGGGAGAGGGAGAAGCAGGCTTTCCCGCAGAGCAGGGAGCCAATGTGGGGCTCGATCCCAGGATGCTGGGATCATGACCTGAGCTGAAGGCAAATGCCCAATGACTGAGCCAACCAGGTGCCCCCTCTTTTTTTTTTTAAGACTAACTTCTTCTTGATAGCAGACCCCAGATATTGAGTTTACAAGAAAGTCTTACTTTCCAGGTGGAATTCAACTACCTTTGAAATACACTGACTCAGTAGTACTCCACTATTTTATTCTGCAGCCCGTTCATTGGAAACAAACAGCTGTAGATTTTTTATGCCGTTTTAACTTGAAGATACAATTATGGGAATTGTTTAATTATATTTGTCACATGGGCCTAAAACTTTTTATAGATCTTCCTTGATAATATACGCAGTCAGGTTCTCTTTGAGGTGACTGATTAAGTTTACAGCCCCTTCCCAATGGTGAAAATAACATCATTTTCCCCCTCATGTATGCTCAGGTGGTAAATCCTTGTAAACACCAGGTACATATTAGTACTGATAAAATAAAGCAGCATATTTTCATTTTCAGTTGAGTTTGTTTGAACATTTTACCCTTTTGAGCAAGAAGTGTTACAAGGAAAATGACCCTTACAAATAAAAAAGGTGCTCAAAAAGGGAAAACGGAATAAAATTTCACAAAGAAAACAATATGCACAAAGAAACCTATGCTATGATATTCACTTCAGCATTGTCTGTAACAGTGAAATATTCACCATCTGCCTCTGTCATTGGTGAATGGATTGACAGGGCATGGTAAAATCATATAATAAGATGCAAGGGGATTAATGACATTCATATTTAACCAACATTCATGGTTATATAATTTTTTGTTAAATTTCACAAGAGTAATAAATAAATCACAAAACTCTATAGTTTCAAATGTATATGCAAAACATCCCCCAAAATGTATCATACATGTGTTTTTCATAGTACTTTAAAAAGGTGATTTGGGGAGGATATATATCAAATACCTAAAGTAATTGCCCATGAAATATGGAACTGAGGATGGAGAAATAAAGGGAACACAAAAAGAAAGTCCTTAACTTAATATATGTTGAGATTGTGTCTCTGAGACTTATACTTGATTGAATCAGTACAGTACCATGTACATAATTTGCAGGCAAAATTCAAAATCTAAAAATGGTTCTTTCATTTCCAAATAGCTGAGTCTTTGTAACCATACTAAGAGCAGCTTAGATAACTATTTTTATTATCCTATTTTAAAATAATGGATCTTAACCAGAGCATCACAATTCATGGATGTATTGATCTCAGAAGAAAGCATTAGAATTACATGCTAATACCTCATGCCTGACTCTCAAAAGGCTACCTTATAGTGTCTGCTCTCAGATTCTATAAATCCAGGCCCTTTTGCAAGTATTTCATGAATGTGAAAAAGTATGCCCTATTAGGAGAACAATGTTGAGGAACATAGATGTTATATACACACATTTAGATATGTATATTTCTAAAGATTTTGCTTGAATGCTTTTTAATGTTTCTGTTAGAAAAAATTCCTACAATAGAAACTAAGTGTACATAGGATTTTTATTAAATGATTAACCAAAATAAATTACAATTATTGATAAAGAACAGCCTAATGCAAAAGTTTAAAAATTTAATATAACTTACAATTTAATAAAACATTTTGCCCCACAGTATAAAAATAAAAGCTTTACAAGATAAGCTATACCAAAAGGATAAACTATTTGTATTAGGGATTGTAACAGATGGCAGAATATGGGAAGTGCCCAAAATTACCCATCAAATATTATTTATAGGTATTCAGAGAATGGTAAAGACCATTTTCAGCTAACAGGAGGATGAGGAAAGTCTTATAATGAAAATCTTATAATAGACAAGGCATGTGTGAGATAGGACTTTACATGTGAGGCTTAAATCCATTGATTCACCTATGACTCCAGTAATCTGAATGTAGGAAATAGAAAAGGATAAGCAAGGAAAGACTCAGAATGGAAGCCAACTGAAAAGAGAGGAAGTAGGGGGAAGGATGGGGAGTAGAGAGAAGAGAGAAGGGAGAGCAGTTGAGTGACAGGTAGGGAAAGGAGCAAAATGATGAACTATTTAAATTTAATATCTAAGGCACTGGCCAGCATGTGTATAACCTACAACAAGGTGGTAAAAATGCTAAACCAGAGGACAAAGCTAGCAACTCAAGATGTAGGGGGCAATACTGGTTGAAAGCAACAGACTAAATAATTTAGTCATACCTCTTTTATCTGGCTCAGCATTTCATTGGCCATTAAATACCATCTGTCCTGGACTAGAACCCTTGGCAGTGGGATATTTGCTATACCTCAGTAGGTTAAGGCAGAGTCAGTGCATTATTAAGTTCCTGAAGTCCTTGACAAAGAAAATATGTGATCCTTGTTAATTCCTCAAGGAGAAGCAGTGTTATTTAAACAATGCTCACAGCTTGGTCCTTTGTATGCTCCTAATCCACAGAGAAGACCAGTTTATTCGGAAGTAGATTTGGTCCCTTGAGTTATCGGATCATTTTTTGTTCTCGAAGATGGTCTCCTCTCCATGGTAAGGTGTGAAATGGGTGTAGAGATGAGCATGTGAGATTTAAATGGCTTGAGGAGAAAAATATGTCCAAGCGTGAAGAAAATTTTCATTTCGATTAGTCTGACAATTATGAAATTCTAGGAATGATGAGTTTAGTGGGCTAGAATTTTTATCCCTACAGATTTCAAAGTCCCTGGGGATGGAGAAAACGAGTAAGATTGATGCTTACAAATGTCAGGATATTGTAAGATGATACAGCCTGTTTATAAGGAAAGAAAGAAAGTAGTACAACAAATGAATAGCACGAATGGAAATACTTGTATTTGGTAAACCATTTTTCAAACTATTTTATGTATTTATTTTAGAGAAAGAGAGACTGTAAGTGGGGAGGGGCAGAGAGAAAGAATCTGAAGCAGTCTCTGCGCTGAGTCTGGAGCCTGATGCAGCTTGGCTTAATCCCAAGACTGCGAGATCATGATCTGACCTGAAACCAAGAGTCAGACCCTTGACCGAATGAGCCAACCCGGCGATCCTTGGTTAGAACATCTTAGATACATTATCCATGTTGTCTACATAAGAGTACTCCAAAGAAAAGTCAGGCTAAGAAAATCGTTTGGATTCAGGTAAAATCACATCAGGTATAGGTGGAAGGATAGGTTTTAAGACACAGGTCTTCTGAGTCAAAGCCTTTTTTTTTTTTCTTTCTATGATTCGTGTTGCCTCTTAAGGAAAATTTTACTGTGGGATTACAGGTGGGAGATCAAATAAGGAATTTCTGCATGTCATTGGACTAGCATACTGGTAGAGGAGGCCTGGGGGTGTAAGAGGACAGAGTAGATGAACTTAAGTTGTTAGAAATGGTCAGAGTTGTGCCTAAAACTATAATAGCAGACATTGGGAAATAGTATTGAGAATTAGACCCAGAAGGCTTTGTAGTAGAGGAGAAGCATGTCTAAGCAAACTAATTTCATTTTGTAAGTTTTACTCAGACAATACCTTTTAAATACTGGTGAGGGGTACCTGGGTGGCTCAGTTGGTTGCACATCTGACTCTTGATTTTTGGCTCAGGTCATATCAGGGTTGTGAGATCTAGCCATTCTTCTGGCTTTGTGTTGAGCATGAAGCCTGCTGGAGATTCCTCTTTCTCCCTTTCCCTCTGCTCCCCACCCCCAAATAATAAATGAATTTAAAAACAAAAAGTAAAATAAAAATTGGTGAATATATTGCAGGAGATTTCCTGGGTTCATCTAATCATATTTATAATGTTGTTGGGACAAATGGTCATTCTAGAATAGAATAGTTAGCCTAGATATAGAAGAAACTTAAAATATCAGTATTGACTGTGTTTATTAGTCCATTGGTAACATTCAGAAAATGTGTCAGGTAGTGCCTTCTTTGCCCAGGTCTTCAAGGAAGAGCATTTTGTAAGTTTGGGGCAACTTCTTCCCTTCTCCCTCATCCTGGCCAAAGGGTCGGAATAGGAGACCTTATCATTCAGCAAACCTGATTCCTTGTGACTCAGCTCTCTGGTCACAGAAATCAAGGAAAGAATGGGCTCTTTATCTATAGAAGGTACCTCAGGCATTCCTTTCAGGCTGTCAGAAGCAGATTGGGGGATAAAGGGAAGGGATGCTGACTGCATTCAGGTCCCTGGGTCTCTGGTTCCAACATGCTGGCTCCATCACTGCCCTTTCATTGGCTTAATTAGAGGTACCAACAGTTTCTGCTTTGCTTTGTTGAATTTCTGTCACTTGTGACTACAAGTGACCTGAGAAATGACCAAAGAATTTTCTTGATGGACTATGTCAATGTAATTCAAAGGTAAATAGCCTTAATTTGCCATTAGATAATTAGTTTTTTGCTAGAATGAGTAATTTATAAATTTGGATTGAATTCAAGTGAACTGTATGTTTTTGTTTGTTTGTTTGTTTTAAGAGGGCGTGTGTGGTGTGCAGTTGGGTGGGGAGGGGCTTCAACAGGCTCACCACACTGCACAGAGCCCAAATCGGGTCTGGATCTCAGGACCCTGAGATTGTGACCTGAGCCAAAATCAGGAGTCAGAAGCTCAATTGACTGAGCCACTGAGGTGCTCCCTCAAATAAACAGTATTTCAAATACCATTTCACCTGGGTAGTCTTATATATTGCCCATTAAAAAAAAAATCCTGCCACCTAAGCAGAATGATAATTTTCTCTCATTATAGTGAGGTGAGAGAAACAACTTGTATTCTAAACTCCACAATGGTTTTAGTAGCCGGTTCCCCCTAAAAAAAGTACCACTGCATTTAGTTGGTTTTTAATGAAATGCCTTACAAAAGGTAGCGTGAAAAGAATGCATCATTTAAAATATAATAACACTATGGCACTATTGAATGAATAATATTTTCTTTTCAAATACTAGTACACCTGGAATCTTATTAAGAAAAAACAATCATGGCTTCCTAGACTGAAAAATCTATTAGTTTTACAAGATAGAAGTTTAAAATGGGCAGGTGATTCAAGAATTAGATGGAAGACATTTAGTTGTAGCTTGTTTTTTCTAATTATCCACTGCTTTTTGAAACTTGGTGAGATAATTGACCTTCGAATGAACTCCTCTCTTGAGTCCTCAGAGACTAGACATTTAGGAAAACTGGGAACAAGAGTCCCCTTAGTCAAGTCACGGCAGCCCTGGGTGGAATCCTGATTATTGGATAATTGTGCAACTCTAGAATAACATAGCCCAGTTAATCACTATGACCTTCAAGCCCCAAAAGAATCTGAAAACTTCAGCAGAGTAAGGGGTATGTTCTGTCGTTTAGACTTACTTTTTAAAAATCACTTTGCTATTCTGTCATTTGTTGAAATGAAAAAAAATGCATCATTTTCATCTATTTTAGAATATAAATGACAGGAAATGAGATATTCATAAGGAAATGCAATGGGAATAGCCTGAAATACCTTCAACTATTGATCTAATATGTCAAAATTTGACTATTACGGTTGAAATTGTCTTCCATTTTTCTATTAACTTCTTTCCTGGTTAATACCTTTACTCCAATCTGTATAAAGCAGATTAACCAAGTATAACATTTGCTGTGCTATGATTTTTGCATGTTTTTTCTACTGATTTCAGGTGAGCTGTTCCATTGCCCACATTTATGGAAGTATGAGACAGATCCTATGCCTAAACACAGGCTTGCGGTAGATTTGGCTGAGCAGTGCAGGGTAATGAAAGTAATGAGGCCATTGAAATCCCTTTAGCTTTGTGCTGATGCCTGGAAACTGTCATTTATTTTGTAGTGCCTTTAATTGAGAAGGCTTTTTTTTTTTAATTCCACACAGTAATTGGTACTACAATTTTTTTCTTATATTAAAAAGAATAATAAAATTGTATATCTTGTTTCTTTATTTTTTAACAAGCATTGATAGTTTGTGATTCATGTAAAAATTTATTTTTATCCATTATTTTGGTATTGTCACACAAAACTTAAAGACCTTCTTTGGTACAAAGAATAGATAAAGGCCAGTTCTTGTGACATTTATATGCATGCAAGATTGAGAACTCACCTTCTTCAACTCAGTGATGTTTCCTCCCCCTTTTGCAGTGCATAATACAGACTCTCTAAATATAGGTGAATAGCAAATATGCATCATTAATAATTAATAGGATCGTAACAAAACACAGTATCAGCATAATCCTCTAAGACATTGATGAGTACATGTTGCCACTATAAATAATGGCATGAAAGCAGTGGTGCTCTCTAATATGAATTTGCCATAGTAAATGAGTTTGTGTTACTGTATATATTTTGTTCTACATATCTAGTTATCAATAATCGTCTTCATGCCTCTCAAAGGGTAGCACAAGCAGGAAAAGAATAATTGCCACTCTTCATGGAGCCAGCTTATTGATGAGGTGGACACAAGTAATATTTTTAGCCTGCTGGCTGTCCATCTGTAAGCAGTTTCCTGGAGCTGTCACTTCTCCATCCTCTGGAAACTGTTATGGCTTTGTCTGCCCAAGGAAAATAATGAGATCCATCTATCAAGAAAAAAATAAAGAATAAGCCCTATACCTTCCAATTAATTTGTTTTCACCTATGTTTACCTACGTGCATTTGGTTAACTATTCATCATGTTATATGCATGTAAAGAAGTGCATTTTTCAAAAGGTTGAATCCATTAACTCTTTTGCTAACTAAATATATAGGCACCCCTTTCAGTTAAATCAGAGACTCGTAAAAATCAATCCTTTTGGAGAGCTCATAAACACTTGGTCTGTCTTTCCCTTGTGTGCCCAGGATTGATAAATCTGCAAGCCTAATATGAACCAAACAGGTTGTTCTCATTCATTCCTCCAAACTAAGTGTACGTTTTTCCTTAAAGGCGTCTTTGATTTTAATGCCACCCTAACATTTTCAGAAATTGGTATGGAATGAACAACTTAAATCAGAAGCTTCAACTTGAATTTTTGTTGTTGTTGTTGTTAAAAACAGTTTAGTAGAGATACCTGAGTGGCTCAGTCGTTAAGTGCCTGCCTTCGGCTCAGGTCATGATCCCAGGGTCCTGGGATCCAGCCCCTGATCGGGCTCCCTGCTCAACGGGAAGCCTGCTTCTCCCTCTCCCACTCTCCCTGCTTGTGTTCCCTCTCTCGCTGTCTCTCTCTGTCAAGCAAATAAATAAAATCTTAAAAAACAACAACAACAACAAACAATTTAGTAAAAAACAGTAGTGTACATCAGCAATCAAGTGGCATTTTCTTTCTCCTCCCTTAAAAAGTATGCTTTCCCAAATAAAAGACACACACATACAAATGACTCAGGCAATAATTTGTTCATAGGATTTTGCTGACATTTATAAACTACTTGAACTTTACTGCTGCCTTGTTGCTGGCAAGAAACTTCAACAGTGAAAGTGGTCCTGGCGTTAAGTACCCTCCTCTTTTTTATCTGTCTGTACTATCAAAATAGACAGCTGCATTAAATAAACACTTTTCAAATGTTTTAAAACCATGAAGGATAGCGAGGCAGAAGTCTGCTGAAAGTCTCCGATTTAAGAACCTGTGTTCCAAGAATTCATTTGTAAAGAGAGTCGTTTGAAACTTAGAAGATCAAATCCTCGATATGGTGGTAAAATTCCTAGTTTAATGCACTAGGACTATTGGGTATCAGAGATTTAAGAATGGGTAGTAACTTATCAGGATGTCTTTTAACTTAAGACCAGAAGGAAGTAAGAGGTAGGGTAACAGATTTGTTCAATTTCAAAGAAAACAACTGTGAGCCTATCGGTTGTTGAAAGAGAAATACAGTGAAAGTAGGTAACCAACACATTTCCACCTAGAGAGCTGATGCTTAGGGGAAAAACAGGTTTCATTTGAGAAATATGCAGGTAATAGTTGTTTAAAAATTCTGAAGAGTAGGGGCACTTGGGTGGCTCAGTCATTTGAATGCCTGACTCTTGGTTTTGGCTCAGGTCATGATATCAGGGTCCTGGGATTGAGCCCCATGCCGGGCTCCATGCTCTGTGCCAAGTCTACTTGTCCTGTTCCCTCTGCTCCTTCCCTCATGTGCTCTCTCTCTCTCACCAATAAATAAAATATTTTTAAAAATTCTAAAGAAAACTAAAAATATTTAGTGATTGTAGAGGTTGAAAGCATTGATTCTTTATTCTGTGTAATCTAACTTTTGGTTGGTTGGTTTCTGGTCGTAGGCATGTAACTCTCTTATCATTATAATTTTGCAGAGGATGGGAAAGGAGGGTATGAGAAAAGAAGCAAGAAGGTAGAATGAAGAAAGAAAAGGAGACTAAAAGTATGTCCGAATAGAAGATGGGAAGGAGGAATGACACCAGGAGGGAGAGAATGGGGATGTATTAGGATACTACTCAGCACTGTGGTTCACAGTGGGGGCTCCACAGGTAATAGGCCTTCTGCCACTTCTTCTCGCGGAGACCTTGGGAGCATTGCTTAGACATGCCTTTGTTTCTTTACTGCAAAACACATGTAATGCTAGTATTTACCACATAGGCTTGTTGTGAGGATGACCTGGTACATAGTAAGTCCTCAAGAAAAGCTAGTTGCTATAAGGGTCACCATCTAATTTGTCATCTAAAAGGGAGATCAGCAAACTACAACCCATGGATCCAATCCAGCTACCTGTCTTTGAATGGCCAATGAGCTAAGAATGGTGTTTGTGTTTTTAAATGGTAAAAATCAAAAAAGAATATTTTATGACACCTTGAAGTTATAGCTGAAATTCAGTTTCAGTATCCATAAAGCTTTATTGGAACACAGCCACACTCACTGGTTTACATATCATTTGTGGCCTTTCTCGAACTATAGTCGTGGAGTCTCCTGGCCGTTTGGCCTACACAGCCCAAAGCCTAAAATCTTTTCTCTTTGACCTTTGACATAAAAAGTTTGACAATCCTGGTCTGAACCAAGACACATTTGAGAATGAATGATGGTACTATGAATCAGAAGTTGGAGCAAGTGGCATAAACTGAGGATATCCTAAGCAAGCCGGTTAAGTACAGTCACCTTCAATATATATTGTGTCTGGGAGGGGGAGGAACTGATGAAAAGAAGTAGCATCTATGCAAATGCTTGCAACTTGAGTAATTTAAATGTAAATCTTTTTTCCTCTCCTTTCATTAAATCCACTGACCATTCCCAAACTCATTTTGTAAAAGGCCTGTGTAATCTGGTCCCTGCCCTCCTCTTGGACACCTTCTCCAACTGCTTTCCTCTTTATTCACAGTGCTCTAGTCATACACACTTTTCTGTTCCAGTAACGTAGTAAACTAGTCACTGTCTTAGGGCCTTTGCAAGACTCTCTGCCTGGGATGCTCGCTCTATCCCAGACTTGCACGTCTGGCCCTTCGCCCTATTTAACCTGACATGGTCCTCCATTCCTTAGTCCATTTTATTCTCTTCTTAGGACTGCCACTCTCAGAAACCTTGAACCTAAGCTCTATGGTGGCATGGGTTTTCCTGCTTTGTGGCCTTTGTGGCTAGCTCCAGTGTCCAGCATCGTTCTGGTACAGAATGGGCACTCAGGCTATGGGAATGCATACTCCTGACTCTTCCCCATTGTTGCCACTCCTGTGCTGAGCATGTAAGTGGTCCCACTCACTGCTCTTCTCATCCTGTGCTTCCAGTGGGTCTTTGACTCTAGATGAGCAGTTTGGCATTGCATTTAAACAATTTCACAAAATGGGAAAACGGCAGGAAAACCCATCAAAGACATGCTGTGTGCCCAGAGGGTCCACCTAGACCAGAGACTTGGACGAAAATTGTATAACAAGAATGAAATAAATATACCTAGTCTTATTTATGTAAAGATCTTAGCAGTCCTTTTCTATCATAGTGCTTCTAGAGACAGGCCTTGTTTATTCATTGTTCATCTCCCTTATAGAGTAAAGAGGAGCATAGTATCTTGCAAAACAAGTAGCTTCCTTTGAGTTTATGCTGAACTGTTTTCACTTCTTTTGGTCGACAAGAGTTTCCAAGGTTAGCGTGTAAGCAGCTTGGAGGCCAAGATGGTAACTTTTAAACTATTTCTTTGTATCCTGCATAGACCTGGAGCAGGTAGGAGCAGATGGTCCAGGAATATAGGTGAATGAAGAGTATGGTGACCTCTCTTGCTCTCTGGGTAATGGGATAAACCTCAGGAAAAACAGAATAGCTGAAGACGTTAAGCTCATTTGGCTTTCCAACACCTCTTTTGATCTTGCTACCCCTAGACTTTCTGCCAGTCGCAGGTTTCTCTTATTTTCATTCTTGTTATGTTGCTGATCCATTTTTCCTCTCGGAGCTCATGGAAGCCAGTCTTACAGCATATGAGCTTCTATGCAGTTGTTACAATCAACTGTCCTGAGAAAAGAAGAAGGAAAAAAGTTTCTCCTGCATGTTGGTTTGAAAACTGGCCCCCATACACAGAAGACAATGAGAGACCAAAGATAGAGGGAAATCATTCCAGGTTGGTCAGTAGAAGGTTTAATAAATGAAGGAACTTACATATGAGGCTTGTCTTAGCAGCCATAAGATGAGTAGATTTCAGCACCAGTCCTCCAGAATCTTGCAGATTTATATAGAGGTCTGAACTGGGTCAATCACGTATACCATACAAATGGTTTTAATAACATATTAGTCTCAAGGCTATGTCCCTGAAACAGCTCCTAGTGTGGGAATGGTGGGCACAACGTACATTCCAAGGATGGGAGGTTACAGCTCCCATTGCCTGGTTGCAGCTCACAGAGGCCAACCAGTGGTCATGTCCTCTCCACGATCTCCTCCAACATGGTTCTATTCTGCCCTCCTTCTTCCCAAATTGGGGCTACATAGAAGAGGAAGAGCAGAAAGAAATGCAGGTTGGAACAGTATAGCCTTCAGCTCTAGCCACAGCAAGAAGAATGCCTGTGGTCCATTTTCTATGCATTTATCCGCACGCCTAACTTCAGAACTTCCGAAGAAAACTAGACATCATTCGCCAGAAAGCAAGTTATATGAGAAGTATGTCTGCCTTATTTAACACATTATTTGCTAAATAAATCCAGTGTCTAGAATAGTAGGGAACTGATAATTATTAAGTGAAAGAATGACTTTCACCCTTCTTGCTTACTTATCTGGTAAAGTTTGGTAGCCTGTGTAAATAAAAATTAAAATTTCATCTTCCATATTTAATTATAAAACTCTCCAAAGCAGAACTTTAAAAAACATGAAACTTCACAATAGAAGAATTAGAAAATATGCAACACAAGGTTCTCTCTGGGATGTTATCAAATGCTTTGGCATGAAAATATTCAGTACCAAAACAAAATGTCATCCAGCAATGAAAAAATAACACAATATGAAAAAAACTTAGCTGAAAAAAAGGGCATTGTTGTAATGATTAATGAAAATACGGCTTTTTACATAAGTACGTGCAGTTTTGGAGAAAGTGTTCAGCATATATCACATGTTGAAAATAAAAGTTAATGTGATTTGATTGAAGAGATCCAACCTTTGAGATATAGTAAATGATGCAGTATTTAGAAAATTGCTTTAAATATTTTTCTGATTGGCTAAGATTGTTCACAATTGCTGTATCTTTTGGGTATTGAAGAAACAAATCTGAGTAACACATGCATCTTGAAGACAGGTAGAAATCCAACAACACCATTTTTATGCTCAAGATGGAGGGAAGTATTCCCAATAGGAAATACATTCTCACAGGAGTTTATAATGGTTGGTTACAAACAGCTGAGAATGTTATTACATAGTCTTTACCACTAACCTTCATAGCTATTTTATGGGGAAGGTAGAATCAAGGCATCTTTTCAAAACTTTTTCAAAAACTCTTTAATCTTTCTCTCTTTTTGTCAAAAGTTAGCTAACGCATGTGATTTTGTAGGGGGGGCTTTCATTAACTGAGATGTAATTCAAATGTTGAAAACCTTCAAACTATTAATGTCTTTTGTGAAAAGGCAAGGTATTCAAAGAAAGTAAAAGGACAGTTGTTTACACATTCCTTCCCTTCCTACTCTTTGGAATCTTTCATGTTTTAATAGTTTTTTTTAAGATGATTTAAATATTGGAAGATGTACTATCCCCAAACACTATCTACAAATTATTCATGTTGCTGCCCTTACTTAGCAGTCTTAGACAGTAAGAGCTATTGCCAAAGAAGAGATCGGTTATAAAAGTCTCAGAAGTGAGTCCATAAACACGCATCACCAGAGATTATTTTTAGATTTTTTTTTTTACAAATAGTACTACTCATTCAGTATAGAACAAATTAAAAATGAAGTCTGTAGTTAATCTCAGCCTTTTCAAAAAAATATTCTTCATTGGTTGATCAGGCTTAAGCTGAGTGTAGTGGGCCTAGACACAAGAGGGTGGAGAAAATACCATGAAGTATCACTGCGTGTTTCAACGTAAACAGAGCAGAAACTGGAACACCATTGGCAATGGAAAACAATCACGCTTAGCATTCTACCAATGAAATAAAACCAACATAATTTTAAAGCAATTCTTTCCAATCTGCCACCCAAAGTTACTCTGTCCAGTACAGTGATATGTAAGTATAAATAAAAATATAAGCATAAATGGGCATGTGAAATTTACTAACCTATTTTTTCATCTAAGGTTATAGCCTAAATTATTTTCCATATTTTACATAGTCTTTAAGATCAAGACTTCAAGATAACTCTCAGTTTTAATATACCTTTCTAGTGAGAGGAATGCAAATATGATTATATAATTCTCCTAGTGTAGGAGAATTTCCCTTTTTATTGCTATTATAAATACTGTGACAATGAACAGCTTTGTCTTTGCAGATACAGAATACTGTCTATTTTCCTTAGGATAGACTGAGTTCCAGGAATGGATTATTGTCAATGACCTCCTCTATGGCTTTGATACATAATTTCAATTTATATTCCAAAAGAATTTTTGTCATTAGCAATATGAGAGTTAACACTTACTGGTTCTCGTGTGTCACTCTTGTGAATAAACTTTTACGTGAATTAGCATTTTTAATTCTCACCATAGTCTTCAAAAATCTATGGTATTATTGCACTTATATAAAAAGAAATTCCGGAATTGAATTTGAAGAAATCGCACCCCAGAAGTGTTAATTAACTTGCCTAAGGATGCACAGTTAATAAGTGGCAACAAGAGCACCAGTTTCCTTGTCTTTGTTAATATTTGACAAAATATATTACAATTTATTTTTGCAAAGGTAATAGACAAAATAATAGCTTTATGTTATTTAACTATCATTTATTTGATTAGTGACAACTCTCTTTTTCCAGTTCTGTTTTCCTACTGGATTTGTTACTTATCTCATAGGAGTGTTGTGAGGAACAAAGTTAATATATGTGAAGGACTAGCCAGTGTCAAGTGTGATCATCGCTGTCCAATGGATGGTGACTTTTATTGTTATTCTTGGCTAAGTTACTGAGAGATTTAAGACAAAACCCTAGAACCATCTATCTGGTTTACTATTTTTTCTTTTATATCACTGATTTTTTTTAAAGAAATCTGGTTTAGTTCAGTATATTTATTTTTATATATAATTGCTCCTGAAAATAAGATAAACTAACATATAACTAAATGTTACTCCTGGAATGGAATGGGATATTATAAACATTTTTTTTGATCTCTCATCCCTGACAATAGAATATATTTTAACACACACATATATGTATGGTTATTTATATTGTACTAACATGTACTTAAAAACAAGTTGACATATATATTACATACAGAGTATTTATAATTTTTGTGCAAAATAATATTTTAAATAATTTTCTTATTTGTAGCTGCAAAATATTTGTTTCTGCTAAAAATTATAAATATATTTCATAAGAACCATATGAGATTTCATTAGATTAAATATCATAATTTTTACCTTGTATTCTGGCAGATAAGGACTTCCCACCAGCTCTGTTCTTCATTATTTCATTATTTCTTCATCACCCACATTATTTATATAACTTTCAATCTGCAAGGTTTTTTAGAGACATATTTTAGACTATTTGAAGGTGAGGGTAGTGAAAACTAGAACATGAAGTCTCCAAATCCACTTCTCCCAGCATCAATAAGCTGAAAGATGTCAAAATATTCTCTAGACTTTAAAAAATTCACTAGGAGGTGACATTTGCCATCTGGACCACGTAAGAATGCCAATTTGGATATAAATACCTGGATATAAATATCAATAAGTGGTGGAGACCATGGGAGAAATGTGTAGAGTTTAAACACATGGGGTTTAATAAAGTATATGTATGTCTTATTTCACGAGTTTAAGCGCATGAGCCTCAGTACCTGTGTGGATGCAGTGGCAAAATTGTGGGCATGGTCTGGGAGCCCAATGTGGGGCCAACGTGCTTTAAGTGAGATTAAGAAGGTATCAGTAGTCTGAGTCAATTGTAGAGGACAGATGCTGCAGCAGATTATAGAAAGACAGGGGACCGTAGCCTGGCAGTCCCTGGGCATTTCACAGATCTCGCTTTCAGTCCAGTCTCCGGCAGCTAGAGGATGTATCACCTTGGCAGGTTTTAAGCCTCGGGTTTTGCATTTGCACAAAAGGAGGTTCCTTCTTCATGGGGCTGCAGGAAAATGTCAGATTATGTAATTACATTGTTCAGAGCAGATTCTAGTGCACGGTAAGTGCTCAACCATTGTTGTTCCTGTAGGCAGCAGAGCCCAGAGCCGCACTGCCTGGATTCAAATCCCCGCTCTGGAAGGAATAGGTGTGAACCTTCAGCACAGCACATAACCTCTCTATGCTTCATTTTCCTCACCGGTGAAGTGACAAAAATAATGGTACCCCACTTCACAGGGTTGGTATGAGGGTAAAATTCAACGAGTTACTGTATTTAAGCATGCTTAGAAATGCCTGCCCCTCACCTAGTAAACACTAAATAAATGTTTGCTGTTAATATTGTTGTTTTAAATGTTAGTCACTAGGATTTTAAAATAGCTTCCAGGGCGCCTGGGTGGCTCAGTGGGTTAAAGCCGCTGCCTTCGGCTCAGGTCATGATCCCAGGGTCCTGGGATCGAGGCCCACATCGGGCTCTGCTCGGCAGGGAGCCTGCTTCCTCCTCTCTCCTCTCTCTCTGCCTGCCTCTTTGCCTACTTGTAATCTCTCTGTGTCAAATGAATAAATAAAATCTTTAAAAAAAAATAATAAAAATAAAATAAAATAAAATAAAATAGCTTCCAGTGTTAACAACCTGTGAAGAAACAGTCTTTTACCTGGTTTATCATGTTCCCTCTTCTCTCTCTCTGAATGCATAGGATGGTATTCTACGTTGCACCTGTAACTTTGGTTGTTGGTATCCGATTATCTGCCAGCTTTTGACCAATTAGCTCTGTGCGGACTTTAATATGGCGTTTTATCCACATCTTCAGTATTTGGTAGCCTTGGTCTTGAGTTCCTTGTGCTTTTCAATGGATCGAAAAATGAGCCCATTTTGGAAAGTGGACTGTGAAAATCCCACAGACTTTTTTGGGTTCTTATTTTCTATGTTGGACATGTCTACTCACAATCTTATACAAAGTACAGCCTTTCACTATTTTTTTACAGACATAAAGATCTTTAGAGCATTTCCTTTAACTTCCTAAATTTTTTTTACCCCACCTGCTTTTTTTCTTCTTCATCTCTCATTCCTCTCATATACACACACGCAAACACAAGACAGAAACTGAAAACCCCAGTGACTTCCATTCGATTTACTGATCCTAAGAGCTTGCTAGCTGCTTTCCCACATGAACATGCATGTACACCAGCTCCCCCTCGCCCTGACCTACTACTACTTGTTGAGCCTGCCTCTTCCACTGGGGTGTGTGTGTGTGTGTGTGTGTGTGTGTGTATAGATATATATATATATGATTTCTCCTTTACTTCAGGTCCTTGTTATATCCAGGTGTGTATTTGTTCACTAGAAATTCACACTTTTAAGTTCTTAAAACACCGAGGGCATAACTTAAAAAGCTCCCATAGTTTCTATTAATAAGGTAAGCGTACATATGTGTATAGGTGTGTATGTGTGATACCCATTGCCCCACGTCTGCATGCATGCAACAGCATGTATGCAACTTTCTGAGCGTGTGTGAGGTTATGCGTGATATCTAGATGAGGGAAGCCAGTGTAAAAGTGAGGAAGAATGTGACTCAAGTGACGTCTGACTTGCCTTGTAAAGTTAGCGCCCTGCACCGTCTTAGCTTTTTGACTGCCTTCTCCAGGTCTTGGTACACAGGAGTATGGTTTGTCCCATTCGCACTATGCAGAAGGGTGTGTGACCTCTTCCTCTGTCCCTATGTGTCCTCACGTTATGACACTGTTATTTTTCTGAATTATAGGTATATTTGAAGCCTACACATAATTACTTTTTATCTTCCTGTTTCCTAAGCCACGTTATCAGTGTGGCAGGCTTTCTCTCTCCTCTGCCTTTGCTGCATCTCCCCTCCTTGTTTGGCTGGGGCTCCTGATTGCACTGGCAGGAATATGCACAGCTTTAGCTAATTAATTGCTTCGACAGAGCAGTAAAGTGTACTTACCTAGAGTGCACTTCCAGCAGGCACTATAGATTTATTAGAAAAGAGTTGTGGATCGTGATTCATAGCTCATATATGCATATGCACATTAGAATTAGAACTGAGATTTTATAAATAGTATGTTAATGACCTCTTAGCAAAAACAGGTCCAAAGACCATTATAAATTTAAGAACTAGAAGCAGTAGGGCTTAATTGTAAAAATAAAATTGTAACATATGATTTAGCCATATGTGTTTATATGTAAAAAGCTTGTTATTTAGAATGGGTTTCCTTTTGCTTCTGTAACCGCTTTAATAAGCGGGAAATCATATAATCCTTTGAGTGCAGAGCATATTGTAAGGATCCTATCTCAAAACACACTGATGCAACTTGAAAGTGTATTTCAGCTGTGCTGCATTTTTGTTTATTTGTCAATCTAAGCCAGCTTTCTTCGGGCAGAAGAGAATATCCTCTCTTGGCTGATGTGCGCCATGCGATGGAGGCATCTTGTAAAGGGCCTTCATAAATATCGTGTGGCAGATTTCTCCCTATATTCCTAATCTGTTTTCTTGTCAGCTACTCAGCTCCTTTCAGCCTCTTCCAAGTTCTCTCTGGAGGCTGAGGCAGACCAACAGAGCAGGTTGGACTTTAGTGGGACAGCTGGGCATTCTTCCTAGAACAGACCCAGCATGGGTAATATTTTTGAATCACATAACTTTCTCATGCTCAACACTCTCTAAGGAAAACGTTGTGGGTAGCATGGTATCTCGCCACTTTGTGAAGACCGTTCTCCTAAGTCTGTCTATATTTGTCTCCTTTTGTTCCTGCCCTTCGTTTTCACTTCCAGCCTTTCCTTTTTTTTGACCACAGTCCATTATGAGAAACCCTGATTCTCACTGTACTTCACTTGGATGTGCTCATTATAGCAACAGAACAACTGCTAGAAATAGAAGTCTAAGGATGAGATACATAATGACCTAATTATAATAAGAATCTCTAAAATGAAACAACCTGAAAACACTTTGTACTAAACTGTATTTGTTGGACATTTCTCCAAGTGAAGCTTTCATGTAGTTGTTTTTTTTTTTTTTGAATAGCAAAGCTTTAATATCATTCTCAATTTATCTGTGTGATACAGTAGGAAAGTATGGACTCTTGACTTCAAATCTCCCTTCTATCAAATGCCTTCATTTCTTCCTTTTTTTAAACATATAACTTTATATTAGTTTCAGGCATACAACATGATGACTTTATATATGTATATGTTGCAAAATGATCATCACAATAAGTTGCCATCCATGACCTCACATGGTTACAGTATTTATTCTTATGATGAGAACTTTTAAGTTGCATTATTCTTAACATTCGAATGTACATTACAGTACCTGCTGCATATTACATGCCCAGAACTTATGTATCTCATAACTGGAAGTTTGTATCTTTTGACCACCTTTATTCTTTTTCCCTACCCACCACCCATTGCTTCTGGCAACTGTCAGTATGTTCTATTTCTAGGATTTGGGGTGGGTTTGTCTGTTTGTTTTTATTCGTTTTTAGATTCCACATATAAGTAAGTTCATGAGTATTTCTTTCTTTGACTTATTTCACTTAGCATAATGTCCTCAAGGCCCATCTATGTTGTTGCAAATGGCAGCGTTTTCTGCTTTTTTATGGCTGAATACTATTCTACTGTATATCTGTGCACCCTGTTTTCTTTCCATTCATCTCTCGGTGGACACCTAGGTTGTTTCCATGGCTTGGATATTGTAAATAATGTTACAGTGAACATGGGGGTACAGCTCTCTCCTTGAGATAGTAATTTTGTTTCCTCCAGGCATATGTCCAGAAGTAGAATTGTTGGATCATATGGTAGTTCTGTTTTTTATTTCTTGAGGATCCTTGATGCTGTTTTCCATATGTACCTTTTCCCAAAGATACAAGTTCCTCAGTTATAATACAAACATAATGACATCTACATCATAGAGCTAATGTGTAAATAAAATGTATCTACTTACCCATATATTTATCAGGTGTAAATAAAATGTATCTACTTACCCATTTTTTTATCGGACACCTGTTTCTGTGACAGGCTTTTAAGTGCCAGGGTAACTAACGGTTGGGATAGAACAAAATGAGGTGGGGAGATGGACATAGAGAGAGGAGAGGAGGAGTATGTGTCACTGCTCTAGTACGCTACAGTATAGCATGCTGCTCTGAAGTCTTTACTTGGACTGCATAGAGTCCGGAATAGAACTTCTTCTTTTTTTTCTTCAGTGATCCCAGATTCATTGTTTATGCACCACACCCAGTGCTCCATGCAGTACGTGCCCTCCTTAATACCCACCACCAGGCTCACCCATCCCCCTCCCCCTCCCCCCCCATAACCCTCAGTTTGTTTCTCAGCGTCCACAGTCTCTCATCGACGGAGGCATTATCTTACTCAGTTGACATGTGTGAAAACAGGCATATGAAGTCCTAGTGACTTAATCAAGGTTTTGCAGTTAGTAAGTAGAAGATTAAGGATACAATCCTAAGTGTTCTGGCTCTATTATCTAACCTCTTAAACACTCTGTTGATAATAATTACACTAGAACAAAATGAGAAAATAGAAATGCCGTTTCGCAGAGAAGCATTCGAGTGAGGGAAAAGGATATAATGTACAAGATACACAGTAGGTATTCAGTGAGTGTTAAGTCTCTTTTCCTGATTTTCGGTAGAGTTTGACGTAACGTGCAGCATGTTGTATGTCCGTGAATTAAAATAATTTACCCAGCTCTGTCTCTGCCAGTGATTTTTTTTTAAGATTTTATTTATTTATTTATTTGACACAGAGAGAGAGATCAGATCACAAGTAGGCAGAGAGGCAGGCAGAGAGAGGAGGAAGCAGGCTCCCCACTGAGCAGAGAACCCGATGCGGGCCTCGATCCCAGGACCCTGAGATCATGACCCAAGCCGAAGGCAGAGGCTTTAACCCACTGAGCCACCCAGGCACCCAGTGATTTTTTTTTTTAAAGATGTATTTATTTCAGAGGGAGAGAGCGCACATGCACGTGCACAAGCAGGGGGAGGGGCAGAGGGAGAGGGAGGAGCAGACTCTGCTGAGCAGGAAGCCCGACATAGGGCTCCATCCAAGGACCCTGGGATCGTGAACTGGGCAGAAGGCAGACGATTAACTGACTGACCCATCCAGGCGCACTGCCATCTTTGCTCATTTTGGAAGGAGCTATGGGAGAGCCTAGTTGTGGCTAGAAGGGCACTTAGGAATTGGTGGCTGTGGACAGCATTGAAGAATATCCTTCAGCTCAAGAAAGAATATTCTCTTGCCTATTGAGCTTTTGAACTTATTTGGAAGGAGAACTTGATTATAAATCTTTGGGAGAAGGATTGACATAACCAAGCCAATTATTTTCCAAGTGGCAACATGGCTGATATCTGGGATGGAGAAATGAGGGAGGCTTTCCTGAAAAGGGATCTTCTGAGAGATGAGCGGAGGGTGGGTTCACTAACCCACGTCATGTGGTCCCATGGGCCTGGTGTTAAGTGACAAAACTTGGAATACCATAGAGTAGACCCGATAGGTCAGTCATGCTTTGGGGAGCATGGAGGGAGTCTTCAAAGTGATTTTACCTCCTGTCAACAGAGACCGCACCTTCCCCCACGCCCCCCAGCCCCCTGCCACTTTCTTTTAAAATTCTGTTATGTATCCAGGGAACACTGTGTTTTGAAAACCTGCTTGGTTATCTGTTTCTTACGTTTCAGGAATTCTGAGTAACCATTCAGCAAACACAGTTGACCACCACATCATCTTTCTCTATTTTACTGCAGATGGAATCTCATCTTTATTACTCAGGTTCTATTAAATTTTATTACCTCTTGTTTAACATTTTCTCTTAGAAATTGTTCACAGTCAGCTCAATTCCACGGAGCAATGGCCTAGCAAAATTTTCACATGTGAACATAGCGTCATCTGAATTGTCAGCTAAAAATCCCTGAGTTTTAGGTGAATTGTGAGTGAGAGGGTGTGAGACCAGCTGCCTCAGTTCCTAGAATCATCCACTTGGGGCAGGTGGCCAGTTAGTCTGGCTACTGTAGTCACACCAGTCGAGGGTATACAAAATAAACCTGGATTCAAGTCATTCAGGAAAGCCACCCCATTCCGTTGTTATAAGTGGGTGTGAATTTTCTGTTATGTAGTCCAGAGGAGCCCGGGGCGGGTGTGGGGGGGAAGAGAGCCCTAGCACAGAAGCAGCTCCTGGTGTCTAATTAGGCAGGTGACCTGCAGCACGTCCGACCCGGGTCTGTGGCTTTCTCAGGCCCAGCTTCCCTGTGGAGATAAGGCTCAAGTGTGGGTATATGGAGGAGAGCCATGCATAGAGGTGGTGTTGCTATTTTTACTCTGAGGCCTGCTTGCAGGTGCCACCTGCCTCAACCAAGAGCGTCACTGATGGCTGTGGTAGCTCAGTGGCCAGCCAGGAGGCATTTTTTCCCTTCTGGCACTCAGAGCAAATTCCAGATGGTCTCTTATGAAGCTGACCTCTGATTCCATGCCAGGGTAAAGCTGTAACTTGTCAGAGTTGTGTCTGCCACTTACAATATTTTCTGCATCCTTGTCAATTCCCTGGTATAAAATGGCTTCGAGTCCTAGATTAGGAAACAGAGAAACCATTGACTTAATTTTTAACCTAACAGATTAATATGTACTTATATTTTACCTTCAGCCACACCACTGTCAGAACGTGTCTTTTATGTTTTGTTGTGTTTTTGAGGTTAAAAACCTGTAACTCATTTATATGTCCCCCCCCCCGCTCCCCCCACACCAGCCACAACACTCGCTTCTTTCTTTCAGCTAGGTCACTTGTGAGCTTTTGTTCTACCGATTGTGTACATATTTTAGATAACTAATGAACCTGTTTTTGTCCAGGGCATGGCTTACAGGCCTTCATCCTTTTCAAATTCTTTCAACCTGTCATTCCTATCATGGCTATACTCGGCCTCTGACCAGGAGCCAGAAGCTGTGTATAATTCTTTAGGTAATGCCTTGACTTCCAACCTGCCCTCAACTCCTTAAACTTGTTTTCGCTCCTGCTTTTTATTCCTCAAACCTACATATGTTTATTTGTTCTGGATCTGAGTGTGCTTTGATAGAAATGTCACTAACCACTGTGGGTTGGTCTCACTCTAGCCTGCTGGGAGCTTGTACTAAGAATCCTTGGCATTTAGCTCTTGGCCTCCTGTCCCGAGTGGCTGTCCTGGAGTGGATTAGAGCTGGAGAAGGCTGTAGAGGTATAATTGCTGAGGTTTGGTTGCCAGCCTTGTCCATTCCGCTAAGCCCAATCTGAATATATCACACCTATGTTCAGACACCTACAAATGACGCCCAGTGCCTATCAGGAATTTCATTTTCCTGTAGCATTCGTAAGGCTCCACAGTTTTGCCATCGCCTTCCTTCTCAGCTATATATACTAATATGTGAATATTAGTATATATTAGAAATTAGTATAAATTAGAAAATTAGTATATATTACTAATATATATTTTTCCCTCCATTCGCCCCACCATATACCAGCTCATTAAGCCATTCACTTTGTCCCCACTCTCTTTCCTGGCTGGATGGCGAAGACTCACTCTTGGAAAATGCCAAGAATTTCTAGTTTCTCAAGGAATATTTCAAAATCTGCCTTCTCTGTGAAGCATCTTTTTATTCACCAAACCAAATTTTATTTCTTCCTCCTTTGACCCGTGTACCTCTGTTGTTACACTCATCATAATCTACTTCATATGTTGCTTATTCATTCTTTTTCATTGATCCCTGGTTTCATGGAACAGACACTCTTGCTTTACCTCAATTTCCAATTAAACTGTAGGGTCCTTAAGGACTGCAACACTGTCTACATTATTTTTAGTCCATTTTTACTGGCTGTGTTAGGTCATTTTCTCCAGGAAATATACTCTGAAATGGAGATTTTGCATGCAGGTAGATTGACTAGTCCTCTCGGAAACGCCAGTGAGGGAGAGAGGAAAGCACAATTGAGCCAAGGGAAAAATTGAGCCGTGATAAAGTTGCCACAGAGATTCAGCCAATCCCACAAGGAGCTCTGGAGCTCGGATAATACTTTATTTTCCATAAATTGAGGCAGGGAGGCTGGAGTTATTTACTTCCATCTTGGCCAGTTACTGGATGCCGGAGGCATCCGGGAAGGATCTGTAACCTTGGCAAAAAGCAGCTCCCATTGACCAGACAGTTCTAAGAGGGACTCAGATCCTAGCTCTCAGCAGGCAACCATGCCAGCAGCAGCGGGGGGAATGAGTGTTTTGGCCCTGAAGAGAGGCTGGCGAGGCACACAACAGCATCCACTGCGCTAGGATGGAGACTTACACGTGGCCAAGACTCCGTGACTATTTTACCCAACTGTATTTAAAGTGATTCGTAAATGTTTTACAGCTTCTAAGACTTTACGAAGCCAAATTCTGTATATGAGTTTGGCCATGACTATAGAGGCCACGGAAGACCTCATGTTTGGCTGCCATTTCTTTTCTCAGGTGTTTCTCCTACAGAGAGTATTCTGCTGTTTTTAATGTAATAGCAACCGTTCTTTGACTTCTGTCCAGAATCACATTAGATATATTTACGGAAAGAAAGTGCTACTTCTATCTTTCTACCATCTGTTTTGATCTTTTCAGGGACTGTCCTGTTGTGTGTCTCTCCACTATGATGGCTGATGGCACTTCCCACTGGAACTGCAGTTCCCCACCCAGCTGAAGGAGGATCCAGATTCTGTGGGTCTAAAGGCTAGACAACTGTGGGATCCTCTTTAAGGAAAGGGTTACAGACATTTCTTATCTTTGAACATTTTATAGAACATACCGTGTTGGGGGTTTCCAAGATGTTCCAGGTTTGATGATATGCTAGGAGGACTCGCAGGGCTGAGCATTTAATTGTGCTCACAGCTTTACAGCTATGATTTATTACAGTGAAAGGCTACAAGACAAAATCTGCAAAAGGAAAAGGTCCATTGGGCAGAGTCCAGAGAAAACCAGGTACGAACGTGCAAGAGTCCTCTCCCAGAGGGCTCACATAGGATGTGCTTAATTTTTTATGCAGCGGCTTGTGACGAGTCTGAAATGTTGCCCACCAGAAAAGCTCATTTGAGACTCACTGCCTGGGTTTTCTTTATTTGGGAGCTGGTCATGTAGATTCCTTCTGTCTAGCATCTACCAAAGTTACCAAGTCCCAGGAGGAAAGCAAGTGTTTTAGCACAAAGCATGCTGGTTGTAACAAACATTGTAGGTGCAGTGAGCCATTCTTAATCATTTTTGGAATGGTGGGAACCTTCCTGAAGTCTGAGATCCCAGATGTCAGCCAAGGAGAGCAGGCCTTTCCGAGGATAGCAGTCTCAAGGCCTGCTAGGGTAACTCTTTCCTGTACACATGGAAACATTTGAACCCACTGCTAGGTTCCTTCCAGGGCCTTGGAAAGGGCTGGTACAAGTGGGGGGACTTGAAGCTAAAGCTTTTTTAGCTTCAGTGGTGTTTCTCTGCTTCCAGCCATACCGAGACCCTTTCAGTACCTAAACTCACGAGTCCTTGCTCCTCTCTGACTTTGTATGGGCTAATCTCTTAGCCTGAACAACTCATGTTGCTTTCTTCATGAAAATCTTATTCCTTATTTTGCCTTCAGCGTAGGCGTCCCACCCTCCTGTGTTTCTGATTTACCCACTATGAACCCCTAGTGAACTGAACTTTCCTATCATAGTATGTGGCATAGTATACTGTAGTTACTTAATCACTTCCCTTCAGGCCTGAGGAAACTTGAGCCCCTGGAAAGCAAAGGCTGTTTATTTTTCACATTTGTACTCTCATGCCCAGCATTGTCCCTGCCATAGAGCAAACTTTTATTCATACTTGTTGAATGATCTGGTTACTCATGGGTATTGACCAGAGTTACCATAGTTCTGCAGTTAGTCCTCCAGCAGATATAATTTAAGTATTTAGGTTAAATTTTGAGACGTATTAAATAGCAGTGTTAGTAGTACAGTGGTATCAGAGAAAACCTGTTGTCCATCCTCAAGGTCTAAAGCTATTGGAAAACCTCTAGGTAGTTTCCTTTAGCACCAGATAATCAATTAAAAAACACATTAGAGACACAGGGAAGCTATGTGACCTATATAGATTTGCTAATGGGAAGCTTTCATGCAACTATGTGTACCAGAAAAAGGAAGCTACTTAGTGTTTCTCTTTTCTTGTAACATTTATTTATTTTCCATGTTTGTGCATATAAGTATGGTATCCTAATTGACATTAGTTAGAGTTAGATTAATTGTATTAAATTTTCAGAAATCTGTCATTATAATGGGCATTAACCTTGCTGTCATAATTTTAAGACCCATTTCAAGATCTGTTATGACTCAAGCAGGCCTACTGAGAATTCTGTGACTCAAAGATGCGTCATTTATTGCTTCTATTAAACTTGAAGAAGCCTGGCACTTTAAAACTGCCATTCTTCCTTGGTATATGAAATACATGTGCATGTTTGTGTTTCTATATTCATTCATATATGCAAAAGATAGACGTGGAAAAAGACAATCTACTTATTGTATATTCCTCAGGCAGGCTCTTTGTGGGATTAACATGAAAGATGCTGGAAGAAGTTACAGGTGGTTGGTGTCCCTGTAACTCCCAGCATTGGCGGCCAGTGGACGTTAGGAATGGAAATGTTACCTGAATCTAGTGTTCATGGTTTTAACTAGAAATAGTTAATTCTGGGGGCAGTGGGTGGCTCATTCAGTTAATTGTTGGACTCTTGGTTTCAGCTCAGGTTATGATTTTGAGGTCATGAGATTGAGCCCCATGTGGGCTCCGTGCTTAGCATGAGTCTGCTTGAAATTCTCTTCCTCCCTCTCCCTCTCCCACTTCCCCTGCTCAGGTGCACTCTCTCCCAAATAAATAAATAAATAAAATCTCTAAAAAATGAAAAAAGAAAAACCCAGAAATAGATTATTCTGAAAGAATTTATACCTGAAGGCAGTCATAGAAGGATGAGAAATCAGCAGCAATGTCAAGACAATTTCCCAGGAGTAAGAGTCTTAGAAAGCTGAGGCAGATTTCAGCCATCTGAGCTGGAAGAGGGGCTTGATAAAGGGGTCAAGAAGGAATGGAAAGGAGTTGAGGTGATTAACATTCCCAAGGGACCTTTTCATTTGTGTTTGTTTCAAAGGCTTTTTCTCGAGGCATAGCTAATGACTGGATTGAAGGTCTCTGTCTTGCTAAGCTGTTTGTGAGCAGACTGCCAAACAAACAGAAAGTCAAGAGGAGGGGAAGGAGAGTAAACCTACCCTATTCTACTCTGTCTCTCTCTGCTTCAGACAAAACATCCGAAGGTGAGAAACAGGTCATTTAATGTAGTTGATATATATAACATAGAAATGGTCAGAGTCTTTTTCTTTTACAGACATTTTAAAAAAGATTTTATTTATTCATTTGACAGAGAGACAGCGAGAGAGGGAACATAAGTGGGGGAGTGGGAGAGGGAGAAGCAGGCTTCCCGCCAGCAGGAAGCCCGATGCACCCGATGCGGGGCTGGATCATCACCTGAGCCGAAGGCAGACGCTTAATGACCGAGTCACCCAGGCTCCCCCCTTTACAGACATTTCTTAAATACCTTAAGACCTCCCTCTTAAGGTGTTCTTCCATGTGAGATGGTAGTCAGAAAACTGAGGCTTAGCCCTCGAACCGCTCTGCCAATGTAAGCATACGTCTGGAATGCAGAGAGCTGGATTCACCTTCCCCCTCTACTGTCTACCAGCTTTGGGACTGCACGTAGGGTTAATACTCTCCCACCCTTCATAAATGGGAGACTATAACCCTAACTCAGGTCTGGCTGAGCAAGGATTCAATGAAATAAGCGCTTAGTAGGCGCCTTTATTGAATGAATGTATATAAAGCCCTTCAAACATAAGGCACTTACTAAGTACTAAGTAAGAGTAAGCTGTTACCTGCCTTGTTAAACAGAATATACTTGAGACCCTGTAAGCCTGGTAACTCAGAGCCATCCTGCTGGGCATCAGTTACTGTTTCATACTGTAGCAGAGGCTCGAGCCTGGAGCCTCTGTTGCTGGAATACATTCGGACAGTTTGTCTGTAAGCCTGCGTGCCCGCCCACACCTACCCAGTGGCATTTTGAATCTTTTCAGTGATTATTCTTTCATGCACGTGGTTTACTTTTGTCAATGTTTTTGTATTCATCTTCTCAGTCTTCTGTTTTGTTGCTTAAAAACTGCTATTAGCTTGAAAACCATATTAAGAGACTTGCTATAAATATGGATAAGCTGAGAATGAACCATTTTATAGGAAGGAGGTGAGGGGTTCAGTTATGATTCAGGTGGTGAGGTTTTTGGTGCAGGAGACATCGACTTGATCTTTCCTGTGTCCTTTTAAAATGACTGATTCTTGGGTTTCATCAATGCAGTGGCGAAATGAAGTGCAATGAGGATGTTTCATTTTCTCATTGCTAGTGAAATGAACATCATATACTGAATTTTAAAATTCTTAATTGTATTTCATTTTGAAAAATGGAAAGTTTAATTATGGAAGATATGTTAGCATTGAGGTTAATATTTCTTGTAGTTTGCATTTTATTTGATATGACTACTATATTCCATTTTTGCATTAGTCCTCTTAATTTCATTCTTATTTAGGCTATGTACCTGGAAGAGAAGTTAGTTTGTTTCTTATCAGGTCTGTAGAGCAGTTCCTTTAAAGGGGTTTGGGGGTTGGATCTCAAAAATCTGAATCAACTATTCCCATAGAAAACTAACCTTTTTAGTGTAGCTTTTCTATACAAATGTAGTATTTTCTATATTTTTGGACTCTCACATTTATTGCTTTTGATCAAGATTCAGCCTAGCTGAAAATAATCTCTTAAGGATTTGCGGTGAGAAGGGGAAGTTAAATCTGCTTTTGAATCTACAAGTACTTATTTGCATACCAATGATATGCCACTATGAGACAGTGTTGTTAGTACTTTACAAATATTAACTCATTGAATCTTACACTCATAGCCCCTTGGGATAGATGCTATTATTGAGCCCATTTTACAGATGAGATAATTTCAGCCCAGAAAGGTTAAGTAATTTGACAAATGGCACACAGCTCATAAATGGCAAAAGAGGTTTTGAACCCGGACAGTCTAACCCCAGTTCATGCACTTAATTAAGCCTGAGATTTTTCTGCACTGCAAAGCAAGTTGAAGAGCTCTTATCTTCCCCATGCTCTAATCTTAGTCTAAAGAAGTTCTTTTATTTTATAAAATTCCTTTAATATTAAATATGTTCACCTGTTTTGAAAATGGGGTGTTTATTTTACATATGTCACATTAAGCGACTAAAACCACAGATGACTGCATTTATTTGTGTATGTGTATACAATTATAAACCAAATAAAGTGGAAATTTTACTTTTATATATATCCTAGGTTTAAATCTTGTACCTCTTATTATTTTATCATTTCTTAATGAAAATTTTGAAGTTATTGAATTAGCAGTTTTAACAAAAATGTATCCTGGATTCTTTTCCTTCTTCCTCTTGCTGTGTTATTTTCTGGTGGTTGTATGTATTTATCAGGCACTAGCAGTGGAAGCAAAGAAAATGGTCAAACTTAAAATTAGTCAATTTTGACAAAACTTAGTAGAATTGGTGAATGATTCTTTATTGTGAGGTAGAAATCACTGAAAAATATTTGATTTTGAATTCTGTTCTCCATGTGAAAGTATAAAATAGAATTTATTTTGTTCCCCCTTGGTGTATGTGTGTGTGTGTGGTGTGTGTGTGTGTGAGAGAGAGAGAGAGAGAGAGAGAGAGAGAGAGAGAGAGAGAGAGAAAGGGATGTGTTTTAATTTTGACAGTATTTATAACTTTAGGTAATAATGTTATCACTTAAAAAAATTAAGTGCTCTAATTTTTCAGAGAGCTGGAGCATGATATGGTTTACTGACTTGTAACTGTCCTCATGTTTTTCCTTTCTGCTTACCATTTTCACTAAGTTGGCATATATATTGGATAATGGGCTGTGTCAGTTTAAAACTTCTTGTTCTGGGCATCCCATTTATTTTGCTAAGCCTATAGCACTGGAGAGTATTAATAAAAGCATAATTTACTCTAACGCAACAGCCTCTTGAGACCCAGGAAACCTGCCTTTCTCTTGCCACTGAGAGGAGAAGAAATTACTCAAGGCAAAATTAAAGGTAGTGAGCAGAGAGGAAAGAATTGATACCGAGATGGGGGGCAGGGAGACACAAAATATTGTCCTCAGAGAGAAATGCTGGGAAGACCTAGAGGGGAAAGGAAGCTTGGGCATCAAAGGAAGCTTGTATTCACATGGAAGTGGGAACTATAAGTTAATGCCCAGGGCGAACCTGTGTGATACAGACGCTGGGACCGCAGGTTTGTTCAGCAGTCTTCTAAAAGTCAGTCCTGCCGGGTAGAGTCTGTACACTGGGCGTCTTGTCTGAGTCAGCTTAGGCTGGTGCATTGCCGCATCTCCCCTTGAAGTTCCACATTGGTAAATTGCAGATTCTCTAAGATTTGGCAGAGGTATTTGCTAAGTTCTTCAAAATCTTTCATGAAGGCTCTTTAGTTCCTAGGTTAGAACTGAGTTAGTGGGTCTCTTGCAATTTCTTCTAGATCTATCAGTCTCCATAAACTCAAGGTACATTTTTTATTTTTTTACTTAAATACCTCTGATGATCTGTGATATTTTTCAAAAATTAAATATCACTTTTTACTAAGTTCTTGTATACTTTAAATATTTTATCAATTTCTAATTTATATATAATACATGGATAGATGTGATATTATTTATAATCTCCAACAGCTATAAAATTCCCTTGAGTTTATATTATACCCAAAATCATTGTAAAAACTGAATTCCTTAATAAAAAGAAAGGAAAAGGAAGAAAATAGACTGAAGATAATTAGCTAGCCCTTTAATTTAATGGTCCTCCTTGACTGAATCTGGCTTTGCTCTCAAGCACGCACACAATTACTAGCAAAAACATTTTCTCAGCTCATTGTAGGAAACCTTTTTTACATTTCCCTGTCTTCCCTGTATTTATATAAATAAGAAAAATATTTTTGAAATAAAACTCTGGTAATACAAATTCTTAACTTTTTTCTAGTACTAATCTTGCCAGATATGTCACATTCCCAAAAACTTCAGAGAAATTAAGAAGCCTTATAGACTACATTTTTTTTTATCATAAACTAACTTACCTTCATCGATGTAAATATCACCATAGTCATAAAACTGGATTGCAGGGCAGTTGGCTTCAAGGATTTATTTATTCACTGGAATTTGATAGTTTAGATAAAAGAAAAATAAATTCCCTAGTCTTGAAGAAGAATCATTTAGACTGATATTAAAAGATTTGTAATGCATAGTAATATTCCTGGATGTCACTTTTCATCGGCACCTCTATTTCAAAGACTTTTATCTACCAAGGAACCCTGTATGACTGAGGAACTTACTTTATTTGCCAATATAACTGTAGAAAATATAAGGAACGGTGTTTCTATACAGTAATGAAATCAATTTTATGTGTGATTATTGGAATCAGACAAGACATTTTGAGATAAGTTTCTATTACTAGTTTACTAAAATGTTCATATTTCATTCATTTAGTTTTTACCTAAGATTTGCATTCATTTTTATACAATATATTCTGTTTCTGCTCTTTGCTAGGATTGAATGGTATTATCTTTAGAGTGTCCAAGTATAGTCCTTATGTATAGAATTTGGCAATTACTCATAAATTCTGTTTTCTTTTGCAGATACATTTTGCAAAAGGAACTTAAGGGAAGGAGAAAAATACTTGCTAATTATTTTTAGTAAAATATGTTATAATTTAATAAATGAATCTTCTAGCAGAGATAGAATATATAGAGTTAATTTTTCAATATACTGTGATGGTTATTGGAAATACTGAGAATCAAAATTCTGACTCTTCAAGGCCAATTTGCAATGTGAAACTGTAGACCTTTAGGACCAGGATTTACTTTAGAAGATCCAGTTAAAGTATGTTCTGTTAGGGTAATAAGTTTCAAAACTTTTGAATGACATTTTTATGGAATGACAGTGGTAGTTGGATCAAACAGTTATTTTTAGGTTAAATAGCATTAATAATTATCACTAAATTAAAAATCTGACCTCTTCTGCATCTTGATTAGCCAACCTCTGAGGATTGCAGTTGGGCAAATAGATCACAAAGGTAAATATGATCCAACTCCAGACCTCATGGAGAGAGAGAATTAAGCCAATGTCAACTGTGAGTAAGGATATGGGAAACTATTTTAGGATTTCACAGAAAGGGCCTGAGACACCAGGGTGGTGTGTTGGAAACCATGGCCATGAGACTGGAAGAGAGAAAGGGAAACCTAAGCTGGATTCCACATTATGAATTATTGGCAAGGACTGGATCTGAAGCATTGGTTCTCTGTGTACTTAGTGATCTTTTCACTCTATTCCTATGCTAAACATCAATGAAAATAAATATTATCATGAAATATTTAGTAGACCTTTTTTTTCCCCCAAGTCACCTAACATTACAGGCTGTTAACATAAGGTTGCAGTCTTCTTTAATTTCAGATTGATTTAACTGTAGACAGGTCCTATTGCATGTGAGAAATTGATATAAAAGATATGAAAATTCATTCTTAATATGCACTTGTATACAATTTAAGTTGACACGTCTATGAGGTTTTATTTTGTTTTTCCCTTATAGGTTCCTTTTATTATTCATTCATTGAGAAACAGAAATTTGGATTAAAAAGCTGTTTTACTAAAACATAAAACATTTATAAAAACAAAATATATGCCTGCTTCAAATACCTGCTTTTAGTAAATGGCCAATATGAAAAAGTAAGATACTCATTAGAATTCTTCCAAATTTAGGAAGCTATTCAGAAGATTCAGAATCCAAATTTCAAAATAATTCTCATAAGCCAAACTCTTTAAGCTTCTGAATGGTAGTTGTATCTGAGTAGGGTCTTCCAAAATATTGAGAATTGCCACACGTCTTGCCACACATCTTGTGTGCCACACAATCGTGGCACATGTCTCCCAAATATGCAGTGTAAACAGTGCTGATTAACAAGTTGCTCATGGAATTAAGATTATTATTTAGCATTTATTGTAATAAGTAGTCATTATCACTTTCATTTATATTAACTATTGTATCTCAAATGTCTTCCCAATGTGAGAAAAATGTATTTGGAAGAAAATAGGGCTGCTTTTTATTTTGCTTCCTAATAAACTCATACAATATATACATCTTTATGTGCCCTTATATCCAAAATATGCATATAATATTTGTTTTGAATGATTTTCGATTATAGTAAATTGAATTCTGATTTTTTTATTACTAATTGTGTGACTTCGAGCAAATTAATCAACATCCTTTTTTTTTTCTAGAGATTTTATTTATTTACTTGACACAGAGAGAGAGATCACAAGTAGGCAGAGAGGCAGGCAGAGAGAGAGGAGGAAGCAGGCTCCCTGCTGAGCAGAGAGCCCAATCCGGGACTTGATCCCAGGACCCTGAGATCATGACCCTAGCCAAAGGCAGAGGCTTTAACCCACTGAGTCACCCAGGCGCCCAAATTATTTAACATCTTAACATTAGTGTATTCATCTATAAAATGGGATATTTAAGGAACTTACTTATAGGATTGTTTCAAGAATTAAATGAAATAATCCATGCAAAACATCAAGTAGAGCTTGGCGCATAATTATGTTTAGTAAGTGTTAACCACTCTATTGTTGTTATCATCACCATCATTACTTTTCTAAACATAAAAATATTATCAGTAAACAAACTGGGAGTTGCTGGAGTGGAGGGGTGTGGGAGGGATGGGGTGGTGGGATGATGGACGTTGGGGAGAGTATGTGCTATATGCTGAGTGCTGTGTATTGTATAAGATTGATGAATCACAGACCTGTACCCCTGAAACAAATAATATATTATACATTAAAAAAATACTATCAGTAAATATTACATGTGTAAATATTTTTCTTTTGGTGAAAGATAATGCTGTTTTATTTTTCTCTAGATCCCAAATTTCCCTTAATTTCCATAACATAAGATTTATATTTAGTGATGGTTCTTTCATCAATATATACCTTCCGTATGTGCTCATAAGAATTTTTAATTGATAGCCACACGCTTAGATTTCAAATCAGTCCTTAATGTTCATCAGGGTCTTTGACACGTTTCTTTCATTCTATGCTAAATTCAAGGTGGGACCAGTTCTCAGTTATCTGTAGCAGTGGATCAGATCTCTGCAATTGGAATATCTACAAAAAAGGAACAAATCTTTTTTCAAATGTGCTAATAAGAGAGACTCTAACAACAATCAGGTCTCTACAATTGGAATGGGTGTATTGGCACTTTTAAAAGGCCCCAGTGTAATAGGGAGCATGAGGATTTCACAGAATTGCAAATTCCAGCATGGCTGTATCCCAGCTGAAAAGCAGGGAACTAAAGAGGGATTGAAAATGACCCTAGAAAATATCATAAATGCTTTCATCTTAATCCTGAGAGCAGCAAGGATCCATTGAAAGTTTTAAGTAGTGAGGTGGGAAAATACGATTTTCTATTTAGGAGAATCATTTCGACTGCCACCGGATACTGAACTAAAGGGGCAAGGTCCCCTGTAGGTAGATTATTACAGTCATCTGAATGAGAAGTGATGAAGGCCTGGATTAACGTGATAAGGAGTAAAGACGGATGTGAAGGTGCAGAGGAGAAGTGAGACTTACTAGCTGGCTAGCATAGTTATATCTGGAGTGAAGTGGATGCAGTGGGTTTAGATGCTGTCAGGTTTCTGGCTTGGTTGTCATGGTGGCTATGTCCTTCACATGAGAGGAAAGAGGAAATGGAGCAAATTGGAATTGGAGGGAGGAGATAAACACCATTGGTTCTGGACATCTTGTCTCTCGTATCTCAGATCAAAACTGTATTCTTGGAATGCCTACGTGGCTCAGTGGGTTAAGAATATGACTCTTGATTTTGGCTCAGGTCGTGATCTCAGGGTCATGAGATCAAGCCCCACATTGGGCTCCGTGCTGGGCATGGAGACTGCTTTAGATTCTCTCTCTCCCTCTGCCCCTTCACTTGTTCTCTTTCTCTCTCTCTCAAAACAAAACAAAAAACAAACAAAACAAAACAAAACAATGGTGTATTCTCTTGTATAACTTCTGTGAATAGTATTAATCTTATATTTCTACACAACCTGGTAGTTTACAAAGTGCTTCCACGTGTGCTCCCTCATCTCCCCCGTGAGGTACTATGTGTGGAAAAAGGAGAGAATATTCTCTATGCCCTTGTAGAAACCAAGGCTCAGAGATCAAACACATACAAATTGGCATGTCTAGAACTGAAGTCAAGGTAATTGTACTATAATCATATAAGAATCTTTTTGGGTCAAGAAGAAAGCTTACAGGAAGAGAAGGAAGCAGGATTTACAAGGAACTTCTCCTGTCTTCATAGAAAAGAAAAATATCTCTCTGCTTAAAAATGTGCTAGTCTTGCTGAGAAACCCAAAGAACATTTTCCATCAAAAAGCAGTGCACAGCAGGTAAATGCTATGATGATATTTGCTTAAAGAGTTTAAAATTTGTTAAAAGGAGGCTCACACCAGGATCTTACATGTCAATTTTCCGCATGCGTTTTATAAGTTAGAAATGCTGTAAATAGTGTATTTTGTAGTAAAAAACTGACAGTGTTGTCTTCAATATGTGAAAGCAAACTCCGGAAAATGCTTTTTTAAAAAAATAGATTATGATTACAGTTCAGTAAATTATTTTATGCTCATCAGTTGGAATTCATATTTATGTGGCAATGGGGATTTTTAAATGCAATTACTAAATTTAAAATCTATAAAATTCCCAGTGGTTTATTTATTAAAGAACCTTGAGAACTATAATTTATGCTAAAGAGAAATGAAATAACCTTGAATTTGGCATTTAACAAAAATGCATTGAATGGCAAGTTAAAAATCATTGTATCAAATGATACATAGAGTATACATACTGTCACAGTATCTATGCATATTTCTCTTGCAGAACTGGGTGGGGGAGTAGGCAAATTGGAAGAATAGGCAGTGGGCAGGTAGCCTTTTGCATCTGGCAGATGAAGACTTAGGCTCAAATCCCAGATCTGCTGAAGACCTGCTTGTTATCCTTGGCACATAGGACAACATCTTTGTTGGTCTCCCTTTCTTCACCTGTACACCTGGGTTAGTAATACTTTGTATGGTGTTAAGAGGACTAAATTCAAAAAATTATTTATGCATGCAACAGATATATATATATATATATATCTTTGTGCTAAGTACTACTTTATTTTTATCATTTTATTTTAATGATTTAAGATTTTATTTGCTGAGCAGGGAGCCTGATGTGGGGCTCGACCCCGGGACACTGGGATCATGACCTAAGCTGAAGGCAGACACTTAACCATCTCAGCCACCCAGGTGCCACTATTTTATTTTATTTTCATTGAGATAAGTGTGTTTTTTAATCCCCATACCCTATTTACCCCTTACTGTCACCCACCTCACGTCTGGTAAACATCAGTTTGTTCTTCCTAATCTGTCTCCTGGTTTGTCTCTTTATCTATTTTTTTTTTCCTTTGTGCCTTTGTTTTGTTTCTTAAATTTCACATATGAGTGAGATTGTGTGGTATTTGTCTTTCTCTGACTGACTTATTTCACTTAGCATTATACCCTCTCGCTCTATCCATGTTGTTGCAAATGGCGAGACTTCATTCTTTTTATGGCTGAATAATATTCCACTGTATATATATACACCACGTTTTCTTTATCCATTCATCTATTGATGGACACTGGGCTGCTTCCATAATTTGACTGTTGTAGATAATGCTGAATAAACATATGGGTGCATGTATCCCTTTGAATTAGTAATTTTGTATTTTGGGGGTAAATACCCAATACTGCAATTACTGGATCGTAGGGTAGTTCTATTTTGAATGTTTTGTGGAACCTCCATACTCTTTTCTACAGTTGCTGCTCCAGTTCACATTCTCACCAACGTGCAAGAGGATTCCTTTTTCTCCATATCCTTGCCAACGCTTGTTTCTTGTGTTTTTGATTTTAGCCATTCTGACAGGTGTGAGGTGGTATCTCATTGTAGTTTTGATTTGTATTTCCCTGATAAATGATGTTGAGCATCATTTCATGTGTCTGTTGGTCATTTGGATGTCTTCTTTGGATAAATGTCTGTTCATATCTTCTGTTTTTACTTGGAATACTTGTTTTCTGGGGTGTTGAGTTGTATGTGTTCTTTATATAATTTTGATACTAACCCTTTATCAGATATGTCATTTGCAAATATGTTCTCCCATTCAGTAGGTGACCTTTTATTTTTCATTGATCATTTCCTTTGCTGTGCAGAAGTTTTTTATTTTGATGAGGTCCCAATAGCGTATTTTTGCTTTTGTTTCCTTGCCTCCAGAGACATATCCAGTAAGAAATTGCTGCAGCTGATGTCAAAAATATTACTCTCTGCTCTTCTCTAGGATTTTTATGATTTCAGGTCTTTGTTTAGGTATTTAATCCATTTTGAGTTTATTTTTCTATATCGTAAAGAAAATGGTCCCATTTCATTCTTTTACATGCAGCTCTCCAGTTTTCCCAATACCATTGGTTGAAGGGACTGTCTTTTTCCATTAGATATTTGTTCTTCCTTTATCAAAGATTAATTTGCCATATAATCATGGGTTTGTTTCAGGCTTTTCTATTTGAATCCATTGATATGTGTGTCTATTTTCATGCCAGTGCCAAACTATATTAATTTCTACTGCTTTATAATATAACTTTAAAGCTGGAATTGTGATACCTCCATTTTTGTTTTCTCTTTTTCAACATTTTTCAACATAGCTTTGGCTATTTGAGGTCTTTGGGATTCCATACAAGTTTTAGGATCATTTGTTCCATTTCTGTGAATAATGCTGTTGATATTTTGATAGAGATTACATTAACTCTATAAATTGTTTGGAGTAATATATACATTTTAATGGTATACATTCTTCCAACTCATGAGCATGGGCTGTCTTACCATTTCTTTGTGTTGTCTTGAATTTCTTTTGTCAGTGTTTTATAATTTTCAGAGTACGTATCTTTCACCCCTTTGCTTAAGTTTAATTCCTAGATATTTTATTGTTTTTGGTGCAGTTGTAAATGGGACCATTCTCTTAATTTACTTTCTGCTGCTTCATTATCAGTGCATAGGAATGCAACAGGTTTCTGTACATTGATTTTTATATCCTGCAACTTTACTGGATTCATTTACCAGTTATAATAGTTTTTGGTGGTGTCCTTAGGGTTTTCTATATATAGATCATCTCACTGTATTTGCAAAAGTAAGAGTTTTACTTCTTCCTTACCAATTTGGATGCCTTTTATTTCTTTGTTGTCTAGTTGCTATGGCTAAGAAGTCTAGTACTATATTAAATGAAAGTGGTGAGAGTGGACATCCTTGTCTTATTCTTGACCTTAGGGGAAAAGCTCTCAGTTTTGAATATGATGTTGGCTGTGAGTTTTTCATGTAATGCCTTTATTATTTTGAGATGTGTTCCCTCTAGTCTTTGCAGAGGATTTTTACCATGAATGAATGTTGTACTTTGTCAAGTGCTTTTTCTGCATCTGTTGAAATGATTATATGTTTTTTTTCCCTTTCTCTTATTGATGTGATGTATTATATTGATTGTTTTTCAAATGTCGAACCACCTTTGCATTCCAGGAATAAATCCCACTTGATTGTGGCATATGGCTTTTTTTTTTCCCGACTGTATTGTTGGATTCAGTTTGCTCATATTTTCCTGAGGATTTGTACATCATATTAATGTAGTTTTTGTTTGTTTTTTGTGGTGCCTTTATCTGGTTTTGTTATCAGGGTGATTCTGGCCTAACAGAATGAATTTGGAAGTTTTCCTTCCTCTTGTATTTTTTGGAATAGTTTAAAAAGAAGGAGTGTTAACTTCTCTAAATGTTTGGTAGAATTTGCTTGTGAAGCCATCTGGTCCTGTACTTTTGTTTTTTGGAAATTTTTGACTACTGGTTCAATTTTATTGCCGGAAATTGGTCTGTTCAAATTTTCTATTTCTTCATTTCTTCCTGCTTTCATTTTGGTAGGCTATGTGTTTCTAAGAATTTATTCATTCTAAGTTGTCCAATTTGTTATCATCGAGATTTTCATAATATAATATTTATAATATTCTGTGGTATTTGTTGTTATTTCTCCTTTTTCATTAGTGAGTTTGAATCCTCTTTTTAATGAGTCTTGCTAGAGGTTCATCAACTTTATCTTTTCAAAGAAATAGCTCCTGGTTTCATTGATCTGTTCCATTGTTTTTGCTGTTGTTATTTAATTTCTACATCATTTATTTCCACTCTAATCTTTATTTTTTCTTTCCTTTTGCTGGATTTGGGTTTTTTTTGTTGTTGTTGTTGTTATTATTTTTGTTGTTTTTGTAGCTCCCTTAGGTGTAAGGTTATTAGGTCATTTGAGAATTTTCTTGCTTCTTGAAGTAGGCCTGTATTGCTATAAGCTTCCGTTTTAGAACCACTTTTATAGAATCCCAAAGAATTTAAACCATTTTGTTTTCATTTTCATTTCTTTCCATGTAACTTTTTCTTTTTCTTTTTTTTTCTTTTTTTTCTTTTTTTAAAGATTTTATTTATTTATTTGACACAGAGAGAGAGATTACAAGTAGGCAGAGAGGAGGGCAGAGAGACAGGGAGAGGAGGAAGCAGGCTCCCTGCTGAGCAGGGAGCCCGATGCGGGCCTCGATCCCAGGACGCTGAGGTCATGACCTGAGCTGAAAGCAGAGGCTTCAACCCACTGAGCCACCCAGGCGCCCATATTTTTCTTTGATTTCTTGCTTGACCCATTCATTATTTAGTAGCATGCTGTTTAACCCCCGTGTATTTGTGCTCTTTCCAGATTTTTTTCTTGTGGTTGATTTTTAGTTCCATAGCGTTGTGACCAGAGAAAACGCATAGTATGACAGGTTGTTTGGAGTTGTTGAGACTTGTTTTGTGGCCCAATATGTAATCTGTTCTGTAGAAGGTTCTGCGTGCATTTGAAAAGCTGCTATTTTAGGATGGAATGTTCTAAATATGTTTGTTAAATCCATGTGGCCCAGTGTATCATTCAAAGCCACTCTTTCCTTGTTGATATTCTGTTTGGATGATCTGTCCATCAATGTAAGTGGGGTTTTAAAGTCCCCTTATACTATAAAAAATCAATTATTTCTCTTATGCTGTTAATCATGGCTTTATGTATTTGTGTGTTCCCATGCTGGGTGCACAAATATTTCCAATTGTTATATCCTCTTGTTGTATTGTCCTCTTTATTATTATATAGTGTTCTTCTTTGTCTATTGTTATAGTCTTTGTTTTAAAGTCTATTTTGGGGTGCCTGGGTGGCTCAGTGGGTTAAGCCTCTGCCTTCAGCTCAGGTCATCTCAGGGTCCTGGGATTGAGTCCCACATTGGACTCTCTGCTCAGCAGGGAGCCTGCTTCCCCCTCTCTCTCTGCCTGCCTCTGCCTACTTGTAATCTCTCTCTCTGTCAAATAAATAAAGTTTTAAAAAAATCTTAAAAAAATAAAAATAATAAATAAATAAATAAATAAATAAATAAATAAATAAATAAAGTCTATTTTATTTGACATAAATATTGCTACTCTGGTTTTCTTTTGACATCCATTTTCATGATAAATGTATCTCCATCCCCTCATTTTCAATCTGCAGGGGGTTTTTGGTCTGAAATTAGCCTCTTGTAGGCAGCGTATAGAAGGGTGTTGTTTTTTTTTTAATCCACTCTGTCACCTTATGTATTTTAATTGGAGTGTTTAGTCCATTTACATTCAAAGTAATTATTTATAGGTATGTATTTATTGCCATTTTGCTACTTGTTTTGTGGTTGTTTTTATAGATTTTCTCTGATCCTTTCTTCCCTTCATCTCTCTTTCATGGTTTGTTGGCTTTAGGTGATGTGCTTGGATTCCTTTCTCTTTTTTCTTTGCATATCTATTGTTGGTTTTTGATTTGTGGTTACCATTAGGTTTGTATATAACATGTTCTGCATATAACAGTCTATATTAAGTTGATAGTTGAAGTTTAAACCTATATTTTAACTCCTCTCCCTCCAAGTCCACATTTTAGATATGTGATGTCATATTTTACATCTTTTATTTTATGAATCCCTTGACTGATTTTTACAGAAATACTTATTTTCACTGTTTTTTTGTTTTTGTTTTGTTTTTTACTTTTTATATTCTCATTTATGGTCTTTCCTTTTTATTCAAAGAATCCTTTTTAATATGTCCTGTTGGGATGGCTTAATAGTTACGAAGTTTTTAGTTTTGTCTGTCTGAGAAATTCTTTATCTTTCTTTCCATTCTGAATGTTAGCCTTGCTGGATAGAATATTCTTGGCTGCAGATTTTTCCCTTTTGGCATTTTGAATATATCATGCCATTCCATTTGGCCTATGAAGTTTCAGATGAAAAATGCACTGAAAGCCTTATGGGGTTTGTCTTATAGGTAACTGCCTTCTTTTCTCTTACTGCTTTTACATTTGTTGTTGCTGTTGTTGTTTATTGCTACATTTTGCTATTTTAATACCTATGTGTTTTGGTGTGGACCTCTTTGAGTTAGATTTTTAGGGGGATTTCTATACCTCCTGAATCTGTATCTCTTTCCTTCCCCAGATTAGGGAAATTTTTACCTACTATTTCTCCAAAAACATTTCCTTCCCCCCTATCTCTCTTCTGAGATTCCTATAATGTGAATATTATTATGTTTGATGGAATCACTCAGTCCCCTAAGACTATTCACAATTTGCTTAAGTTTCTTTCCTCTCCTTTGCTCAGCTTGATTACTCTTCATTATTTTGTCTTCCAGGTCATGCATTCATTCCTCTGCTTCATAGAGTCTGCTGTTTATTCTGTGAATTGTATTTCATTTGTTGTGTTCTTGATCTCTGATTGGTTCTTTTTCATCTTTATGTTAAGAGTCTCACTGATGTCTTCCACTCTTTTCTCAAGTCCAGTGAGTATCTTTATGATCATTGCTTTAAATTCTCTATTGGACATATTACTTAAATCTGTTTTGCTTTGGTCTCTTGCCGTGGTTTGGCTCTGTTCCTTCATTTGGGAGATATTTCTCTGTCTGCTCCTTTTGTCTGACTTTCTGTTTCTGTTTCTGTATTTTAGGAAATGCAGCTATTTCGCTTGCCCTTAAAGATAATAGCCTTATGAAGAAGATGTCCTGTAGTGCCCTGCCAAGCAGTGTACCCTGTTCTCCAGGGCCTGGAACTTCAGGGAGCATCTCCTATGTCTGTTATGTGTGCTCTGCTGCTTTTTGTTTTTTGTTTTTTGTTTTTTCCCAGTTGTCTGAAGAGGCTCTCTTTGCCTCTTATGGGCAGCGTTTGGTCCTCAGCAGGGATGGGGTGGATTTTAACAAGTCGTGTGGTGCTCTGCTTGGTAAAGGAGAACTACCACCACCAAAAGTAAAGTCCCACAAAATGCAAATGTCAAGAGATATGTTGGCAGGGTTTGCATTTGTGTTCTGAGGGTGGGGTCTGCAGCACCAAGACTGAGGCGAGCATGATTATGAAAGCCTTGGGGGGGAGGGTGGGCAGGCTTTGTGCAAGCCACTTGAATGAGTGTTGTGGCTAATTCCTACAAGTGGTGGTGGTTTATGCTGCGGGTGGGGAAAATGGCAACTGCCAGCTCCTTTGCTTCTGGAGGGCTCTCCCTGTGATCCTTCTTTCTCCGGGCCATGCTCTAAGATGAGCAAATCACTCTCCCTCCCACCTGCCACCTTCCCCCCCCACCCCCAGCATTTTTGAAACTGCTGGTTCTAAGCCTAAGCCTCATCTGCATAGGTTGTGTGTTCTATCTCTTTACGGCCAGGGACTCTGTTTGGTAATGTCCTCTGGGCTCCCCAAGAACCCCAAATTTTGACCCCTCCTGTTTTCAAAGGCAAATATCACAGGGATTCATCCTCTCTGTGTGTTCCCCAGTGTGAAAGACTGTTTTCTGCCCTTCACCACACCGCTGGTTCCCTTCCCACATAAAAATCCTATATACTGTATTTATCTTGTGTATCTTAACCAAATTAGCATACCTTGTTAGCAGTGGTAGACATGAATAGTTGGCATACAACTGACCACCTGTGGGCGAAAATGTTTTAGCTATAGTCTGAGAACATAACACAGCTGAGAGTGTCAGTTAACACTCTGAAGATTGTATTATAGTGAAATCTACTTAATTGAAATATCTCTATAGAATCCCAAAGTGTACAGCTTAACTATTTACTGCAATTATTAGAGAGGTTTATATTATTCACATTCTCCTTTTCACTTTTAGGATTTCCTTCCAGATCAGCAGTTTATGGGAGCATCCTTAAAAGCAACTGTAGTAAAGCACATGAGTAACATGAAATTGCCAAAAGTCTATATGGCACATAATGTGTCTTGTGGAAAAATAAATTCAGTTATTTGCAGAAGACAGTGTTTTGGATGTCTCTGCTACAGAAATAGCAAATCAAAACATTGACAAGTAGCTCAACTTGGGAAGTGGAAAATTGACATGGTTCTGAGGTCAGTCTTTATCAGTCACTTGTTAACTCACCCATTTAGCAATTTGGTTACTAAAAAGTTTTTCATTGTTCCTAAAAAAATGATGTACCTAGCTTTCACCAGCTCAGTATAGCCATCTTCAGTACCATTGCATTCTGTAGCAATAGTGGAATCTGACCAAAAGAGAAATCTAGAAAATCCTCATTGAATTTAATGATGTAAGCAAAATCCATAGGTGGAAAACAATGTTGATCAGTACATAGATATTGAGTTGATTTACATATGACACATGTATTACCATTGGTTTCTGTTTAATAAAAGTGTCTGGTAGAATTTCTTTGCTGAAATCTTCTGAGCTCACATGTATAATATTCTCAGGCTCAAAAATATACATGTAAGTGCCTGAATACATTGTCTATACTATATATTAGTGTTAGGAAACTTCATTTTCATGATGTCATTTTAGTATAAAAGTGGGAAATATTGGTATAGATATTACCTGTAGGACCTTTGCCAATACTTTAACCTTTTGAATAATCTCTACTTCTTCAAGAAATACTTTGTAAAATTATGATGAACATCATTGATGTTAACTATGATATAATAATTTTGTTTGAATATAAAACCAAGTCAGTCACCATTGAGTTGATATACTGTCTGTTCCAGTACTTATTTCTTTTGAAATTGAACACTCAGGTTAGTTACTCTCAACTTAATTAGTAATGTGTACCATGCTTGATTAAATTAAGTACAATGCAGGTAGCCTACTTCTTCAAAATGGGCTATATATAATTAATGATATGAATTACTTTGAAGTCACCATTGACTACCCATGCTAATGCAGAGGCACAGAGTTCATTGAAGACATTATATTATTTCTTTTGAAGTAAATGTTATGCTTTTATGTTGAATATTAGTAGATATATAAGTTGCTTAATTATTTGGGCCATTATTTGGGCTTTCCCCTTGTATTGTTTAGCATCTACTAACTCATTTGACAGTAAGTAGAGGATTCCTGCTGGTAGACATGGTTAGCTTCTTTCTTTTAGTTTGTTCTGTCTTTATAATTTGTCTCTTACCACTTCTTTTATTTACCTTGTTAACCCTACCATTTTAACCCCAAGCCCTGTGTTCTATCTTATTGGAGCATGGCCACTTCACCAGTAGACCATACAATTCCACTCATGCTCTTTGTTAGTGGTTTCCTCTCCCTAGATTATAATTCTACTTTCATTTCCATACAGCCAAATCAAGACACAGGACTAATGCAAAAATTCCCTAACTGTTCATCTCTCTTCCCTAGAAAGAATAGGTTGAACTTTCTTCTGGGTTCCCATAGGATTTTCATACAATGATAATATGTGAAACATATTAGGTAGTTATTGTCAGACACTGGCATTATCTTGGCTAATTCTTAATATCACTTTATATAGTAAATGCTCTTAGCCCCAGTTCATGGATGAAAAAATCTCTAGTGCAGAGTTTATATAAGCTGCTCAGTCTTACCCAGCTAGTAAGATGGCCTGAGTCATCATTCAGATTTAAGAATTCACTTTCAGAGTCTTTCTTCTTAACCAGTTTGCTATTGTACATCTATAGACTGAATTATAAGTAGTTGCATGTGTATAGTCCATTATACTTTTCTTTTCCCATCTCCGTATTGATTTTCTTAAGAGACTGTATGTATATCCATGATATTTGAAATACCATTTAACAGATACTTTGGAAATATTTGCAGAATCATTGTGGAGTAACAAGTGTGTCATTTCTTAGAGGAATGCATTCGTAGTCCTGTTTTGAGACATCTGTAAAAATTTTGCTTTTGCCTTCAGCTCTTCTAAACATAACTTTGTTTCAGAACCTTCAGCTAAAGTCACAGTTATAGTAGGATGGAGAAAGGTCAGAGGATCTCTAATTTGAAAGAAAATGTCTTCAGGATGTTAAATTCTAATGACAAAAAATTAGTGCACGTGTGTGTATATGTGTGTGTATATAAACTCTGACTAAAATTGTTTTGATATAATTGAATAATAGTTATAGGAAGTTATAACATCTCTTGTATAAATTATTAGTGGAGTTTTCACTGTGTTCTGGATGGTCTGAAAATAGTCTACCTAGAGGCAAGAGTCAGATTAAGTGACGATTGCCATAGTGATAGAGACCGGAGCTTCTAAGTCAGTATACATCTCTCTAAGTCTAATCTCTGTTGTATATTCAGGAAGTTACTTAAATTCTCTGAGCTAGAAAAAGAAAATTCTCTGACCTATGACTTGCCAGTTGGTGACTATTCTACTTACTTAAATTCTCTTCACCTCAGTGAAACAGCATAAAAACATAGCCTACCTCTGTTTTTTGTTTTTTGAAGATTAGGTCACAGAACACTCAAAGTGCTCAGCACATTTCCTGTGCATCGAACTTGCTGAACAATAATAATCCAGTGTATTTACCTATAAAATATGAAGAAAAATATGTAGTACTTCACAGAGTTATTTGAAGTATTGAGTGAGGTAACTAACATAAGACGTATACCAGTAGGCCTGGCATGTAGTAAGCTATAAATAAATGGTAATCATAAGCCATTATATTATCAGATAAACATCCACAAATTCTTCCAGTTGCACACTCCTTTAAATCTAGGTCATAACAATTTAATAGCCTATTAAATTTTAAATACTTTTGAATTGGAAATTAGTATAGCACATTACTGTGATTGTTGATATGGCCTATGTGACTAAACTCAAGGTAAAAAGACTAACAAATTGAATGTGAAATAAACATTAAATTGATTTTAAATTGATTTTAAATGAAGCCTAAGCAAAGCATTGTGAGCTCTAAGGAGGCTGTATGCTACATAAAATACTGAGACCACATTATAATCCAACAGACCAAAGGAGTAACCTGAGGCTACAAATGAGGAAGATTATTAAAGCAGGAGCATAGTCATTTGAGATCCTATCTGGAAAATGTAAAATATTATGGCAAGAATCTTCCTCTAACGACATATTCTAGTTTACCCATACATTTATACTATATGTGTATATCAAAGAATGTGAATTTTTGAGTAAGAGGAGATTTGAGAAAAATAAAATTCTTGGTAAAACTACCTAAATAATGAAAAAACTGAGTTTCATAGACAGTCTCTAAACATTGGCTTTTCGTTGAAGACAATGGAGAATCTGAAACTATTTTTTCCTGGAAATTGGCTGAGTGGAACAGACTGTCATTATCAAGTTCTGAGTCATTTACTGCAAGCCAATCACCTGTTCCCTCACAGATGCGCACCCAGCTGGAGCTTGTTTCTCTCCCCACCCCACCCCCACCCCCACCAAGTAGTCTCTTGCACTTCAGCCTCATGTCAGTAATCCATTTACTATCAGGTTGCTGCTTCTCAAAAATAATGCTTACATCGCATCACCTATTTCAGTGGTTCCCTTTTCTTACGTGCATTGAAGTCCATCTTTTCTACCTTTTGCACTTTCATCCCCTTACTCTTTCTTTCCTATATCACAGCCAAATCTCAGTCTCCCTTTCCTTTTCATCAGGGACTTTCTGCTTCAGTCGACAACCTCTGGTGCAGGCTCATTCAGCGCATTGTATTCCCTCCCAGCTAACAGGGTCCCCATCTTTGCGTTTTAATTTTCCTAGTGCTGTGTGTTTTGTTAATCTTAATTTTCATTTTCTTTGCTCTTTAAACAGTTTAGTCTTCTTCATGTCTGCATGCCATAGGTATGCCCTTTCACCTTAAATACTATTTAAAGGAATCAAAATAACATTTGAAGAATTAAACTTCTGAATTGCCCATGTTTTGTATTTTCTGTCTTGCCCTGGGTGTGAGAAATTAAGAACATCTTTGCAGCTGGTGTTGAGATATGTTGAGAACATGCAGAGATCATTAGAATTTGGAAAATGTATAAGGAAAAATTTTCTGTACAAGTATTTTAATGATCATTATAACTTATCGATATTTTATAATATCTTCACTGTTGATTTTCAAAAGTACTTAAAGGCAATATTCAAGAGTTTTTTTTTTTTCCTGTAGTCTTTTCCTTTATGTAATACTACATGTTAGGTTTTTCTTTTAATTTCACTATAGAATTCTGCCACTACATAACTATCTAACTCAAGCTTACATTAATCAACTTTAGAGTGACCTTGAGGAAGCTTAATTAACCTCTTTTGGTCTCACTTCTTTCCTGATGGGGTTGGAGGATATCTAAACTACTTTCTAGCTCTCAAGTTTTGAGCCTATTTAGATAAAATTCTTTCTTTATGTGGAGTTCATCTCAGTCCTACCAGACTATTCTTGGCTTACCAGAGTTAAGTTATCAAGAACTAGAAAAACTGGAGGAAAAAAATCACCTGAATAGGGCTGATCTCAGTAGATATAAAACTATTAACCATTTCTACATCATCAACCTCTATTGTCTTCAGCACTTTGGCTTGATTAAGGATTTTCCCCCCTACTGCTTTTTCTCTCTATTTAATCCACTTAAATTTGCATCATTTTGTTTTCTTTTATCATCACTGCTTGCAGCTTCCTGCCAGTATGAATTTTAAAGTCTTATAGTTCCTAATTCTCATCTGCTTAAATGTTATAAATGTTGTGCAGATCTTTGCTACGTGATTCCCTCTGGGCACTTTTTTTTTTTTTTAAAGCTTACTTAAAAACATTGAACTCCTCCCCCCCTCAAGTCTATAAACTCAAGTTTGATTTGATATATATGTTAATGGAAACCTGGATAGATGTAAGGTTAGAAAAAGACATGTACAGTCCCAGGACAAGAAGAATTCAATCCCTATGCAGTTTCAGATAAGCAGCTTAGTATAATGATGCTGCCAAGATAATGGGGGTAGAATAGATTAAGAGTATGAGCTCTAAAGCCACACTCTTAGGTTTGTGTCCAGTATCCACTACTTCCTAGCCCTCTGGCATTGAACAAGATGCTTAACGTTGTTTTGAGGGTTAAATGAAGTAATTATGGGAAAACAACGAAAAGAGCACCTGGTACATAGTCAACCTTCAACACATGTTAGTTATTATTATTAATGTATTCAAAATGTTTTTCGAGTGATATTTTCATCGACAGTAGAAGGAAGATAGCATTCTTCCCCAAGATTCAGAAATCTGTATACTTTGGTATACCTGTCCAATATGAGTTTATTTTTATTTTTTTTTAAAGATTTTATTTATTTATTTGACACAGAGAGAGAGAGATTACAAGTAGGCAGAGAGGCAGAGGCAGGCAGAGAGACAAGGAGAGGAGGAAGCAGGCTCCCTGCCAAGCAGAGAGCCCGATGCGGGCCTCGATCCCAGGACCCTGAGATCATGACCTGAGCCGAAAGCAGAGGCTTTAACCCACTGAGCCACCCAGGCGCCCTCCAATATGAGTTTAAATAAATGAAGTGTCATAGAAAATCCATCATCCTAGAAAAATTAATAAGATGGGAATATTCATTGTATTATTTCTCTTACTATAAGCACCCTAGAGAATAGGGACATGCAAAACTATAAAAAGGAGAATGCTGTAGCTACTAAGCACACCAACAGCCTTGTTCCTGCTACATTATGCAAGGAATCTTGTGGAGCACAGCAGAGAGAACATCGAGGAGAAGGAATGCATTTAACATCATCTGTTTTCTTGAGATTTTTCTTGTCTAAAAAAAATTAATTGAAACACATAAATCAATGTTTATGTGATTGTGAGGGCTTGACTTTAACTGACAAGTCATTTAATATATGGAATGGAGTTTTCGTGTTTCTCATGCTTTGCTCTGTTTGGACAGAAATGTAGTCTTTCATGTGGCGCTTAATACCAAAACAGCCTTAAGAGACATTTCTCTTTTTCCTCTTCTGAATATTTACAGGATGTCTAACACTCTACCACTTAACACTCTATCAGAGAACTAGAGGCTTATTTTCTAATTGTTTCATATATTTAAGGTTCATTTCCTCATGTAGAGTAAAAATCGAGGATTGAAGCCTGCTATCTCCTTGAATTCTTATGTCTTATCCCAATTCTCAAGTACTTTTTAGTTAATATTTGAAGTGGAAAAAATGACCTGGTAATTGTGTCCATAATGATTCTTATTTTCCAGAAATGGTCTGTGCATTGGTTCCTAGGATAATCACGAGATAAAAAAAATATATACAGAACTCTACATGTTAGATTTTTCTACTTTTCTTAGGTATTTTTTTGAGAACTAAGAAAGAGAGAAAGCAGGTAAAGAAGATCAAAGATCAGATTTGAGAGCTTTCTTAGAATTTCAGCTTTAATGGGCCAGGAACCACTAGAGCTGGTTTCCCATCGCATAATTAAATGTCTCTGGGCCCTTCATTCCCTGATAGGGACATCAGTGTCATCATGAGGAATCCACCGTCATGACCTTATTCAAATCCAATTACTTCTCAAAGACCCAGTCTCCAAATTCTATCATATTGAGGGATTTATGGCTTCAACATATGAATTTTAGAGGGACACAAACGTTTAGTGCATGGCATTAGCTTTATTTTAATAAATGTAGCGAAGAATTTAGAGATTCTTCTTCAAAAGTAGTCTCAGGTGATCAGTGTGGTTGAAAAGTTGTTGACTTTTATGATGTCATGTCAACCCAACAGTTCCATTAAAAGAGTCATTACAGAGTAAAAACATGTTGACTAGGTGATTTTGAACTTTTTAGCCTGTCTAAATGGATTGATATGTCACTTTGAACATGATTTAATCTAATTCTACAAATATTGGGTGCTTTCCTTGCTTCAAACATACACTTGTGAATAAGACCTGCGTAGGTCCCTGTTGATAAGGAGCCCTACATCTAATCTTGTGATGCGTTCTGAATCCAAATGAGGCTTATTATTCTAACTTAAAAACGTGTACATAACATGTATTTATTCATATATTTAAATTAAATATTCATTAATTATATTATAAAATATGTATACCACCTTTCAAATGTATATATGTGTAGAATTATTTAATCAGAATGTGGATTTACTCTTCTTTGAAGCCTAATTTTAATATGATCTGTATTCAAGTTATACACAGATATATTTCATAGTCTACATAATTCTGCTGGAAATCCTAGGCTTAAAATTTTTGTCATACTGTATTCCACTTACCTCAGTAATTATACAACTCCTTATGAGATAAACTTTATGAATATACATTAAATATCTCCCTGGGGCCTCCTTTTTTATTTTATTGCTTTATAATATAATATGAAGTGATCCTATTTTTCAATAAGCTGGTTTGCATTCAACATCAAGCTTACTCATTCCCCTGGGTACTACTGTTAAGTATACTGTTGTAACAACTGTGCTAATGGTTGGAAATCAAAATCTGGGTGCATCGTCTGTGTATCCACGCATGCCAGTGATAGTGTATAATGGCACATCTCTGGGCTCAGGGATCCCTTTGCTGTGACTGACTGGGGAGAATATCTTATTAACCTAGGAAGATCAGGCAAATGATTCCTCTGTGAGCAAGGAGCAAAGAATGAAAAGCAAAACCGTAGGAAAACTTTGGAACAAGAAAACATTGATCTAATGAAGTGAATAATAGTTTTCACATGAATAAGTCATGGCAGCATCTGTTCTGCTGGTCTGTTTGATTACAAGAACTGCGGTGAAATATTACAACTACAGGATTTTCATTGCATTTCCTATAATGGGAACTCTCCAAAATATTGTACAGGATGGCCTTACATGATCAGTCAAATGGTAATGTCGAAGAATAGCTGTTTTCTTCTCTTCCTTTAGCTTGTTGAAATCTATCTAGCCATCCGTGGCCTAATTAGAAAAGTTCCCTCTCAAAGTGATGCATGCCTGAAACCATGCCGCTTTGATGTTTTAATGAAGAAACCCAGGAATGGCTGGCAAACCTCTCTGTTCTGGGACCCTCATGCCTCCCACGTAGGCTCTCCTAAACCTAAATTGTGTTTAGTTACAGTTAAACACCATGCTGTTCCACAGCCTTGATCATATTATTCCTGAAAATCCTTCTTATCTTCTTTTTACAAATTCTCACATATCTTTTGAGGCTTGCTCCATGTTCTTCTTCCCCGGGAATTCTTCACTGAGCTTCAGGTTAGGCTGTAGATATTTTTACCCCCTGTACATTTTACTTACTATTATTAAAATGACCAGTTATGTATTTTTCTTCACTAGGCTTTGTAGCCCGCCTCCTAGTATTCATATTTAGACTTTGAAGAAATACCTGTTGAACCGAATATGATTTAGGAAAATAAATGAAAATAAATGAATACTTGCGATTATAGAAGCCTTCAAGATCAAGGAAAGCATAAGAAATTTCAGTAAAATTATCTTTCTTTTCTTCTAGGATATAATAATTTAAATTAAACGCAAGCTGTAATAATGTAAATTTCATTTTTAGATAGCAGTCTAGAGAGTTTCCCAATTAGATGGACGTCATAGGTAACTAGCCTGTCATTTTTGCTCTTTGCTGGAGTTTAGATTTATTTGTAAGCGAACCGTTTGCTCAATTATTTGTTGTCTATGCACAGTTGGCAAGTATATCTCCTTAAACCAGAGCTGTGGATGGTAATGCTAGATGAGGTTAGCAGCCTGGCTAAACTTCAGTACAAAGGAGATGTTAATAATGGAATTGCTGGCCCATAATTGGTCAAAAGCCTTATGCTTTGGACACAAATTTTTCTAAACAGCATGTTGTATTTGTATAAAGTGTGTATAGGAAAAGTATAGGGTGATAGGAGTCTTACAGCAGAAGGAGCTAACCTAGTCTGGTTGGCAAGGTCAGGGAAGAGTATCCAGCAGACCTAATACTTGGGCTGAGCCCTAATATCTTGAATATTATTTGGCAGTATCTCAGTCTGGCCAAGGGATGGATTATACTATAGTATCATTCCCCGCCCCCCCCCCAACCCTGGGTTAATCACCCGGAGGTGGGGAATGATTTGACTGGGTCTATGAGTCTCTGTGAGAGAACAAGACATGTTACCTGGTGAAAGAAGGGAATGTTTGGGGTGCCTGGGTGGCTACGTCATTACGCGTCTGCCTTGGCCTCAAGTCCTGATCCCAGGATCCTGGGATGGAACTCCACGTCAGGTTCCTTGCTCAGTAGGAAGCCTGCTTCTCCCTCTCCCACTCCCCCTGCTTGTGTTCCTTCTTTCGCTGTCTTGCTCTCTCAATCAAATAAATATATAAAGGGAATATTTTAGCAAAGTGAGGAGATCATGTGTCTTGGAAAAGATGACTAGGTTGTCTATATTGTTTCAACTTTGGTTATTTCTGACTGTAAGTATGCATTTATTTGAGTTTCATTGTTGTTAAGTCCAAGCTTCTTGAGGACAGGAATCATGCTTTACTTGAATTTCTCATGTGAGGAATGCCTTAGTAGTTTTGAGTTTTTGTATACAAAATAACATGCTGTATGTGATTCTTATTGGAGTATAATACTGAGTAATATATCATAGTATATATCTCGTTAATATCAATAATGTGCATTTCAGTGATTTTAGACAACTGCTTAGGATGAATGGGTTTCAAGACGGTTTTGTAAGAAATAGGAGTCCAATTCTTTAGTGAGGTCAAATTGTGTCAATTGTGTTCCTCTTCCCCTTAATTACTATGTTTGACAAGAACACAGCCAGAATCTTAAAGGTGAAAAATGAAATAACTGTTAAAGTTATGCTTACTCTGTTGCCTTATTCCATCGTAAAAACAAATGAAAATAAGTGTGACTTTTACTCTTTAGAGATCTAGAGACTGTTCCAAATGATGTAGTCCCAGTTTAACTATTAAAAAGCTGGAAAAAAATATGCTACCTTGAAGAAAAAAAACCACACATAATATTTTTATAATTTTGTGGTTATAAGCATAAGATAATAGAGTGACTATCTAATATGTGGCCAGCTCTTTAGGGCATTATCCCATTTGACTTCTACAGTAATATAAAAATATTGTTATCTGCCTTTTTAATATGAAAACTAGAGGTATTCAGAATTTAACTCAATCACACAGCTTCTAAATGTTAAAAATAAAATGTGAATTTATGTTGCCTGACCTCAGTAACCTCAAAGCACCCTCATTCCTTTAACCACCCCAGTACAGAAACCTCCTAAAAATTCATGGCATTGGATTTGACCCATTTCCTAGTTACAGATATCAATATAAATATATTATTCAGCCTTTGCACCTTTTTATTTTTATAAATATTAAATATCAAGTCCTTTCTTGCTCAATGAACAGCTGCATGAAGGAAATGATATTGAGAAAGTAGCTAGAGGGGAATGAGTTAAAAATAGTGGTTCTAGAGGTGGGAGTTTTGCCTTCAGGGGACATTTGAGAGGGTTTAGAAATGTTGACTGTCGCAGTGTGTGGGGCCAGGGAGGGGGATGCAACTGGCGTCTTCTGGGTAGGTCCCAAGGATAGGGCTAAACATCCTCTAATATAGGTCATGACAACAAAGAATTGAATTATCTGACCTTAAATGTCAATTGTGTGGAGCTTGAAGGCTGACTTAAAGTCTGTGCATGGAACCTTACACATTACTAGATTCTTTTTGTCTCATTTGTTTTGATTTGAATTTCTGTTGGGTTAAAAGATCAATTACTACCAGTATTTCTGCCTTTTAGGATACTGATCTTCTTTTAGAGGAGACATCTTAATTTTTAAAGACCTTCATTCTGGTGATTGGATTTTAAATCAAGTGGAAGTTAAAGAAATGTTCCTTTACATGTTAAAATTGAACATGGTTTATTCCTTACTGCAGACATTTCCTCCTTATTCACTACCTGACAAAGCCACTTAATGTTTCTCTTAAGACTTCCTGATCCTTCAGACATAAAGGGATGCTTGAGTGCTTCCTTTGAATTGGCAGATTTTTGAGAGTTTATGCAGGACAAGTAATGAAGTTAGAAAGTAATTTAAATCTAAAAGGAACACTATTAATGAAGTTTATGTAGAAGAAAAATGGTTTGGAAGATACTATTCTTTAGAAAAAATTAGTTTTATCAATGTTTGAAAAGTAAGTACAGATACATAAAATTTACTTTTGCCTTCCAAATATATATGTGTAATTCCTATCATTGATATATATTGAATTTAACACTTATTTGGTGCCTAGTGTTCATGAAGAGCCAACAGACTCATCTTTCTCAACATTTTTCAAATGGCAAAATACTCAGCAGCAAATAGAGTAGTTTATGTGAACATTAATATAAATCTATAAATAGAGACACAACTCTTTTTAAGATGTGATTATCTCAATGTTAATTTAAAAGAGGAGCTTTTCTGTCACTCATTTACCTTAAAAGTGGGGAAAAAAATCTCTTGCTGCTGTATGGATGTTGATACCTCAACATGATAATTTTGACAGTTCTGCTTCTTTGAGAAGGAACCAGGAAACTCAACTGCAGCCCCTGGTAGTTTGAGGATCCCTGACTTTTGGTCCCTTCCTGGTTTATAGAATTTTCCCCTCTCTAACTTCCCTCATGAACACCATCCACCTAACACACACACACACACACACACACACTCTCTCTCTCTCTCTCTCTCTCTCTCTCTCTCTCTCTCTCTCTCTCTCTCTCTATTTCTCTCTATTTCTCTGTCTCTCTCTCTCTCCTGTTAGCATATCGATTGCAACTTCTGCTTTCTGCCCAGTGTCACAAACCTCCCTGAGGCAAGGAAGCACAAAGAGGCTGGCAGCTGCCTTCTTGGAATTTGAGGAGGGAGCAGAATACTAGAAGAACGTGACAAGGTTATATCTGAATTTACTTACCCCACCATAGCTAATGTATTAACTGGTGTCATAGAATTGCTCACATTTTATATCTGTTTTCTCCCATTAATACAATGAGGTCTATCCTGGTGCCATCCAATTATTATGTAATACCCCCCAAATGCATAGGGAAACCAAAAGTATATATATTAAAAAGCAATGAGTAGGCAATGCCGAGGTGTCAAGGAAGTGACATAATAGACGTTAAGGTTGATGATTTAGGCTCCCGAAGACCGTCACCTAAACATTAGCATGTACAGGACTGACACAGCCCTCTGGAACTCAGGGGTGGGAAAGTGATGGCAATTGGGAAAAGTGCTGGGAGAATGCAGCCAGCATGTGCTTCTCACCATTCCATTTTAGGCAGGAAGCTGGCTGGAGGAAAGACTATCATTTAGTGATAATTGTCCAAGAGTAGATTGTCCAGGAAATGACAAACATCCAACTAGCTAGATGATTGCTGGGCACAGAACGTTACCAGTCATAATTTCTATTAATTTGTTGTTATCTTCTTAAGCCAGTTTTTTTTTTCCCTATCTACTTCTCTCCAGGACTAAGAACCATCCTGCCTTTCTTTGCATTTGTTGTGATATAGCTAAAATGAGGTGTGACCATCTTGAGATGCAGCATGTGGAATGGAATGTAAACTAAGATGTAACTTGATATTCTGGGGTTGTAACTCACTAAGTAGCATGGCAATGGGTGTGTGTACCAAAAGCAAGTGGGAAGAGGCAAGGTGACCTGGGTGTAAGACATGGCAAACCCTCAAGCACAGGTTCCCAGTGTGGATAAGCAAGCTGAAAAGAAACCTACTCACCAACTCCGGGAGAGGAGAGAAGATGATGACTTGGCCAAAGAGCCTGTGGCCACAAAAGAGTTCTCTAGGATGAAACTTCCTCAGTCCCAGTTCCAGAAGCTGTCAGTTCCAAGATATTACAGTAGGCAGGGAGAATATTCAAAGAGTGACTTGGCACCTGGACCCAGGGAGGTGGTAAGACTTGAATCAAGAGACTTGATAACTTTAGTAAAAGATCCATACTCAAGGACTGCTAGGCAGTCTCTCACGTGAGAAGGGGTGTGGTGGGTGCAGTAGAGAAGGAAGTGAGCTCTCAGAACCTAGAAAATGGAGCTTCTCAGGCACAGGGTCAGAAAAACACAACATAGAATGGGGAAATGCTGCCACTTCAGTGGTCCAGGCCTCCCGGGTCACCTTGGCATGAGCTTCCATGGTGTAGTTGGCCATGAAGAAGCCTGGGCCTGAGCCTAGTGCCTTTCATTTGGCTGAGCACCTCATGCCTGGGTCTGGAAATCTAACTTCATTCCAAGCTCTAGCTCCCATCAGAAATGAAGGGCCAGGAGGTTGGATGTGGTGGCTTTCAGGGGATGTTTTCCTTTTTTTGGAAACTGGAAATAGCCTGATTCAAAAGGCGAATTATCAATATGAGGTGTTAAGGAAGGCAGAGTCTGGAAATGGGGGTGACTCTGTGAGTGAGTGGTGGCAAGACGTCCCAAGAGGGAAGCTTGTGATCACAACACAAAGCACTTCCTTACAGGAGTTGGTGGGCTTCTGTTTTAGATCCACCTGCATTGAGATCCCTAGTGATGTTCAAATGGAGCAGGTGACTCGATGCACAGGACAATTCCCTGAAGCATGTCCTCTTTTGTGAATGTACTGTGCTTCTTCAAAGAGGCTTTTATAACTATTCCACATCACATCAATTGCTTCCTTTTAAAAAATTCTAGGGCGCCTGGGTGGCTCAGTGGGTTGGGGCCTCTGCCTTCGGCTCAGGTCATGATCTCAGGGTCCTGGGATCGAGGCCCGCATCGGGCTCTCTGCTCAGCAGGGAGCCTGCTTCCTCCTCTCTCTCTGCCTACTTGTAATCTCTCTCTGTCATATAAATAAATAAAATCTTTAAAAAAATAAAAAATAAAAAAAATAAAAAATAAAAAATTCTGTAATGCAGCTGGAAAAAATGTAATGGAGCATTTAAACAGTTCTTGCTTAATAGTGTCTAATTGTTTCAAATATACAACTCTTGCTTTTCTAGAACACTGGTAGATAGGGCTGTCCTCTAGCTCTTGATTTTTCTCATGAGAGAACTAGTACAGTGGTAGCCTAAACGCGTGATCAGAACATCTTTGTTTTTTGATCAGTTTTCTGCAGAATTCTTCACATTGCCTGGAAACACTTATGTGACATCATATTTGGAAGAGAGTAGATTGGAAACCCATGGACTAAAAGTCTAATCCTAATTCCATGTAAATTTGTTTATGACTGGAACGGAGGATGGTTACTAGATTATTTATCTGTTAGATAAAAAAAATGCCACACATTGTGGTCAAAATTGCTCATATTTGCAACAGGCCTTTTTCGGGTATCTAGAAAGAGTGAAATGAGAGTAAATCAGACTTTGCTTCTAGTCCTGGTTTGACTAATGTCCTGTAATAAACACAGCAGTTTGATGACATGAAAAATACATAGTGAATCAAGATAAAAGGATTTTCCTAAATATTACTGACATAGGGGATTTATTTGAAAGAGTTTATACATGTTGACATCTACTTTTCCAGAAAACCAGCGGAAGAGTGAACTATGCAGGAGTCCTGAGCAGTATGAAGAAACCGTACCTGCATTTGTCTTCTAGGGTCTATTAATTTAATAGTTCACAGCATATTACTATCAGTATCTTTAGTCGTTTCAGCTAATTAGAACTTTCCGGGGAGCATTATTATTGAGCTAAAGAATGTCTGACCCTGTAATTCATAGAATTATTTTTTCTAATAATGACTTCAAATTTATTTGAATCATGGCTATTAAATGAAATAATTTTAGAATTACAGGAATTTATATTACATTTTAAAACAAGTCTTTGTTGACTATGGAGGCATGGAGGTGTTCTTTTTTAATCTTTAAAATGGTAAATAATGCCATCAAGTAGAAGTGAACTAAGCCACTTTCTTGTTTTCTAGTCATCTGATGATCTAAAAGAAACAACAGCAAAAAACCCCCACAAACAGCTAAACTCTCTAACTTAACTGTGCAGTCTTTTACTTTACTCTTTTCTATAGATGTAGTAATATGAGGCAGTGAAAGAATGCTTCTCATATTAATTTTTGAAAAAAACTTTGAATTAAGCTTGAACTCTGATATCATTTCATATGGCCTGAGATTTTTAGAGAGTGCTTTCTTTTTGTTGCCACATTTGTTGATGATGGTGCTGATGATGCTATTTTGGTGTCATAAAAGTTGTGATTAAATGCTCATTTGAATTTTTGCCTCATCAAGAATGGCATGTTTTTATGTTTCTATAATTTTTCATCTCAAGTTAAGAGCGAAGTATCTTTTCCAGTGATTATATGTGGATTAGGGAACTAAGATACTTTACATTTTTCCTTTGGGTGTTCTATATATTTTCCAAATTACCGTGATTCAAATGTACATATATATGAAGGCAATATACATCTATATTGTTAATGTTAAGAAATAATAAAATCTACTTTCTTTTTAAAAGCCCCTAAAAGGGCACCTGGGTGGCTCAGTGGGTTAAAGCCTCTGCCTTCGGCTCAGGTCATGATCTCAGGGTCCTGGGATCGAGGCCCGCATCGGGCTCTCTGCTCAGCATGGAGCCTGCTTCCTCCTCTCTCTGCTTGCCTCTCTGCCTACTTGTAATCTCTCTCTTTGTCAAATAAATAAATAAAATCTTTAAAAAAACACTATTAAAAGCCCCTAAAATAAATGAAAGAATATGGTATTGGAAGTTCATGAATAAAAATATTGCTCATACTAAAGATCAACCTGAGAAATTAGCATTGTTCTAAATGAGATTTCTTATCTCTGCTCAGTTTTATAATTATTGCACAGTAATAATCTGTAACAGCCAAGGAATGCCACCAGCATTTTTTCTTTTGTACCGGAGTATCCCACTGGCCCCCAGCTATGACACATGTAGCTAGTGTATAGGGTTATGCAACATTCCCTCCTTAAAATCCATTTAGGCATGCTGATTAACATGGAGATTGAGACACTCCTGGCAGTGGAGCAGACATGACTTCTGTCCACAGCTGGAGTTTGCATGTGTATAAATGTGTCCTATAGACTGTGGTTGTGAGGCACTATGAAAAATCCAGGTTGCAGACAGGGGAACACTCTCTGTAAAGAATGAAGTCTGGGACAGCAGTATGGTATAGCTGTGTGTGACCACACGTACAGTGAGCGAGATGGGTGTAAGTGTTTGCGCAAGAAAAAGCATCCCACGTTTTCTGGGTATGGATCCAAACAAAAAATCCAAACAAACCTTCTTAATCATAGCACAGGGGCAGAAAGTGTTTGCCTTTCAGAGGGGCTCTTGTGGCATGAGATTGTTGATAGCAGTGTGAGTCTGGTCCAGTTGCCAGAGATCTTTTCTTCCCTTGGGTGGATATAGGTGTGCCAATCAAGCTGTTGAAGCCAGCAATGGAGTTCTGATGTGGTTAGAGGAGGATAATGAGAGTGTCAGTGTTTTTACCTGAATAGTCCCTTCAGGGGCAAGGGCCTTTGCATCAGTGATCCTCTGGCATTGTGTCTGGCAGAGAATGATCAATAAGACTATAGTCTGTTCAAATTAGTTGGGCAGAAAGAGACATATGCTAGAGTCTTGAATCTCTGATCTCTGGAGAGGCATGTGGACATCTGTGTTACAAGGTAGACTGATGCTTTATGATAAAGATTTCAGGTGCTCACAGTCAAACCTCTGGTGTCAAAATTGGCAACCAAATATATAAACCCAATCACATCAAGAGTTTTTTAACTTATACATACTCAGCATTTATCATCGTTTTCCTATTTTAGTATTTGTTTAAAGCTGAGTCATCAGGTTGCAAAGGGGAATTTATGAGGACAGAAACATAATTGTGCTATTTCCTTTACAATGACATGTAAGTCAATAATAGCAAATGGTAGTGAACATTTTAGGTTCACTACTTCACTTTATCATCTCTGCAACCTATGATAAAGTTATCATTTTAATTTATTTTTTTATAAATGAGGAAACTAAAGTAGAAGAAGGTTAAGTAACTTGCCCAAGATCTAACAGTTAGCAAATGGTAGAAATGGGATTTCAGCCCAGATAGTGTGTGCTTAACCACCAAGTTAAGCTCAGCTCACTACCAGGAGCAATATGTGATACCAGAACATGTTACATGAATATCAAATGGTATTGAGCTTTAGTAACAAAGCTCCTTAAATATGTTAAAATAATTGATTGCATCAAGATTTCATATGAGTTTCCCTGCTCTATAATGCTGGTGCCAAGTTACAACAATACTAGTCGTATGATTGTGTAGTTGCGGGTTTCTGTCCACTGTGGATTGATCATATGGTGGAATGAATGGAAAAATTGAATACACTGTTTGAGAAAAATCTTTTAGACTTTATGATTTTCTTGTTCTGTCTTTTGAGGAAATGCCTCTATTATTGTAACATGCTTTAATTAAAGACCAAATGAAACCACTGATGGTTTGTATCTAAAATATACTGAGATAAACACAATTAATGGTATCAGTATAGCAATTGATAAATGGTCTTGACTTTGTGGTATGATGAAAATCCTACTTTGATAAAAACTTATAGGGTTGATTTTGTTATGCTAGGAAAGGCAAAATGATTTAAGGTTTGCAAATAAATCTAATACAAATGTTGATTATTCTTTCTAAGTAAAGCTAGAGGAATTTCTCTGGTGATATGTTTTATGACTGTCCTTCACTCTGTCCACCTCAATATTTTAATAAATAACAGAATGAGGACATTGGAGAGAGAGTAATCATATTTATAGATCCATTCATTTATGCATTAATTCATATTTACTGAGTACTTTCTATATGTCAGGCACTATTTTAGGCAATATAGCAGTGAACAAAATGCAAAAATGTCATTGTGTGCATAAATTTTTACATTAAAATGTGGGACAAGTTCTAAAAAAAAAAATCCCAAAATGTACTAACAGTTTATTTGTTCATTAGTGTAGGTACTGTGCAAAAATTTAAAGAAGGAGGTGAGATAAAAAATGCTGAGGGTTTATAATTTTATGTAGAGTTGCCAGGTAAGGCCTCGCAGAGTAGGTGACATGTGACAATGACTTCACAGGTGAGGGAGTATATTATTCTGATATATGGGGCAGAGCAGAGAGAAAAGCAAATGCAAAGGTCTGAGGCAAGAAACATCAAGTGTGGCTGGAGCTGAGTAAGCAGGGACCCAGTCAGATATGAGATCAGAGAGGTAGGATGGAATCAGATTTTGCAGAACCTGGTAAATCATTAAGAGATGTTGACTTTACCTCTGAGAGAGAGTCGTTGGAGGGTTTGGGTCAGAGGTGTTCTATGACTTGACTTGTTTTTTTAAAAGAGCATGAGTCTGGTTGACTGGTAGAAAACAGTAGAGGAAATATATGTTATAGAAGCACAGAGATCTATAATAATCAATTCAGGAAAGAGGGTATGCTAAAAGTAATTATGCTCAATTTCTGGATCTTTATTATTAAGGTAAAATTTACATGTGGTGTAATATATAAATCCTAATTGTATAATTTGGTGAGTTTTGGCAAGTATATACACTTCTGCAAGCAACTACCCTGTCAAGTTATAGAAGATGGCCTTGCCTGCAAAATTTCCTCATCCTCCTTTCCTGTCAATACTTACACCACCATAAGAAACCACTGTTAGGATTTCTTCCCACTTAGATTAGGTCTGCCCATTCGTGTGTGTGTGTGTGTGTGTGTGTGTGTAGGATCAAGCACTTCGTACTCTCTTACTTCTGGCTTATTTCAGCATCATGTTTTTGAGATTCATCTATATTGTTGTGGATAGCAATAGTTCTATCTTTTTATTGCTGAGTAGTATCCCATTGCATGGATTAAATCACAATTTGGTTATTCATTTTCCATTTGGTAGACATTTAGGTTGTTCATAGTTATATTTACCATGAATAAAGCTGCTACAAATGTTCTTGTACAATTATTTTTGTGGATGTGTTTTTCTTTCTCTTGGATAAATACTAGGGATGTCATTGCTGGCACACAGGATAGGTATATATTTAACATTTTAAGAATCTTCCAGTTTTTCAAAATACTTCAACATTTACTCTCTCACCAGAAGTACATGAGATTTCTAGTTCCTTCAGAATCTTGTAATATGTTTTTTTATTGTCTTAATTTTTGCAGTTGTAGTATGTGTAGAGTAGAATTTCATTGAGGTTTTAATTAGAATTTTCTGAATTTTTTTTATGGAAGAGTGAATAGGATTTCTTAATGGTTTAGATATGGTTATGAGAGGAAGAGTAGAGTAAGTGATGACTCAAAGGATTTTTGGCTCAATTAACTGAACATCGTATTGTCCATTAACTGGGATGGGAATTAACGTACTAGAAGAAGATGGGAGGAAGGGAAGAAATATGAAAAATCTAGTACAGAATGTGTTGATATTCTGATTATATAAGGTCAACTGGAGATGTCAAATAGGAAGTTGGCCATAAGAGTTTAAGTTCAGGGGAAATGTTTATTTGGAAGTCATCAGCATATAGATGACCAAATCCATAGGGTTTGATGATGTCATTTATAAAATACATATAAATGGAAAAGGGATGAATTCTAAGTACTAAACATTGCAGACTTCCACAATCAGATCTATTAAAAGAAACCAGGAAGACTGAAGATGAGGTGAAGCAACCAGAGAGGAAAGAGGACATGTATGAGAGTTGTGGCACTCCTAAACCCAAGAAAGGAGACTTCAGTGGAGAGAGGGATGGACTGTACCCAGTGTTGCCTAAAGGGATGATTGGCACAGCTAAGGTGTTAGGGGGACAGGAGGTGGTGGCTGAGAGTGAAATGCTCAGAAAGGTCAGTGTGTTTGGAAGTGTTCTGGAACAAATGATAGATACACAGTTGGAAAAATTTATATATATATATATATATATATATATATATATATATTTGACAAGCTAGGATAATAGGCAAAATCTATCAACATGCCATTTAATAAGTAAAAAGAAATTCTGATTTTGAATTTAAGTCTAATACACTAAATGCACCAATAAAATCATGATTTTACATTGGCCCACATATACAGAATTTAATGAATCTAGTTGACTTGCACACTTAATAAAGGCCTGTCAATTACTTTTTGTTTGTTTTTAAAAAACACAATTTATTCAGCATCATGAACAGACTATTACATTTAGCAATCAACAGCATGGGTGTAAAAAAAAAATCTACATTAAAGCCCTTTGTTGGAATGCCCTACATTTTTCACACAACAGAAACCAAAATAACCTGTTATACAGTTAGTCACAAGTACAGTCCTTGAGTTTTTTGTCCGTACACATGAGAATTGTCTAAAACATGTCTTCTTTGTAGCAGCTCGACGGTGCCCCCACTGTGCTTGGCTGAGTTCACAAATCAGTTGCACCCTGTCATTTTGTTGGTTCTCCTCTCCTGCTAAGCTTTGTTTCTTGGCAGCAATGAAAACCTTCTGCCACCACCATCACTACTGCTGCTGCTGGAATTATCATAGCCACCTTCATTTCCTGGTTTGGCGAAGTGTTGGCCTCCACCACCACAGGGTCCAGAGCTTCTGCCTCCAAAATTTAGTCCTTCCATGGGTCCAAAATTTGAAGACTGATCGTTGTAGTTACCGGAGTCATTATAGGTTTCACTACCTTCAAAGTTGCTTCCATCATTACCAAATCTGTTATAGCCATCCCCACTCCTACCATATCCACCACCTCAACTGCCACCAAAGCCACCTCACCCACTGACATTTTCTCCATGACCAAAATCATTATTCCCGCCCAAACCACCTCCATGACCACCACCAAAGTTTTCAGAACCACTTCGACCTCTCTGGCTGGATGAAGCACTAGCCTTCTCTTGCTTAGATGGGACTTCCCTTATTTCATAGTTGTGGCCTTTCACAGTATAATATTTCTGAATGACAATCATATCTACAGTTGTGGTCATCAAATGTTACAAAAGCAAATCCTCTCTTGCCACTGCCTCAGTCAGTCATGATTTCAATCACTTCAGTTTTCCCATACTTTTCAAAATAATCTTAGATGATGTTCTTCAGTGTCTCCTTTAGTGCCACCAGCAATAATCTTTTTTTACAGTTAAGTGGACACCAGATCTTTGAGAATCTTCTCTTGAGACAGCCCTTATTGTTTCCACAACTCTTCCATCCACCTTGTGTGGCCTTGTATTTGTGGATGCATCCACCTCCTCCACAGTGCCATATGTGACAAACCCAAAGCCTTTGGAGCACTTGGTGTGTGGAGCTTGCATTACCACACAACCCATAAGTGTTCCCCATTGCTCAGAATGTCTCTTCAGACTCACAAAAGTTGTTTCAAAGTTCAAACCTCTGATGAAGAGCTTCTGCAGCTCTTCAGGCTCTTTGGGAGGCCCTGACTTTGACATGAATTGGTGGGAGGGGAGATTTTCATGATCTTTACTCAGTGGTGTCCATGGGCAGAAAAGCAAGGGTTTGTCAATTAGATTATCAATAATATTTCCCATTAAAATTTTTCAGAAACAGTTTTCCAGAAACATAATTCATTTTACTCTGCATTAAATAATAGCATCCAAAATAAGGATGACAGTTTCATGTTACTAGCATAGATATTTAAATACCGTATTCTTTTATGTATTCTACACAGCCTATTGAAGGACCAGAGACAGGGGTTATGTGAGAATTTCAAACAGTATCACGTAATCATGGTGTTGCCAAACAGACATTTTCAAATCTCTCACTTGAGAAAAAAGAAGTTGAAGAAAAACAATTGAGTGGCATTTAATATTCCTCCTTGAGCAATAATAATGAGAAAATGTAGAGATACCCCTTCTTGACAGCAGTAATTTTTTTTCTATTTTAATGATTCATAACTTGCTTCATCAGCAATGTAATCCTTTACAATTTTTGAAAATGAATAAATTGGAGTTAACTTTATGGTGAAGGCTTATATTTTACAGATTCTAAGAAACTATCAATTATAAGATAAACCATTATTTTATGTAGCAAATTGCCATTAAAACAATGACATACCTTCACTTTTAAGACCCATCCTGATTTCGGGGCACCTGTGTGGTTCAGTCAGTTAAGGTTAAGTGTCTGCCTTCAGCTTGGGTCTGATCTCGGGGTCCTGGAATCCAGCCCCAAATCTGGCTCCCTGGTCCACGGGGAGTGCCCTTCTTCCTCTACCCATCCCCTCACTTATGCTAGGGTGCCTGTGCACCTGCACACTCTCTCTCGCTCTCTCTCTCTCCCCCCTCCCCCTCTCAAATAAAATCTTTAAAAAAAATCCATCTTGCTTTCAGAAATGTCAAAATATGAAAAAATTTAACTTAATTATATATACTAATTTAAAATGGTATTCTCAACTTCTCGTTTTTATTTTTTTATCTTTTTAAAGATTTATTTATTTATTTGACAGAGAGAGAGCACAAGCAGGGGAAGTGAGAGGGGCTCTATATGAAGCTCAATCCCAGGACCCTGAGATCATAACCTGAGCCAAAGGCAGACACTTGACTGACTGAGCCACCCTGGTGCCCCTCAACATCTTGCTTTCTTTAATAATAGTGTCTTAGGATGCTATGTATTTTTCAAAAATCCCAAATTGACATAAAAATACATTATGGAAAGCACATACTTTTCTGTGGAAAGTCAAATCAATTTTTATACAAAAATCATATTTTTGTTATAGTTAAGATAGCTATATGTTTTCCTTGAATAATTCCCAATATATGTTAACTTTTTTAGACCAGTGACAAAGTTCTTATTAGACTGTTATCATTTATCCAGGAAAAATATTATTCTTGTCGCACAGAGGCCTTTTTTTCTATTAGTAGGAAAATGGAGATTATATAAAGAGTATGTTAGAGAAAACCATGTATTTTTAATACTCCATCTACAATGCCGTCAGCAAGTTTGCACTAAGAAATCCCTCTGGCTGTGTTGTAAAGTAGTTCATGCCCTTTGTAACTTCTTGTACACATGGATTTTGTCAGCACATTCTATCTTTATTATGACAAGATCTTCGTTGACGTTATACTAGACTCTCATGGAAACAGCATGCTTATGAGATGCCTGTGTAATGTTTGTAATGTTGACAAATATGACGTGCTGTAACCTCTGTGGTAATAGTGCATTATCATTTAAAAAGTGCTGAATTAAGGATGTTTTAACTTTAATTCAGGATTCCTTATGAAGAACCCTAAAAACTTGGCTGTAAAAATATAGTTGAGTGAACACTGTTTTCGTGTGAATATCTAGTAGAAAGCTGGATTTGAGCATTAAGTAATTTCAGTAGAGAGTGAGGAAGTAGCACTTCAAGAAGTAGCTGTGAAGCAGATATCCTTAACTTCAAACATGTGGTAACTTGTAAACTTGATGGTTTATTGTTTTTTGGTGTTTTTTTTTAATGTAGATTCAATTAGCCAATACATAGTACACCATTAGTTTCAGATACAGAGCTCGGTAATTCATCAGTTGCCTATAACACCCAGTGCTCATCACATCACTTGCCCTCCGTAATGCCCGTCACCCAGTTACCCCATGCCTCCATCACCTCCCCTCCAGCAACCTTCAGTTGCTATAGTCAGTTCTTTTTTTTTTTTTTAAGATTTTATTTATTTATTTGACACACAGAGCGAGATTGCAAGTAGGCAGAGAGGCAGGCAGAGAGAGAGGAGGAAGCAGGCTCCCTGCTGAGCAGAGAGCCCGATGCGGGCCTCGATCCCAGGACCCTGAGATCATGACCTGAGCCGAAGGCAGAGGCTTTAACCCACTGAGCCACCCCGGCGTCCTATAGTCAGTTCTTATAGTCAAGAGTCTCTCATGCTTTGTCTCCTTCTCTGATTTCTTCCCATTCAGTTTTCCCTCCCTTCCTCTGTGCTGTTTCTTATATTCCACATATGAGTGAAACCATATGATATTTGTCTTCCTCTTCTTGACTTATTTCACTTAGCATAATCCCCTCCAGTTCCATCCACATCTAGGTAAATGGTAAGATTCCATCCTTTTGATGGCTGAGTAATATTCCATCACGCACACGCACACACACACACATACACACACACACACCCCACATCTTTTTTTATCCATTCATCTGTTGATGGGCAGGCATCTGGGCTCCCTCCACAGTTTGGCTATTGTGGACATACAATGCCCAGCCACATGTAACCACAGCAGTTATATGCCTATGTGTAAACATAAGGCTAAAATAAAATGATAAATATCTCAGTACTATTTAATATTATTAGTTACTACTACTTAATTATTGCTTCTTATGACACTGTTTCATTTCTTAAAGTGAGTAGGTATAAAATGCTTTCTGGGTTTAAGCTATTTATCTTTCTAATTCTTTACCTTTCCATTATAATATATGGAGGAGACTCAGGAGGAATGAGTCTGTTGCTTTTTTCCAATATTGAATTAGAAGTGAATGCAGTTTTGGTTAAAGTAGAAAAACATTTCATAGAAAAATTATCCAGTTAGGTATAGTAGAAGAACTAATGTCAGTGTATTTGCCTGCCATTGTGAGGCTTATAGAATGAATTTAGCAATACTGGTTACTTATTTTTTTTTAAGATTGTATTTTTCTTTTTTCTTTTTTACTTTATTTTTTCAGTGATCCAAGATTCACCGTTTATGCACCACACTTTTCTAAGTAGTCTCTGCACCCAGTGTGGGGCTTAAATCCACAACCCCGAGATCCAGAGTCCTACACTCCACTGACTGAGCCAGCCAGGTGCCCCCAATTACTTATATTTTAGCAAATTTGAAGTAGTTCCTTCTAGGGGATCTCTCTGAGGCATTTGATAACATCTCTCTCAACATTTCCGATTGCTCAGGAAGCAAGTAGCAAGGAAGAATGGTCAGCCCCATCCTGCATATTTTATTTGGTAGTAAGACAGAGTTGACCTGAACATCTGCCTGTGTCATACTCTATTTTGGTTTTAGTAACATCACTATAATTCTATATTGACATTTCCCCCCTTCCTTTTTATGTTGCATTGCCATAAAAACCTGCCATTCCAGTATGTACTCTGTCCTGAATCTTACTGGATCTCTGTATCAAAAATCCTTAAAACTATCAGGATGAGATGTCCATACCTTAGAAGTTATTCTAATTGACTATGGGAATGTGGTTTTCTTTCTCCTCAAGATACAGCCCTGTACATAACTGCAGTCAGTGTTTTTTTAGATAAGGTCTTTGTAGGGTCAGCGTATTCTTTTTCCTTCTTATTTTCCAGAGGTTTAATCTGAACCGCAGGAATAGAGCATGATGCAATCATAGGAATAGATTCCCGTGACAGGGGCTGAAGGTGAGAGCATCTTTTCTTTCATGTCTTTTTCTATTATAACTGATACTCTCATTTATTTATGTCCAATCTTCATTAAAAAGAGATGAGAGGGCGCCTGGGTGGCTCAGTGGGTTGAAGCCTCTGCTTTCGGCTCACGTCATGATCTCAGCATCCTGGGATCGAGGCCCGTATCCGGCTCTCTGCTCAGCAGGGAGCCTGCTTCCTCCTCTCCCTGTCTCTCTGCCTGCCTCTCTGCCTCCTCGTAATCTCTCTCTCTGTGTCAAATAAATAAATAAAAATCTTAAAAAAAAAGATGAGATATGGCTAAAATAACGTGTACATTGCAACAATATAAAGTGAATAAAGAAAACAGGGAAAAGGGAAACAACATGAGGGAGCTAAAATGAAACCAAAGGTAATTTAGTAAGTTGAAAGGTGTGTCAGTGATGGAAGTTAGCAGGTTGCAACTTTAGCTTTAAGATTTCTAGCTTTTAAAGGAAAAAGAAAACAAATTAAAAGATTTGAAGTCATTATACTATTAATGCTAATTTCTCATAAGGAAAAGAAAAAAGACCTTTTATTATGCTCCATCTATAGTGCTCCTATTTTCATAGGGGCCCTGTGATGAGCTTAACATCCTTGACCATACCTCTCCAGCGAATGCAGTACAAATCATTCTAGGTGCTTTTCGCATTATCTACATTTAATGTGAGCCTGTGGGTGATAGAAACATAGAACTCGGGCGCCTGGGTGGCTCAGTGGGTTAAAGCCTCTGCTTTCGGCTCAGGTCATGATCTCAGGGTCCTGGGATCGAGGCCCGCGTCGGGCTCCCTGCTCAGCGGGGAGCCTGCTTCCCCCTCTCTCTCTCTGCCTGCCTCTCTGCCTCCTTGTGATCTCTCTCCCTCTGTGAAATAAATAAAATAAAATCTTTAAAAAAAAAAAAATAGAAACATAGAACTCAGTAAGAAGTTATTGTATGTGGGTCTGTAAAGTGTGATCTCTAAGGACAAAGGACTAAAATTGTCTGATTTTGTACCTAAGTATAAAGATTGGAATATCTAGAGCAGAAGTTGGCAAACATCCTGTACAGGCCAGAGTAAATATTTTTGGTCTTGTGAGTCAGATGGTCTCCATCACTTACCTTTCAGTTCTGCCGTGGTGGCATGAAAGGAGCTGAGATAAAGTGTAAATGGATGAGTGAAGCTGTGACAAAGCTTGCTTTACAAATCAGACAGCCAGATTTGGTTCATGAACCATATTTTGCCATTCTTGATCTAGAGAAATAAATGTCATTTAACCAAAGTTACCTTACCTCTGAATAAGGTCAGGTGAGTGAATAGAAGCAACAGGGACAATGTTTCCCACCCTATATTCCACATCCACCTAAGAATGAATGTTGATCCACATGTGGGACACGGAAAGTGTACCAATAAATAATATGCACCCAGGAATGGCCAGGTGTGGTTCTGGCTCTTCTACCTGCCAGGTCTGTTAACATGATCATTTTTCCTGACCTGTCTATAACTTGAAGTCCTTATGAGGAAACTGGGCCCAATAATTCTTTCCTCACAGGGTTGTCATGAGGCAAAAGACTTAGCTATTACTTCAGTGATTCATATGAATTAATAGATAATATTTTGGGTCCTGAAGTATATGCTAAAAATCTCAAATTGTTGGCCAGGGGACTCTATCCAACATATAGAAGTGTTTAATTGGCCCTGTAAAACATGGGCTATTTAAATATCTGAGATGCTAATATGAAAAACATATATGTGGGACTCTATATGAACATAGGATTTTAGGGAAAAGAAAAAGGAGAAGATCTAGCTGCCTTAGGCCTGTAGCGTTGAATGGAAACAATGAGCTATCCATATTAGTGGGGCAGGTGTCCTCCAGTTTGCACAGCCCCGACCAGCATACCTTGTCTCCCTGATGCTCAGGCTGGGCTCTGTTAGCATTTATAATCCAGCTCGTCCTTCTGCTTTCCTTTTGCAGTGCCCAGAAAACAACAACAACAACAATAACAACAAAAAGAAACAAACAAACAAAAAAACAACCCCAAATCCACCATGGTACCCTGTCTACATCTTTCTGTATCTTTTCCACTTTATTGTTTGTTACCTACATGGTTATCGTTAGGACTTACAGTAGTGTCTTAGAGAGTGTGTAAGTCAAGAAGTTAATAAGGTATTTGTGATCAAAGAATTCTATGCTTAAATAAGTTTAGGGATGCTGAAAGAACCAAAGAAACCAGGTGTCTTTCCTGTGGGCATCCATTATCCTTTAATATATTAATGTGTAGATTTCATTTCCAAGATAGGAGTGCACTCTATAGCTTTCTTGAATTGATACTCACAACAACAAAAAGATAGAAACTGTCTGAAAAACCTGTACTCTGAAAACTGTAAAGCATTGATAAAGAAATTGAAGATGACACAAAGAAATGGAAAGACATTCCATGCTTGTGGATTGAAAGAACAATTATTGTTAAAATGTCTATACTACTAAAAGCACCCTACAAATTTAATGTAACTCCTATCAGAATACCAACAGCATTATTCACAGAACTGGAACAAATGATCCTAAAATTTGTATGGAACCACAAGACTGCAAATAGCCAAAGCAACCTTGAAAAAGAAACCAAAACTGAAGGTATCACAATTCCAGACTTCAAGTTATACTGAAAGCTGTAGTAATCAAAACACTATGGTATTGGCACAAAAGTAGACACACAGATTAATGGAACAAAATAGAAAATGCAGAAACAAATCTGCATTTTTATGGTCAATTAATCTTCAAAAAAGCAGGAAAGAATATGCAATGGGAAAAAGACAATCTTTTCAACAAATGGTGTTGGGAAAACTGGACAGCTACCTGCAAAAGGATAAAACCGGACCATTTTCTCTCACCATATAAAAAAATAGGGGCGCCTGGTTGGCTCAGTGGGTTAAAGCCTCTGCTTTCGGCTCAGGCCATGATCTCAGGGTCCTGGCATCGAGCCCCACATCGGCCTCCCTGCTCAGCTGGGAGTCTGCTTCCTCCTCTCTCTCTGCCTGCCTCTCTGCCTACTTGTAATCTCTTCTCTCTGTCAAATAAATAAAAAAAATCTTTAAAAAAAATAGATAAACTCAGAGTAGATTAAAAACCTAAATGTGAAACTTGAAATCATAAAAATCCTAGAGGAAAGCACAGACAGTAACCATTTTGAATCAGCTGTAGTAACTTCTTACTGGATATATGCCTGGAGGCAAGGGAAACAAAAGCAAAAATCTGCTAATTGGGACTTCATCAAAATAAGAAGCTTCTGCACAACAAAGGAAACAACCAACAAAAATAAAAGGCCACCTACTGAATGGGAAAAAATATTTGCAAATGACATATCTGATAAAGGATTAGTATCAAAAATATATAAAGAACTCCTACAGCTCAATATCCAAAAACCAAATAATCCAATTAAAAAATGGGCAGAAGACATGAATAGACATCTTTCCAAAGAAGACGTACAGGTGGCCAAACAGACACATGAAAATATGCCCAACAACACTTATTATCAGAGAAATACAGGTCAAAAGTACAATGAGATACCACCTCATACCTGTCAGAATGACTAAAATTAAAACTGTAAGAAGCAAGTGTTGGCAAGGATGTGGAGAAAAGGAACCCTCTTGCACTGTTGATGGGAATGCAAACTGGTACAATCATTGTGGAAAGGAACATGGAGTTTCCTCAAAAAGTAAAAATGGAGCTACCCTATGACCCAGTAATCATACTACTGGGTATTTACCCCCCAAATACAAAAACACTAACTCAAGGGATACTTGCACCCTTACGTTTATTGCAGCTTAATTTACAACAGCCAAATTATGGAGGCATCCCAAGTGTCCATTGATAGATGAATGGGTAAAGAAGAAGTGTATGTATACATACATACACACACACACACACACACACACACACACACACACACGTATATACCATTATTCAACCATAAAAATGAAGTCTTGCCATCTGCAATGACATGGATGGAGCTAGAGAGCATAATACTAAGTGAAATAAGCCAGTCAGAGAAAGACAACTACCATATGATTTCACTTATATGTAGAATTTAAGAAACAAAACAAAGGAGCAGAGGAAAAAAAATAGACAAACCAAGAATGGGTGGTTACCAAAACGGGGGTGGGTGGGAAGTGGATGAAATAGTTGATCGGTATTCAGGAGTACAGTTGCTGGAATGAGCACTAGGTGATGTATGGAAGTGTCAAATCACTATAATGTATACCTGAAACTAATATAACACTGTATGTTAAGTATAAAGGAATTAAAATTTTAAAAGTGAAAAAAATGGAAACTATCTTCCTTTAGTTTTAGTATTCCATGCAGTTGTGGCTACTTAGCCACTGACTATTATTCCCATAGAACATGACTTGGGTAACAGTGCCATTACCATTCTAAAAATTCCCATAGAATTTGTAATTTTAAGATAAACATTTTAGATATATGCATTTCAAATAGTATGTACTGCTACCATTTCAGGTAATAGTATGCACTGATTACCTGACATTTGAGCCTACTTTATAACATTGCTGGATAATAATAGTATCAAGAGTAATAGAACCAAGATTAATTGAATACTTGCAGGCAATGTTTTGCTGGGTTATTTCATTTAGTCCTCACAGAAATCCTCTAAAGGGGCTTGTCTTATCCCTATTCTACAAAGGATGAAAATGAGGGACAAAGAGGCTAAATAATTTGCTAAAGGTAACACAGATGCTAAGTAAGACAACCAAGATCCTTAGTTCTCATTCATAGTATCTGGACACCTTTCTCAGCTAAATGCAGGGACAGTTGGAAGACATCTGCCCCAAATTATATCTAAATTAGTGTGATCTTGAACCATGTTTCTTTTACTCAATTATGTATAAAGATAAATTACCTATTGAGAATAATTCACATTTTTTTATTATAAGACCTTAATAAGAAAAGTATATGTTATCTTTCACTTCCTTTTTTCTAGGATGTGTATGTAGCTAATGCAGTAAACTCACAGAATTGTGGTAAAATTTAAAAAGAGGTCCTGAAACATCACTACTTTACAGTTTTAAAATGTTATATGAACTGATGGGATTTTTTTTTTAAGATTTTATTTTATTTATTTCACAGAGGGAGAGAGATCACAAGGAGGTAGAGAGGCAGGCAGAGAGAGAGGGGGAAGCAGGCTCCCCGCTGAGCAGAGAGCCCGATGCGGGCCTCGATCCCAGGACCCTGAGATCATGACCTGAGCCGAAAGCAGAGGCTTTAACCCACTGAGCCACCCAGGCGCCCGAACTGATGGGATTTTTTATGAAGACATTGATACCCTTGGAAGTATTAAGGCACAGATTACTTATATCTGTTCCTAAAGGTACTGATTAGCCCCAAACTGTTCCCTACTTGAAGCAATAGAGGCCAAGAGAGATCAATAAAATTTACATATAATTTAATGTTCCCAAAATCTTCTCTGCAAAATGATAGTGTTTAATAAAGAAATAGATATACCTAAATTCCCTTTGTCTCTATGTTTTCACTGTCCACCTTTTCCTGGAGTCTTGTGTACAATTTTGCCCCAAGTACAAATTTCCAATTTATTAAGGAAAAACTAGAGTATTAGAAAGATGTTTATTGAGGTCCAAAAATTGTCAATAAATTAGAAGACATTTGTTATTCAGTAAATTGGAGAATAAATACATGAAAAAATAACAAAATAATATTAGTTTTAAATGTATAGATATACACACAAATATAAATATATACATGTTGCATTTCATTGATACCAAGATGCTTTTAATTGTTATATACACCATCAATGTAATGGAAGCTTTTAACAGAAAAGATAAACAATGTACCAATCCTGCAATTGTAGTTTATGTAAGACACATTCAAATTTCAGGAATTATAATAATTCAAATGTATCTTTTGGTAGTCTGAGTGAGATGGAATTAATGGATTATTGACTAATCTAATGTGGGGTTTGGTAGGATGAGAGAAAAGGAGAAATTGATTGAGATTGGTTCTAGGTGACTGGCTTAAGGGTAAGGGTTGGTGTATCTGGGAAGCAAATTAAGATTGTAGCATGCTGTGAAGTTTATGGTCTTAATCAGTGTCAAGTTCAAAACCTTGTTGAATTAGTTGGGGGTAACCTTTAGATGGGTCACCCTCTAATCATGCCTTATTTGTCCCTCTGATGTATTTACAGGTACTGAAGATGGATGGGCATCATTAGGTATCTCTTATTATATTGCCCCACAAATATCTTAACCGTGAGTTTTTGGAGTAATATTTTTCCATTCATGTCTACAGGGTGCTATCCATTGAAAGAATTCATGACCATGCCTAAATGTTCATATTAGTCCATTAAATCAAAACATGATTTTCTTCTGGAAATTTTTTTAAGTAGCATATATTTTTCTGGTTCTGAAAATGATTCATGATAATTGAAATCAGTTTGGAAAATGTTGGTATAAAAGAGATGACTTAAAGTCACCTTTAATCATACATCTACCTATAACTACTTAATTTGAAATGTTTCTAGTCTTTTTTTATTTATAACTTTTTTCATATAAAATTTGGATTATGTGGTATAACTTTTTCCATTTAAAATGGACACTGTGGACATGTCATTTTAAAAATGATTAGTGTGGGTAGATAAGTAAATATCTCACACAACTTAGACTCATGTTCATCCATGTTATTAGACTGACTTCAGAGAGAAAAGTTGTATAACCTCTAATTTTAAGGAAAGTCTGTTGCTGTGTAAAACTCAGCAAGAGTAAAACAGACCTAATTACCATACCTCTAACAGTCCATTATATTTTGTCATGTTATAATACCATGAGCTCAAATGGCTCCATATATTTGCAAATTAGACAAATTAAATTGTTTGAATTTCAATTGATAATACTCCAAAATTCTGTAGTATTTCTGAAAAAAACAGTGATTCCCTATAACTTCAGATTTTCAGAAATATCCTTAAAATTATGTTTTCAAGGAATTTCTGTACTTTAAAGGATCAATAAGAATATTCCTAATTGATAAAACTCTTCAAGTCATAATTGAAGTCCTGGGATTGAGCCCTGCATCGGGTTCCCTGCTCAGCAGAGATCCTGCTTCCTCTTCTCTCTCTGCCTGCCTCTCTGCCTACTTGTGATCTCTCCTTCTCTGTCAAATAAACAAATAAAATCTTTTTAAAAAATAAGCTTTTTTTTTTTTAAGCTTGGCCATTTGCACCACTGGGCAAAATAGTAAGATAGTAAGTGCCCAGTGCATGAATGACCAACTACCTGCTGGAAAGCTGCTATGGCAGGCCCCCAGAAGGGAGGGGAGGAAATACAGAGCTTGGAGGATTCAAAACTGGGAAGGCTCTTAGGGCAACATGGTTATGATGGTTGAGAGAGAAAGCTACTGAAAAAGAAGTGGGGAATATTCAAAAAAAAAAAAAAAGACAAAAAGAAGCTCCAGAATGTTAAAGATTAGCTAACTCTTGTTTTTCCTAAAGTATTTTTTTTAAATTACTCTTTTCTTGTGATTTTTTTTTTCTGGTATTACACCCTAGGCATACTATGGAAATCAAAAGATTTTTGCATGGCTTTGTATTTGTTTCACATTTATAACAAAATCTAAGACTGTCATTTCAGAGATTACATATCAGTTATCAAGCAATTGATGAGAAAAACAATCTCAGATTGCTTTCTGAGATTGGACAGTGATACATTAAATTGAACATTTCTCATTTTCTGATCATGATTTAGTGGTCCTAATTGTGCTATGTTGATTATATACTCCCTAATGGCAGGGACTGAGTTCTTCAGCCTCTGTTATCCTATCCTGAATATAGCCTGTGACTCAAAAACGCTCAAAACTGTGAGGAGATGCCATTGCATTTTAAGAGAAAATTGATTGCCTAATCAATGTTAAGAGACGTTGAGAGAGATCTAAGACTTGACTTTGGATTATTGGATTGTCTAGTTGTTCTCATGATGCAGGATACTGATTCATCAATATCATTGGCCGCTTAGGATGAACTGTCACAGCCCTCCATGTGCATTACTTTATTACTATCTTTCACATTTGGAGGATGCAGCTATTGATGTTGCCATACTTGCTTGGCCTGAAAGTGTCTACGGTGTATTGGTTTTTTTTTTTAAATAATGGAATCTATTAATCTCATTTTTATTTATTTCTAATTCAAAGGAGGGTGGATTTAATTAAAATATTATACTGGGAAAAAACTTTATTTTCTGTGTATAGTTGGGAAAAAAGACTTTGTAGCATCTCCATTTATTTCTCAATATATGCAACTTCATTGTTTTTATTTCAGTAGTTATCTCAACAAATAATTTATTTTTAATGTCATTTTTAATGATTGTATAAGTTATTTTATTTCCAGTTACAAAGCAGTATTAATGGAAAACTGTTAATGGAAACCTGAATCATCTAAAGTATCCAGAATTTCAAAGTGATAAATCTATTATTTACTAAGAATAATAGTCTTGCACTTTTAATAAGGTTACTTTTTTTTTCCATTCTAATCATTCAGCCTGCTACTTTGTACAGGAGAAGGGGAGACAAATGTTAACTAAGCCAAGAATGTGGATTTTCAAAGATGCCTTCTATTCAGTTCTAAGTATAGGCTCATTTCTTGCCTTGTTGGTCATAACAAGAAACAGAATTGAAATAATTTTTATTTTGGTGTCTTTGTATCAGTGTTTTTCTTCCTCTTCAATTTGCTTATACATTAGTGTATGATTTAGTAAACATTGTTTTTCCAAGTCAAGACATGCAGGTGATCTTGTCATTTGTAATAACATGGATACACCTAGAGGATATTATGCTAAGTGAAATAAGAGAAAGTCAAATACCACATGATTTCACTTATGCATGGAATCTAAAAAATAAAACAAAGAATAAACAAGACTAAAACAGACTCATAGATACAGAGAACAATCTGGCGGTTGCCAGAGGAGAGGAAGGTAGGGACAGAACCAAACAGGGAGAGGGGATTAAAAGGTACAAATGTCCAGTTATAAATAAGACAGGGTGCTGCAATATACAGCATGGGGAATACGGTTAATATTATAACAACTCTGGTGACAGATGGTAGCTAGATTTATCATGGTGATCACTGCATAATATATATAAATGTCAAATCACTGTGTTGTACGTGCGAAACTAATATAGTATGTCCACTGTGTTTCAATTTTAAAAAAGATATATAGGTGATATTTGCTTTGGAAGTCTTATGAAGGTGAAGGTTAATGGGCCTGGATCCTTTTATCACTGTCTACAGTTTGTTTTTCTCTTCAGTGTTGCCCCATTCTTCTCTGGACTTCCATCCAGAGAAATAGAGCTAATATCATGTAGCCAGTTTCTGTACTATTCAACAGATGGTAGGCAACTTGTATCTATTCCATTGTGTTACCAAAACATTCTTTTTCACTTAGATTGGTCTTTGGGACTAAGATTCTTTTTTTTTTTAATTTATTTATGAGAGAGAGAGAGAGAGAGAGAGAGAGAGAGAGAGAGAGAACCTGGGAGTGGTGAGGCTCAGAGAGAGAAGCAGACTCCCTGCTAAACAGGGAACCTGATGTGGGACTTAATCTTGGGACTTCAGGATCATGACCTGAGCCGAAGGCAGGTCGTCTAACAAACTGAGCTGCCCAGGTGTCCTGAGACTAGGAATCTCTGCTTGTTTGAACACCATCTATAGCTAATTCATTCCATTTTTACCTGTAACAATGTTTTACTGCTGGATTGTCAATTCTAAATATTTATAAACATCAGTGGCTGTATAGTATATAGAAAAGGTCCTTTCCATAAAGAGACTAATGATGCACAAAAGTGTATTTGGTTATTTTATAAAGGTTTTATAACAACATTTTACAATTGAGTCACAACCCAGTGTTCTCTTGCACGCACACACATACATGCATCCAAATACACACTGTGTATGGATTATTTCATTTTGCCTCCATGATAGCAATACCTACAGTGGCCCTTCTTTGTTTTGCTTTTATTTTCTTCTATAAATCTCAAATTACTTTTTAATATGTGTTTATGAGCTATCAATTTTTATCCCCTCCATATTTTAAGAAGGCAAACAGGGTTAAGTCAAGATGACTAATGGGTTGGTGGGGAGAAGTATGGGCTGATAAAAATTAAATAGGGAACAAGCGATTCCCTTTCAGAGCCATCCTTTTAAAATAGCCAGTTATTATGAATAAAAAGCAGCATTATTAAACATTTCTTTTAATTAAATTTTATGATAGAGATATTTAACCTTCTGTCTTCTAAGTCTCATGTTCTCTATGGCAGGCTTTAGTGGGCATTCAGAATTTGAGAGAATATTTGAGTTCTGAAACCTTTTATAGGAAGGGATAGGAATCTTTATAGGAATCTTATTTTATAAACTTTAAAATATTAGTTACAATTTTTGCCCAAAACACAAAAGACCATCAATCATTAGCAAAAGTCTGTTTTCATCCTCTACAGGGAACATTCTTTCCCCTTCTTATTCTCCTCTGATAGTTCCTTGGTCCATTCTGTTTCCTACTTATTCAGAAGACTTTATGTTTTCTTGATTTTTTTTTTCCTTCAGATTCCAACCATCTCTTCCTCCATCTACCCTCTTCCTGGCCAACTTGGTCCTTGCCTCACTGAGGGAATTGGGGCTATCACAAACTTCCATGAGCTTTCATCATCATATTCAGCACCTCTCTCAGATTAAACTGGATCTGCTACTGATGAATTGTTCATGCTGTTACGGAAGGCCCCTCCCTCCAAATGTCTTCTAAGTACAGTAGAAGTATAAGTACAGTGCAATGTTATTTCTTAGAAATCAAGATGTATTTACTGTGAAGGATGATTTAAGATATGCTTTCAAATTGGAGGAATATGTATGTTTTATATACGGAAGAGGGTGTATGTCATATCATAAAATTCTGTATTATGTGTTACAGACATTCTTTAGTAGTAGGGATGGGAGAACTATTCAGAAATGACTTCAAGAAGGTAAGACTTGAACTGGAAATTTATGGATGGAGAGATTTGGATATACGAAGAAGGAATTAGAGCAGCCATTCCATATAGGAGACACAACATGAGCAAATATGCAGAAGTACAAATGAGCATGGTATTATCAGGGTTTCGAGAGGTAGCCCAAGTAACTAGAGTAGAGGCTTCATGACCGAGCTCAGAAAAAGACATGATAAGAAAGGAAGGCTGGATGCTGCTTCATGATGCCCTGGAATTACAGGTTGTATTCAATAGAGATTATAGTAGAATGTCCACATGGGAATAGCTACTGATGAATTTTGTATTTTTTGAGCTGAGATTTTATAATAGGATATACATAGACTCATGTTTCTTTTGATTTTCTGTTTTGTACCTTCCAAACTAAGTTCACATGTCATATTTCAGGATTGAGGAAGGATATATATCTTGGTAGCATTGAGGCCACATATTGGCAAACAGGAGTAGAAGCTTGACCACATCAAAGTTCTACTCCCTCATCAAGATGTATGAAGAACAGACTTGGTCAGCATAGAAGGCTTTCCCAGTGAACAGGTCCAGAGTCCGGTTGGGTTTACACTTCAGCCTACCTGAGCTTCAGGGTCCCAGGATGAGACTGCAGGCCACATGAGAAGGGACTAGAGGCCTTTTCAAAGTGGAGGTTGATGGTTGCCATTTCATGTGTGATGACAGGGCAGAGACTTGGAAATTGTTTTTTAACCTAACAAACCATGTTCCTTACCTCTCCTTCTCTGACTCTGTCATTAGCATAGTAATCTCATAGTCTAGAGCACTGATGTCTACCAGAACTTCTTCTGATGATGAAAATATTCTATGATATTTGTGGGTATTGAGCCCTTGAAATGTGGCTAATGAAACATTTTAATTTAAATCTAAATTGTCACATGTGGCTATTGGCTATGGAATAGTATACGGCAACTATAGAACCAAACTAGTTTTTAGGGAGCATGTATCATGTGCCTTGCCTAATCTAAGAACTTTACATGTACTAACTCACTTAATCTCCATGAGAATCATAAGGAGCAGGCATTATTCTTTTCCTCTCCCATTATGGAAATGAGAGAACTAGAGCAGAAAGGTTTAGCATAGGGAGGAAATGACAAATTTGGGATTTAAACTTAGGCACTATATCCATATAGTTTAAACAACTGTGTTGTCTCATCTTTAAACCCTACTTTAATCTTGCTTTCCCTTTCTTGTTCACATTCTTTCATTTGTGTATGTTATTACCATAATGAGAAACAATTTTAAGCATAAATATATTACCCATTCTTCTTGAGGCTTTCTAAGCTCTCTTTCTATGCTCACTGAAATAGCACAGGCTCACTTAATATGTGAATCACTGGATGGCTTCCTGACCATCAAACCACTTCCCCAAAGAAGTGCTTCTGAGACTCGAGTGTGCACCAGAATCACAAGGAATACACTGGTTTCCGATACAGGAGGTCTAGGGTGGGGCCTGAGAATTGGCATTTCTAACAAGTCTCCAGGTGATGCCAATATTACTTGCTGGTCTGTTGGCCACACTTGGAGACAGGCTGCCTTAAACCAAGTCTTAAGTCCAGTGCCAGGCTAACTGACTTTAAAATAGAATTGTTAATACTTTCCAGATTCTTCCAGGGAAAGACATACTCTTTCATTGTTATTTTTTTGTCTTGTACGTTGCACAAATAGTATGTATTCTCTTGTTCTCAAGAGGTGAAATACAATGAAAAATAAGGAAGGAAAAGAAGAAAGAAAGAAAATGAAGGAGGGGAAAGAAAAGACACATGGGAAGGCAGCAAGAAAACTAAAGAAAAAAATTGGTGTAAAACTGAAAGTGCAGATTACATCAAACCCTCTAAGATTCAATGCAGGGGTTGCCATCTGGTACCCACCAGGAAAAATCTGGTCACAAAGCTATTGTGATCAGAATAATACTTGAAATAAAATCACGTCTCATTGTTTATGAATAGAGTATATCTTCATTTTCCACAGATCCAGCCAGCCCCTTTGGTTTTACAGGTATTGCTTTACACATTTACATCCTTTCCCTGTCAGTTAGGCTTTTAAGTTTGCTATTCCAGATTTCGGACAGCATTACTCATCTATTGTTTTTTCCTTCCTCAAAGTAAGTTTTATTTTCACATTGGCTGTCTTGATATAGCGATGATGATAGCATTTGTCAGCTTCAGACTTACATGAATTTTAGTCCCTGAATTTCAGTGAAAAGAGGATTTCTTTTTCCCAGTAGACCATGCAAAGGTCCATGATTAGTTCTGATGGGCCCTGATTTAGTCACGGGCTCACCCTCTCTGGACCACAACACAGGACATGATCACAAACCATGTTTTGAATTGTAACCTTGATAATGTTGTTCTTTTTTCCTGAAATATAGTGACAAGGTACTTATCAGTCTAAGAGATTTATTAGTAAATAAACTGTCTACAATTCATGGTTAGCTTCAAAAGCCTCATCCCTGACAACTGTTATAGCCCCTACTTGAAATTAATATTCCTTACCTTTTAAACTAGTAGGATATTCTATTAAAATCTCTCAGGTGTACCAGATCTAAGAATAGCTTTATATATTTGCTCTCTTTCTCCTATATTTCCAGGCATATGTAAATAGTAACAGTTTTAATGTATTACTACATAATATAGATAGGCTGACTGAATTAAATGTTTGCATTCCTTTTTCATTTGGTTTTTGTAGAATGTTGTCTCTAGTATATAAATCTATCACTTAAGATCAATCTTCTTCCTTGTTTTTACTTTGAATTAGTATTTGGGGGCAATAATCACCTTTTAGGATGATTTTTTTTTTTAAAAAAATAGACATTGTGGGAACCTGGGTGGCTCAGTGGGTTAAGCCTCTGCCTTCGGCTCGGGTCATGATCTCAGGGTCCTGGGATCGAGGCCCACATCCTCCTCTCTCTCTGCCTGACTCTCTGCCTACTTGTGATCTCTCTCTCTCTGTCAAATAAGTAAATACTATTTTAAAATCTTTAAAAAATAGGTATTGTGAATATATTCATATGAAAAATGTTTAAAATAATCAACTGAAGAACAGAAAACAGTTTTAGATGTATTGCAGGCAATGGTGGTAGAAACTGATACGGGTAATCTTACCAGGGATGTAAAATCAGGAGACATTTCCCAAACCATTCAATCTAGCTGCTTATTCAGTTAGTGACAAGGGATGTCCCAGCACTGGCCAGTGTCCTATGATGGCTCGATGTCTGTCCGGGTTTTACCACAGTTTGCTTACGGCGATCAATACTGACGAAGACAGACTAAGAACTCTGCTAGTTATTATTTTCCATGATTTTTAGAATATCTTAAAACTATGAACCAGGATTCCATGAGCTTCATCCTCCACAAGAAACTTTTATGTGAGGTATGTTTTAACATTAGACCCTCCACCAAATTACAGGTTGGTAGGAGCAATGTGAGAGAAATAGTTTTTACCTAAATGTTGGTTTTTATTACTCAGTATTTTTTTTTGTATAAGAATTTGCATGACAAATCACTTTTAGAAATTAATGGGGGTAGAAAAAATGGTCTAAAAAAACTGGTATCGATTTTTTATTTGAAAAATTAAACATTCCCATTATAGTTGATAAAAAGTTTAAAACTGAATTTAAGACATAAATAAAATTACTAAATTACTCTGATATTTATGTATAAAATCTCCTTTATGATTTTTTAAATCTATTTAAGGATCCTTTATTTGTTTTTTCTGAATTTATCTTCAATTGTTTTCATCTTATTCTTCCTTAAATAGACTGAAGAACATAGAAGAAGAGTGTTTGGCAGAAGCAGGTTATTTCCATTCTTTTCCCTTCTTCTTGGAAAATATAAGTCGAGGCCCCCAGTAGAGTTTATTAAGATACACATTTTACAGACAAAACATGTGGCTTAATTTTAAGATCTGCCTTTCAGAAGATGACATAATTTCAAAACTTAAGATCTCATTAATTTCCATTTTTTTTTCACTTGAAAACAGAATCTGGGAGAAAATCAGCTGACACTTTAGACTAGTTAATATCGTAAGTAAAATTCATTGAAATTAGAAGTAGGAACTTCAGAAGGAAACTGGCAATACTGAAATTCTTTTTTTTTTTTAAAGATTTTATTTATTCATTTGACACAGAGAAAGAGATTACAAGTAGGCAGAGAGGCGGCAGAGAGAGAGGAGAGAGGAGGAAGCAGGCTCCCTGCTGAGCAGAAAGACCGATGCGGGCCTCGATCCCAGGACCCTGAGATCATGACCTGAGCCGAAAGCAGAGGCTTTAACCCACTGAGCCACCCAGGCGCCCAATACTGAAATTCTTTAAACTGAAACTAGTTGTAATAGAATATTACAATGATGAAACACAGTAAAGCATCATATGTTACTGTTAGACATCAATCTTCACCCTATGTCTTTCTTTTGCATAATCGAAAACGTTGCTATGGTTTCAAATAAAATATCCTTATTTTGGTACCAAGCATAATGTGAAATACACAGTGTGTAGGTTGCAACATTAATGACAGTTCTCTGAATGACTGAAAAGCATGAATTCACAATACACATCATATTTATTCATCATTTGAAAAGTTGTTGACAATTCTCTTGGTGTGAGACAATTTGCTATCCATTATCAGATGCAGGTAAAAACATTAAAAAGACATGATCTATGCAGTGGGGTTTATAAGCTCAGTTACTGAGATGTTGCCTTCCTTTCCAAGAATTATCTGAACAGGGTTTTGGCTTTTCAATCCACCAGTTCCTACCTAGACCCGATTAATGGAAAGAACTTTTGAGAGTGACTGCCATCTTTTTCATTGATTAGCAATGTGACCTAGAGCCAGGACCCTCTCTGGACTTTAGTTAACCAGCCCCTAAAATGAGGCATTTAAATCAATTAAATACAAATATAGTATTACCCCAATAATGCACATTCATTGTAGAAAACATTTTAAATTACAAAACATAAAAACCACTAAAAAGGGGAGTGTTATCTATAGTTCCTTCTGCAACATAACATGTTTTGATTTTATCATTATCCTTCTAGCTTGACTCAATCATAGGGCATTCCTGTAATGGATTTGTTTCTGTAGAGACATCTCAAGTCATTAATAATATATGTAATATTATGGAGATTTTACAATCTTTTCTACAGAGAATAGTGATTCCTCAGGTAGGACAGACTTGTAGTGACCACTGCTGTGTGAGACTCCTGCCAATGTTGCACCGAGTTGACCAAGCAAGGGATCCTTGGAAATTAAGCCACTAGGGAAACTACCCCGAACATTTATCATTCAAAGATATGAGGAGGCATATACCCTTATTAAATCAGAAATGGAAAAAAAATCAAGATGTATGACCTTAGTGTCCCGGGAACAGTGAAGATTGCCTGTGCTTGTTTCAGTGGGATTTATAAAGAAAAAGACAATATTTTCTTTTTTGCCCTAAACTTTTTAGACTGTTATCTTAAATGTTTTAGTCAGTCTAGCCCAAGGAAAACAATTTTCATAAAAGTTTATTTTATAGTAGATTTGAATTTTATATAGTTACAAAAAATTCAAATATCAAATATGGAAAAAGTATTAACTGATGGGAAGTTCAACTTAGCTTATAAGTCTGCTTTCCCATTCTGTGGAGGAAAGGTTAATTTTGTCATTAATAGTAATTTTGTTATTTATGGTTTAAAATTGAAACAATTTTGGAATAATATGGTCAGTTTGTATTCTTCCCCTTCTTTTTTGTCTATTCTTCCCCTCCCTCACCCCTTCTCTGGGAGTTTCTGGGTTCAGGAGAGTTTACTAGACAGAGTAGTATGGGAACTGGGTTTGCAGTTGATTCTTGGTTACTTCCTTTCACTGCTGGCTTGGGCTGAAGTGTGACTCACTGGATCCAGAATGTTTCCCCTGGTTTCTGATGCATCTACTGTGGAAGTGCAGTTCCCACCATGATCTCCAATTCTCAGTTTCCTATACTCTATGTCTTCTTGGACGCAACCTCAGTGTCCCTTTAGAAAATTTTGGTCTTTCAACAAGTTTACAACTCTCCTGACTTCTCAAAATTCTTAGCTGTTCTTGCTATCTACCATATGCTGACTTGTACAAGACACAGGATATGTTCAGGCCCTGTTTATGTACTTTGCCCAGACAGTCGTTTCTTAACACATAGGTGTTATGTTAGCTGCAAGTCGTCTGTAAGAATTGTAGTATCTTACACAGCATTCTGGACAACTCTTATGCTCTGCAGTTACCCCAAAACTTGGTATATACTGAAGTTTCAGTGGTTCTGCCTCACCTCCATTTTGGGGTTCTAGGGTAGGAGGGACCCTGGAACCCATCACCAGAAAGCACCTATATCCTGTGAACAGCATATTTGTTCTTTTCCTACCCTCTGGTGAAATTCTTATCACCTTGTTTTGAGAAAGCATCACTTAGGTAATCATGAATTCCTTTTCACCCTATGTTTTGGATGTGCTTATCATATTTTAAGTCTTAAAGGACTCAGAAATAAAGCAAAAACAAAACATTTTTTCTCTCAAGTTTTTTTATCATTGAAAACTGTGGTATTCAAGAATATTTGTTGTTCTATTAAACACTTTCCCAAGTCCTTTTTTTTTTTTTTGTAATTAAGATTTCAGTTATTTGAGAGAGCCAGCTGGGGGAGGGGCAAAGGGAGAAGGAGAAGCAGACTCCCTGCTGAGCAGAGAGCCTGAAGACAATGCAGGGCTTGGATCCCAGGACCCTGAGATCATGACCTGAGATGAAGTCAGATGCTTAACCAGCTGAGCCACCCAGTAACCCCAAGTCCTTTAAAGAATGGAAAAACTCAAAGAATGATTTTCGTTTTCATTTTATCAGCTTTTCCTGATTATAGTGTATTTATTAATAGTGGACCAGAGAAGAGAGAAATTAACTGGAAATACCATGCCGTTGGATATCAAAATGTTATGTCAGTTACATTAACATATTCTATAAATGCTTGAAATAATATTTTTGTTTTAATTTCATAAATAATTTAGATTTTATGATTTTTATTTTCAAGAACAGAAACCCACTTTATTATGTTGTGCTTAAAGGAAGAAAGAAAAATAATTAGGTCATAAATTTGAGGATGGCTTTATTTTAATTATAGCAAACCTTATTTATAGAGTGTTCATTTCATCCCAATTACTATTTTTGCATTTTATGTGCATTATCACAATCATATGAAGTAGATAAATATATTCTCTTCCATTTCATCAGTGAAAAAATTGGGGAATAAGAAATGGAGTTAGCCAAGGTGAATCAACAGATAAATAAGAAAACAAAGATCCAAATCAAAGTCTCTTGACTCCAAAATTTCTGTATTTAGTTGTGCTATAGTCTGAGAAAATAATTCAGCCTACTTAAATTTATGTCATTACAAACTTTCCATGAATCTTACATTTTTAAAGTCTTCATAGTACTTATCAAATTCCTAAGCATTTAAGTGAATAGAAATATATGTCCAAGTGGTCTTAGAATGCAGTGTTTTTAAGTTTAAAAAAGTATCAACAATCACTCATTATTAAAATAAATTCTTCAGGGTCACCTGGGTGTCTCAGTCGGTTAAGCATCTGCCTTCAGCTCAGGTCGTGATTTCAGGGTCCTGGGCTTGAGCCTTATGGAGGGCTGCTTGCTCAGTGAGGAGTCTGCTTCTTCCCTCCCCCTGATCTTGTGTGCGTGTCAAAGCTGACAAAACTATGCTTGTTATTTAGGAATACATATGTGAAAAGTAGTGAGGATATCAAGGGAATGAGTAAATATAGAATTCAGGAATGTGCTCTGGAAAAAAATGTGGGGAAGAAGTTAGAAGGATTCAAAGGTCTTGTATTTTCACTGATTTCAGTACATTTGTACTGTGCTTTGTCACCTTCTTTACTATGTTAGAGTTACTTATTAACACAGGGTGAAAATGGTGGAAGTTTTTAGAAAACATTCTCTATAACCTTTTTATAGCACATTGAGTATTCACTTAGGATATACTGAAAAGTGTGACACTAGGATCCATCACGATAAGTGTTCAGGTCGTCCTCACTAACCTGAGAATGGTAAACAATGGTGGACAGATGCAATTTCACTTTTGACCTGTAGCCGTTAAGGGTCACTTCTGGAGAGCAAGCTTCACTGTACACAAACTAGTTGCAAATGTGGAAGTGGAAGCAAAAACATCCACACAGAATAGTGATAAGATCCAATTTCTGCCTGGAACAAAAGAGATAAATAGACTGAAATGCTCAGAAGAAAGGTTTACTTTTCCAATAAGATTCTGAAAAGAACCCTGAGAATTGATTATCTAACCTTATATGTTTTGAGATTTAATTAGGTAATGTCTGGGGGGAAAAAAAACTGAGCTCCTCAAAGAAAGACACTATCAAAGTGACTTTTTTTTTATTAACTCTGGTAATTTTAAAACATCTTCAGCTGATGCATGTTTGCTGTTGAAGCTTGTTCATTTTCCCTCTACAAGCTAGTTATTTTCATCCTTCAGTTTAATTGGCTCTTTCTTGCACTAATAAAGCTATCAGTAGGAAGATATTTTGAAGTAATGGAATACTTAAAATTTCAGTTGTGTTCCTTTTTCATATAAAAGGCTATAATATTTACATGTATGAAAAATCCCCCTCCCACCTCAAAGCGAAAGCACAAAGCCCCATGGTACCTACCCTGACTTAGCTTTCTCTTCTCTCTAGTTTTTGTGCAGTTCCCCAGGATACTACTTAAGTTTACAATATTTGACATATTCTACTCCTTTTGAATTTCTGATTTCTGAATCAGTGTCCTTCCTGTTTATTTGAGGAAAAGGCTTTGTTTCTTCATTTAAATTCTTCAAACTTTTAGAGAACCTCTATGCGGTACCTACTTTCTTCAAGAAATTATAAGATGTAGCATTAGAGAAATTGCCTTTTTATAATTAATGTTTTCCATATTAAATAAGGTTTTTTGAGATGTAAGTCATATACCATAAAATTCATTTTTTAAAATCCTAGAACTCGTGTTTTTTTTTTTCTTTTTTAGTAGGTTCACAGAGCTGGGCAACCATCACCATAATCTAAGTTGCAAACTATTTCATCACATTGGAAGGAAACCTCCTATCCATTAGCGCTTACTCCTCATTTCTCCTTCCCCAGCCCCCAGCAACTGCTGATGTTCATTTCTGTTTCTCTAGGTTTGTCTATTCTGGACATTTCTTGTAAATGCAAACACACAACATCTGTTTTGGGGGGCTGGCTTCTATCATTTAGCACAATGTTCTTACATGTTCTAGCATGCTTCAGTACTTTACTCTTTTCTATTGGAGAATAATATTCCATTTTGTGAATGTGCCACATTCTGTTTATCCAGTCATCAGTGAATGGACATTTGGTGGTTTCCACTTTTTGACCATTATGAATAATGCTGGCTATGAATAGTCACATACAAAATTTTGTATGGTTATGTTTTCATTTCTTTTTTTAATTAATATAAAATGTATTATTTGTTTCAGGGGTACAGGTCTGTGATTCATCAGTCTTAGACAATTCACAACACTCCCCATAGCACATACCCTCCCCAATGTCCATCACCCAGCCACCCCATCCTTCCCACCCCCACCTTCCAGCAACCCTCAGTTTGTTTCCTGAGATTAAGAGTCTCTTATGGTTTGTCTTCCTCTCTGGTTTCATCTTGTTTGTGTTTTAATTTCTTTTGGCTATATAACCAGAATGGAATTGCTGTGGTTACTTTATGTTTGAAGATTTGACGAACTGCTAAGATGTTTTCCACAGTGTGTGCACCATTTCACATTCGCATCAGCAACACTGAGATTGAGGGCTGCTCTTTTGCTCCCTCCTCACCAGTGCTTGTTATAGTTATTTTGATGATATCCGTGCTAATGGGTAGGAAATAGTATCTCCTTTTGATTTTGTTTCTTTGACTATAGATGTTGAGCATCCTTTCGTGTTCATATAGACCATTTGTCTTCTTTTGAGAAGTGTCAATTTAGATCCTTTGCCCTTTTAAAAAAATGGGTTAGTTGTGTTTTTATTGAGATGTGAAAGTTCTTATATATTCTGGATAGAAGTCCTTTATCAGATATTCATTTTGCACATATTTTCTTCCAATCTGTGAATTGTCTTTTCATTTTCTTGGTGGTATCATTTGCAGTACAAAATTTTTATCTAGGAGCACCAGGGTGACTCAGACAATTGAGCGTCTGCCTTCAGCTGAGGTCGTGATATCAGTGTCCTGGGATCGAGCCCCACGTAGGGCTCCTTGCTCAGTGAGGAGCCTGCTTCTTCCTCTCCCTCTGTCCCACCCCCATTCACATTCTTTCTCTCAATCTCTCCCTTACCCTCTCTCTCTCTCTCAAGAGAATAAATAAAATCTTAAAAAAATATTTATCTACTCTTTTTTTTTTTTTTTGCATTTTTGCATTTGGTGTTATACCTAAGAAGCCATTGACTTAACCCAAGGTCACAAAGATTTGCTCTTATGTTTTCTTCTAAGAGATTATAGTGTTAGCTCTATGATCCATTTTGAGTTAGTTTTTCTTATATGCATGCTGTAGGATAGGGGTTCAACCTCATTTCTTTGCATGTGGATACCCAGTTGTTTTAAAACGAACTGGTTAAAAAGATTGTTCATTCCCCATTGAGTTTTCTTGGCACCCTTGTCAAAAACAAATTTGCCATAAATGAAGAGGTTTATTTCTGGACTCTTGATTCTATTCCATTGCTCTGTATGTCTGTTCTTATCCCCATACCACACAATCTTGATTACTGTAGCTTTGTAGTAAGTTTGGAAATTAGGATATGTGAGTATTACAATTCCGTTCTTTTTCAAAATTGCTTTGACTGCTCTGGGCTGATTGCAGAGAAATATCCTTTCTTTTTAGTTACCATTGTATTTCTATGTGGGAAAGTATATGGCTTAAAAAAACAAAAACCAAAAAATAAATCAAACACAACACTAGAAAACATATTAAAAAGAAAGTCTCCTCCCAAAGCCCAGACATTCCTGTTTGCTGGATACCACTCATAAATGGTATGTCGTCCATAAATTATAAGTGCATGTGTTATTTTATAAATGTCTTATTGTACAGACTTCTCTGTAGTTTGTTGTATGAGTTAACAATTTAATCCAGAGCCTATGCCACATCCTAATAATCTATTTAAACAGTCATATAGAATTCCATTATAATGATAAATTGCAGTTCATTTAATCAGTTCCTTAATGATTGATATTTACATTAATTATGGGGTGTTTTGCTCTTACGGTCAGTGTTGTAATGAACATGTTTTGGGTATACATCTATATGTTTGTATAAACAGATAAGTAATAACCTCATTTCCTAGAAATTGAATCCCCAGGTCAAATATATGGGCGTTTTACATTTGTAAACATACAGGCAAATTATATTCATACAGACTTTTGAGGATTTTAAGTATGTTTCTAAGTGTCATTTGTAATTATTTTCCTGTGAAATCTGTATTCTTGCTCTCCATATTTCTGTTGGATTCATGGCATTATTGAGTTGAAACCATTTTTATATATTATTGAAATTAACCCTTTGTCAGGTGTTTCTTTTGCTTGGGAAAAATAGTAATTATTAATTTACTCCTCATCCAACTCTGTCACATAATTACCCACATTCTATTAAAAGTGAGGAACCCGAGTATAACCTATATATGGTGCTATAAATGAAGGAAGTCTACTCAGAATCTGACACTTTGGTAGAACTCTGAATTCCATAGTGATATATATGTTGACTTATTTTCAAAGCATTGTTGTCATCTTTAATTTCTGAATTTGAAACACAATATCTTGTTATGAAACAAATTCATATTTTTGAGACAAAAATTAGATATGTGTATCTCAATATTTTTCTGGAAATCTTTCATTTTTTTATTATTTTATGGAATAAACAATTTTTTATGGAGTAAATAGAGAATACTTGGGATGGTAAGGTGATTTAAAAAGACAAATATATATTGAGAACCAAACTGTTAGAAAATTAAGACAAAAATCTATTACTTAATTAGCATAACTTTTCTAATGGAATTTTCATATCATCCCTAACAGAAAATTGATTGCCCCTCTATATTTGGCCAGTATTGCCGGTAGGTGGGAAGGGGGGAATCTTGATTATTGATTGTCACTAGCCAAAAGTTACAAAAATTCATGTACATTCTTTCAATTTTAACATGAATCAATTTTACCTGATTTTTAATTTTCGAGGAATAATTATACATGTAATTGAACACAAATCAGAGGTTTACAACTGACCAATTTTTACGTATGTTTATACTCAAGTAACAATTTCCCGTATCAAGATTCCCAACTTTTTAAAATCTTTTCTTTAGCCTCCCATGTATACTACTAATGGATATTTGGATTGTTTCCCATTAGGGTTATATTGTTGGAACACATGCACTAATTTCTGGTTGTTATCTCTGTCGTAATGTAATTGCTAGGTCATAGGGGATAAATATATTCAGCTTTAGCATATAATACCAAAGAATCTCCCAAAGTACTCTCCCAATAGCAATGTATGAATTTTTACTTACACTGCATCCTTGCTAACATTTGATATTATCTATCCTTTTCATTTTAGTGATTTGAAATGGTGCATCACTATATCACACTGTAATTTAATTTTTACTTCTCCAATAAGTTATGATGTAAGAACTTCTTAATATGATTATTGACCATCTAGGTATTACCTTTCATTATGTTTTTGTTCAAGATTTGCTAACTTTTTAAAAAAATTTTATTTATGTATTTGAGAGAGTGAGAAAGCACAAACAGGGTGAGTGGGAGGCAGATGGAGAAGCAGGCTGCCTGCTGAGCAAGGAGCCCCATTCAGGACTTGATCCCAGGACCTTGGGATCATGACCTGAGCTGAAGGCAGATGCTTAACCAACTGAGCAACCCAGGCCTTCTTAGATTTGCTAACTTTTAAAAATGTAATCAATTACCTACATATTGATATATAGGACATTTTAAATACAATTGTATATGTGAGGTATGAATTTTTTATTTATTTATGTATATTTTTCTATACTGTCTTTTTATATATCTCTTAAGAAATCAGATATATTTAATTTTTTTCAGGTTTTATTTAGATTCCAGTTAGTTAACATACCATGTAACATTAGTTTCAGGTGTAGAGTCTAGCAATTCATCACTTACATAAAATACACAGTGCTCATCACAAATACCCTCCTTAATACCCATGCACATTTAACCCATCCCCTACCCACCTCCCAGGTATTTTCAATTTTAATGAAATAAATAATTTTTAGAGTTATTGTTTTGTTTGTTCTGTTTATGAAATCCGTGTTTATCTAAGGCCATGAAGGTAGTTCTCTATTGTTTCCTCTAGAAAATTAATCTTTCACATTTAGTTTTTGATCTATTTTGCCTTTTATTTGTATATTTATGGTAGAGTTTTTGGTTCTTTTGGGTTTTTTTCCTCCAAAATAAACACCAGTTGATTCAACATCTTACATTGAAGAGACCCATTTGTTACTGAATTCTTGTGGAACTTCTGTCATAATTATAGATGACCATTAATGTGAAAGTCAATCTCTAGTCTCTATTCTGCTCCACTGGTCTAATTGTTAGCCCTTCTACCAGTACCACATAACTTCATATAACTTTACAGTAAGTCTCACAACCAGAGAGTGTATGTTCTACAGCTTTACACCTCTCTATAAAGATTGTAGTGGAATTCTAGATCCTTCGAATTTCCAAATCTATTTTAGAATTAGATTTTCAATGTTCACAGTAACAACAACAACAACAACAAAACAACTGGTATTTTCAGTGGGACTGCATTTAATTTATCCATCAACTAAGAATGTAATTAACTTCCTAACATTATTGAGTGCCCCAATCCATGAACATGTCATATTTCTCTATTTTTTAAGTCTTCTTTAATTTCCTTCAGTGAGCATGTTGTAATTTTCAGTTTTACAGTCATACATATTCAGTCACATTTACTCCTCAACTATTTGAAAATTGTGGTATCTTTTATTTTGGTATTTTTCTTTAATTTCCCAATAATTTGTTTCTGAAATATATGTATGCTATTTTTTTATGTTGACCTTGTTTCCAATGACCGTGGTAAATTCACTTACTTCTGATTGTTTATAGATTCTTTAGCAAATAAAATTAGTTTTTCTTCTTTTTTCCTCCCCAAATTCTTGTGCTTTATATTTCTTTTTCTTATTGCACTGGTTAAAACCTGCAGCATAATGTTAAATAGATATGGTGATAGAGTGTATTCTTGTGTTGTTTCCAACCTCAAGGGAAAGCATTATTTCATCATTAAATATATTCTGTATGCATGTTTTTATAGATATCTTGTATCAAAAAAGTTCCTTTGTATTTCTAGTATTTTATTTTATTTATTTTTAAAGATTTTATTTATTTATTTGACAGAGAGAGAGAGATCACAAGTAGGCAGAGAGGCAGGCAGAGAGAGAGAGAGGAGGAAGCAGTGCTCCCCACTGAGCAGGGAGCCTGATGCGGGGCTCGATGCGGGGCTCGATCCCAAAACCCTGAGATCACAACCTGAGCCGAAGGCAGAGGCCTTAACCCACTGAGCCACCCAGGAGCCCCGTGTATTTCTAGTATTTTAAATGAAGCATAGTTGGGTGTTTTCTCATATAATGTTTCTGCACCTATTTAAATAATCTTATAATTTTTCACTTTTACTCTATTGGTAAATTATCTTCACTGATTTTCAGATGTTAACTTTTTTTTTTTTTNTTCTTTTTAGTTACCATTGTATTTCTATGTGGGAAAGTATATGGCTTAAAAAAACAAAAACCAAAAAATAAATCAAACACAACACTAGAAAACATATTAAAAAGAAAGTCTCCTCCCAAAGCCCAGACATTCCTGTTTGCTGGATACCACTCATAAATGGTATGTCGTCCATAAATTATAAGTGCATGTGTTATTTTATAAATGTCTTATTGTACAGACTTCTCTGTAGTTTGTTGTATGAGTTAACAATTTAATCCAGAGCCTATGCCACATCCTAATAATCTATTTAAACAGTCATATAGAATTCCATTATAATGATAAATTGCAGTTCATTTAATCAGTTCCTTAATGATTGATATTTACATTAATTATGGGGTGTTTTGCTCTTACGGTCAGTGTTGTAATGAACATGTTTTGGGTATACATCTATATGTTTGTATAAACAGATAAGTAATAACCTCATTTCCTAGAAATTGAATCCCCAGGTCAAATATATGGGCGTTTTACATTTGTAAACATACAGGCAAATTATATTCATACAGACTTTTGAGGATTTTAAGTATGTTTCTAAGTGTCATTTGTAATTATTTTCCTGTGAAATCTGTATTCTTGCTCTCCATATTTCTGTTGGATTCATGGCATTATTGAGTTGAAACCATTTTTATATATTATTGAAATTAACCCTTTGTCAGGTGTTTCTTTTGCTTGGGAAAAATAGTAATTATTAATTTACTCCTCATCCAACTCTGTCACATAATTACCCACATTCTATTAAAAGTGAGGAACCCGAGTATAACCTATATATGGTGCTATAAATGAAGGAAGTCTACTCAGAATCTGACACTTTGGTAGAACTCTGAATTCCATAGTGATATATATGTTGACTTATTTTCAAAGCATTGTTGTCATCTTTAATTTCTGAATTTGAAACACAATATCTTGTTATGAAACAAATTCATATTTTTGAGACAAAAATTAGATATGTGTATCTCAATATTTTTCTGGAAATCTTTCATTTTTTATTATTTTATGGAATAAACAATTTTTTATGGAGTAAATAGAGAATACTTGGGTTGGTAAGGTGATTTAAAAAGACAAATATATATTGAGAACCAAACTGTTAGAAAATGAAGACAAAAATCTATTACTTAATTAGCATAACTTTTCTAATGGAATTTTCATATCATCCCTAACAGAAAATTGATTGCCCCTCTATATTTGGCCAGTATTGCCGGTAGGTGGGAAGGGGGGAATCTTGATTATTGATTGTCACTAGCCAAAAGTTACAAAAATTCATGTACATTCTTTCAATTTTAACATGAATCAATTTTACCTGATTTTTAATTTTCGAGGAATAATTATACATGTAATTGAACACAAATCAGAGGTTTACAACTGACCAATTTTTACGTATGTTTATACTCAAGTAACAATTTCCCGTATCAAGATTCCCAACTTTTTAAAATCTTTTCTTTAGCCTCCCATGTATACTACTAATGGATATTTGGATTGTTTCCCATTAGGGTTATATTGTTGGAACACATGCACTAATTTCTGGTTGTTATCTCTGTCGTAATGTAATTGCTAGGTCATAGGGGATAAATATATTCAGCTTTAGCATATAATACCAAAGAATCTCCCAAAGTACTCTCCCAATAGCAATGTATGAATTTTTACTTACACTGCATCCTTGCTAACATTTGATATTATCTATCCTTTTCATTTTAGTGATTTGAAATGGTGCATCACTATATCACACTGTAATTTAATTTTTACTTCTCCAATAAGTTATGATGTAAGAACTTCTTAATATGATTATTGACCATCTAGGTATTACCTTTCATTATGTTTTTGTTCAAGATTTGCTAACTTTTTAAAAAAATTTTATTTATGTATTTGAGAGAGTGAGAAAGCACAAACAGGGTGAGTGGGAGGCAGATGGAGAAGCAGGCTGCCTGCTGAGCAAGGAGCCCCATTCAGGACTTGATCCCAGGACCTTGGGATCATGACCTGAGCTGAAGGCAGATGCTTAACCAACTGAGCAACCCAGGCCTTCTTAGATTTGCTAACTTTTAAAAATGTAATCAATTACCTACATATTGATATATAGGACATTTTAAATACAATTGTATATGTGAGGTATGAATTTTTTATTTATTTATGTATATTTTTCTATACTGTCTTTTTATATATCTCTTAAGAAATCAGATATATTTAATTTTTTTCAGGTTTTATTTAGATTCCAGTTAGTTAACATACCATGTAACATTAGTTTCAGGTGTAGAGTCTAGCAATTCATCACTTACATAAAATACACAGTGCTCATCACAAATACCCTCCTTAATACCCATGCACATTTAACCCATCCCCTACCCACCTCCCAGGTATTTTCAATTTTAATGAAATAAATAATTTTTAGAGTTATTGTTTTGTTTGTTCTGTTTATGAAATCCGTGTTTATCTAAGGCCATGAAGGTAGTTCTCTATTGTTTCCTCTAGAAAATTAATCTTTCACATTTAGTTTTTGATCTATTTTGCCTTTTATTTGTATATTTATGGTAGAGTTTTTGGTTCTTTTGGGTTTTTTTCCTCCAAAATAAACACCAGTTGATTCAACATCTTACATTGAAGAGACCCATTTGTTACTGAATTCTTGTGGAACTTCTGTCATAATTATAGATGACCATTAATGTGAAAGTCAATCTCTAGTCTCTATTCTGCTCCACTGGTCTAATTGTTAGCCCTTCTACCAGTACCACATAACTTCATATAACTTTACAGTAAGTCTCACAACCAGAGAGTGTATGTTCTACAGCTTTACACCTCTCTATAAAGATTGTAGTGGAATTCTAGATCCTTCGAATTTCCAAATCTATTTTAGAATTAGATTTTCAATGTTCACAGTAACAACAACAACAACAACAAAACAACTGGTATTTTCAGTGGGACTGCATTTAATTTATCCATCAACTAAGAATGTAATTAACTTCCTAACATTATTGAGTGCCCCAATCCATGAACATGTCATATTTCTCTATTTTTTAAGTCTTCTTTAATTTCCTTCAGTGAGCATGTTGTAATTTTCAGTTTTACAGTCATACATATTCAGTCACATTTACTCCTCAACTATTTGAAAATTGTGGTATCTTTTATTTTGGTATTTTTCTTTAATTTCCCAATAATTTGTTTCTGAAATATATGTATGCTATTTTTTTATGTTGACCTTGTTTCCAATGACCGTGGTAAATTCACTTACTTCTGATTGTTTATAGATTCTTTAGCAAATAAAATTAGTTTTTCTTCTTTTTTCCTCCCCAAATTCTTGTGCTTTATATTTCTTTTTCTTATTGCACTGGTTAAAACCTGCAGCATAATGTTAAATAGATATGGTGATAGAGTGTATTCTTGTGTTGTTTCCAACCTCAAGGGAAAGCATTATTTCATCATTAAATATATTCTGTATGCATGTTTTTATAGATATCTTGTATCAAAAAAGTTCCTTTGTATTTCTAGTATTTTATTTTATTTATTTTTAAAGATTTTATTTATTTATTTGACAGAGAGAGAGAGATCACAAGTAGGCAGAGAGGCAGGCAGAGAGAGAGAGAGGAGGAAGCAGTGCTCCCCACTGAGCAGGGAGCCTGATGCGGGGCTCGATGCGGGGCTCGATCCCAAAACCCTGAGATCACAACCTGAGCCGAAGGCAGAGGCCTTAACCCACTGAGCCACCCAGGAGCCCCGTGTATTTCTAGTATTTTAAATGAAGCATAGTTGGGTGTTTTCTCATATAATGTTTCTGCACCTATTTAAATAATCTTATAATTTTTCACTTTTACTCTATTGGTAAATTATCTTCACTGATTTTCAGATGTTAACTTTTTTTTTTTTTAGATTTGAGGAAAAAGGAACTCTTGGTCATAATTTTCCATCTAAGTTCCATGAAATATAAAATCTTTACTTTGGGCATAAATATTAATACCTATTTGAATGATGTCACTGGACACGCATTAAAGAAATGTCTCTCAAATTCAGTTTGTAAAACTCTGTCACTCAGTTCTTTTCATACTTGTGCTTGCTTATTTCCTCCTACAAGCAGAGCGATTCTTTTTTTATTTTTGTTTTTTTAAAGATTTATTTATGTATTTATTGAGAGAGAGTGAGAGAGAGAGAAAGGGAGAGAGAGAACACGAGCAGGGGGAGGGGCAAATGGAGGGGGAGAAGCAGACTCCCCGCTGAGCAGGGAGCCCAGTGCATCATGACCTGAGCTGAAAGCAGATGCTTAACTGACTGAGCCACCCAGGCTCCCCAGCAAGGTGATTCTTTAAAATTTAAAGCGATTTTTAAAATTTAAAGATTTTTAAAATTTAAAGTGAGCATTATTCACCACTGAAAAATGTGTATTTTATGAGCATGGAGAGCAACATGGGACTACATTGTTTGGTTTTCATACCAAATTCTAGATCCCACTTGAAAATCACATTCTTTTTTTTTTTTTTAAGATTTTATTTATTTATTTGACAGAGAGAGATTACAAGTAGGCAGAGAGAGAGGAGGAAGCAGGCTCCCTGCCGAGCAGAGAGCCCGATGCGGGCCTCGATCCCAGGACCCTGAGATCATGACCTGAGCCGAAGGCAGAGGCTTTAACCCACTGAGCCACCCAGGCGCCCTAAAATCACATTCTTAACTAAAACGATTATCTAACAGATAATAATACATAGCAGTAATATCTCTCAGGTGAGATATAAAAACAAATATTCTGTTATAACTTCATATAAAATGAATATCCCCAATTATTTGTTAACAGTATTTTGGTCATAAATTATTAATTAGGAGAGATTTACAGGAATGTGATTTTTAATCAGAACTGTAAATAATTGATGTATAATACCTTGGCACATGGCGGGCAAGAGATTATTTCAGATTGGACAACAGGGTAAGTTTTGAGTTCTGACATTGCAAAATTGCTGATTATTCTAGATTAGAAGCTATTTGAATTTAAGGCACTGGTATGTGAGATTTTTTGATAATATGGAATATATATATTGTAACATATATATTGTCTTGGCTATTCCATCATCTAGCAGGGTGTGCAGAAAATTGCTTAAGAGATGTTGAATGAGTGACAGAATGAACAGATCGATGAAGGAAGAGCTTAGAATTTATAATTGGAGAAGTCAGGAAATGACAATAATGAGAGTCTTATTCTAAATTGTGAAAGCGTATACATATAATGTATGCTGTCTTTTTTGCTATATTGTGTCGGGGGCAATTTTGATATGATTTAATAATTGCATGATATGGAGATAAATGGAAAAACAGTTTGAAGGAACATAAGCAGTTTATGCTATTGGTTTCTGAATTGGGAGAAATGGCGATGTGATGACATACGATGATAGAGAAGCAGATAATTAACACATAGCCTGTGGACAGTTACCAAAGCTGATATTTTTATGTGTACAAGGCAATGGGCATAAATGAAAAGATAAAAAGAGAAAATGAACTCACTTCATATTTCCCTATGTGCCTTTGGTTTTAAATTGCACTTAAGGTCCCTATGAACAATGAGCAGCCCAGAAATGCAAATACTATGACAGGGGAGGGAAGGAAAAAAAATGCCTAACCCTTACATCAAATATGATGAGTAAGTGGAACAAAGGGAGGTTAAGTTGCTTTTGAAGAGGAGTAAAGGCTATTTTTGACAAGATGTACATTGTGAACTAGAGATGGTTCCTATTTGGGAGAAATACTTGATTTTGAAATTTAGAAGGGGGGGTGCCTGGGTGGTGTAGTTAGTTGAGCATCTGACTCTTGGTTTCAGTTTAGGTCATGATCTCAGGGTCATGGGATCAGGCCATGTCAGCCTCCAGGATCAGCTCAGTGTCTGGGATTCTCCCCTTCCCTCTACCCCCCTCCTTGCTTATGCATGCTTTCCTTTTCCCTCTCTCTCAAATAGATAAATCTTAAAAAAAAAAAAATCAGAGGGAGTAGGATAGGGACCAGAGAAGAGGAAGTAGATCACTGGGAGCTGATGGATGACTAAGTTGTAAAGGAGAACAAAAAAGAGAATGGACCTCATGTTTCTTTCTAATTCACGCAGTGTTTTACCCAAGCTCCTCCTACCACAGTAAAGAAGGCAGGTTTTAGGGTTTATATCCATGATTCATGAATGCATAAGTATTTATTGAACACCTTCTCTGTGCCAGGAACTGTCTTAAGTGCCGGGATTTAAGTAGTGAGGAAGATACACAAGGTCTCTCATTCTAAATAGAAAAGAGAGAAAAGAAACCATCTCAGATAAATATATGAACAAGATAATTTCTGAGAGTGAAAACCGCTATGAACAAAATTAACAGAGGGGTGCCCTAGAGACTTAAAATTAAGGACTACATTAGCCAAGTGAGTCTTTTCTGAAGATGTGACCTTTATGACGAAATGTGAGTAGTCAACTATAGAGTGATCTGGAGGAAGATCTAGAGTTCAAGAACACTAAGGCGTTGTTTAGGGATCAAAAGAAATTCAGTGTATCTGGAAAAGAGTGGGTGGCGACATCCTAGCATAGCATGGTTGCAGAGGTGAGCAAGGTTAAGGCAAGTCCCATAGGTCATTGTAGATGACTGGAATGAGTTGGAATTCTACCTTGAATCAAAGAGAAAATTGTTGAAAAGCTCTAAATCAGAAAGTGAAAAAAATCCAGTTTACGTTTTTAAAGATCATTTGACTGCCTTGTGGAAAATCCAAAAGTGGAGGTAGGGAGCTTAGGCAGTCATAGTGGTACCTAGGAAAAATCATGGACTCTCTAAAGCAGTAACAAAACACATGGAGATATTCCTGGGACATATATTAGAGAAACGGCAACCAGGAATTAGATTGTCAATATATATATCCCTGAGTCCAGCATGTGTCTTCCTTCTTATTGATTATAATTATGTGCATGTGCCTCTCTAGTATATATTGATAGTTTGATTATATGTTAAGGGTTTCTAAAAGTCATTGAAGAAATTTCACCAATTAGTTGTTTGTCTTTCTCTTTCTCCCTTCCTTCCTTCCTCCCTCCCTCCCTCCCTCTCTTCCCTTCCCTTCCCTTTCTTTTCCTTTCCTTTCCTTATCCATTCCTCCTTCCTTCCTTCCTTTCTGTCTTTTGGTTTGGCATAGTTCACAAATGAAAGAATCCTACTAAAAGTAGAAGTGTTTTCTTTTTTGAAAGATTGGTGAAGTTGTCCTTACATTGACCTGTGGAACCATTGTTGAAATTAAAAACCTCATTTTCTCATAATTGATACCTCTGTGAGGGGCCAAGTTTCACTGACACGATTGGATGAGTTTATCAGCTGCTCTCCCTTTACTGTCTCATTTACTCCATTCTTTATCATGTATGTATCGTTCTCAAACTTTTTCATTAGTGGCTCTAATGCTCAGCTTCTTGAGGCTTTTTATTTTATTTTTACTTTTTTACTTTTAACAATCTAGCTAAGAGGATTGTCTGTCATTCTCAGATTGTTTTTGTTGATCTCATTAGCGTAAATGGAAATTAAACCAGTGTGGGTATGGGAGATTGTTTTACTTCTTAAGCTGCTATTTCCTTATAGTCGTTAAATATTTTTATGTTAATGAGTACAACCTGCTTACCATTTTAAAGTGGGCTAATCACAGAGAATAAATTTAATTAGGGATGAAAGGGATCCATTTGTGTCCACATTTACTCAAACTGCCTACATTTGTAGTTTTATGCAAAAGCCTGCATATCAAAATTCCTATATAGAAAACAATATGAAGAATCAATTTTTTTCTCCTTATATTAGTTTTCTAGGGCTTCCATAACAAAGTGCCATAGAGTGGATGACTTGAACCACAGATATTCATTTCCTAACAATTCTGGGGTCTAGGAGTTCAAGATGAAGGTTCTGGGGAGGTTAGATCCTCTGAGGCTTCTGTCTCTGTCATGCAGACGAGATGGTTATTGCCTTGCTGACTCTTCACCTGCTCTTTCTCTATGCACATGTATCCTTGGTGTGTCTGTGTGTCTAATCTTTGTAGAGACACCAATCAGATTGGATTAGGGCCCTCCTTTTCAGCCTCATTTTAACTTAATCACCTCTTTACAGGTCCTGTCTCCAAATAGTCAGATTCTGAAATTATGGGGGTTAAGCCTTTAACATATGAAGGGAGGGAGGCACAATTTAGCCCATAACCCCACTGAGGATTAGAATGAAACAACTTGAAAGTATGATAGTGTGCAAGAAAATATTAAATCAAAATAGACTTACCAATCCAAGTATGCTTTTGTTATCTATCCGCATAATTAAAATCTCTAAAGTTTTTTGATGAATAGGGCAAAGTTAATCACTTTAACTGGTAACATTCTCTGTCTTATTCCCTTCCTATCCAGACAGGCAGAGCACCTCGGGATTTAACTTCAAGACTAGCCCACTTGATATTTCAATTCCTTTGGCTAATAAAGACCTTGCAATATCCAGTTGAAGAAAACAAAATTTAATTTCATTCTGCATGTCTAGGCCTTTCTTGCTTGCTCAATTCCTGCACTGCATGGAACTAGCCCATCAGATACAACTTTAATAGCTATTATAGTAAGTACCCAACATGTGGCTTGTATTTGAAAGACACATGCTTTGGGGGTCAGAGAGGCCTGAGTTTATATACCAGCTCTGCTGCTTACTTGATCTTAGGCATCCATTTGCTAATCTGTGAAATAGGCTTATTAGTGCATATCACATACTGTTTTGATGATGATTGAGGTGAATGACATAGATGTCAATCCCGACACGTGTGTATTGCAGAGCAATTAGAATGCAAAGATATGGTAGACTACTATCTTTTACTCAAACTCTCACGTCTAATCCACTTTCTGACATTGATGTTCCCATATTTCTTTGTCCATTAAACTTACCATAATGTGAAAGGACCTCAGGTCTTTGCTAGAATATGTAGCAGGGTGCAGTGTGATAGAAACCTTCAGAATTTTGTCTTAATTTCACTATATACAAAGACTAGAGGATTAACAACTTTATATCTTGTTTATTGCTTTACCCAAAAGAAAACTTCTTGATTGTAGCAGGATGTGGTAAAACCACTCAGGGACACTCAAACTCAAATTAGCTAGTATTTGTAGTAGTGGCTTAAATTGAGCATCGGTTTTACCAGTACTCATAAATGCCTACCCTGAGGGAGTTGTACATACTTGGCAAAGAGAAAGTATGAATGAAGCTGAGTCCTGTCCAGTTTTGAGTAGTGAACTCATCTGTTGGTCTCAGAATTGTGGAGTCATCAAAACTAAGAACCTAAGAACCTTAGGATTTGAAGGGGCCTGAGAAATCCACAAGCAAGAGGCTGTTTCTACCTGTAAAATTTCATCATTTAGATATGTCCAGCCCCAAATTATGCCTATGGAAGAAAAATGTGAATAAAGCTGATGATGCAGTGCAGCTGACCAGACTCCCAAACTGCAAATACTAAACCATGAACTTGACAATGTAGGGGGGAAGAGTGTTCAGTGTTCCACAGTCAGCCACTGTTTGCCTTCCCCCTTTTTTGTCTTACTACTTCTTTTTAAAGCCATCATGGGAGTTGGGACTTGGCAAGGATGCTTATTCTGATGAAGCAATGAGGCTCATTTGGCAGGGGGAGGGGGAGGGCCATAAACACAAGCTTGCATATCCCATCAGAGTACAATCAGGAAAAGACTCTTCCTTCAAGATAATATACCTAGTGGGAAATCTATTTGGTTGGGTGAGGTGATCTACAGCAAATGGACAGAGTTATGGGGTAGGAAAAATAACCCTTGCTTTATCTACACAGCAGTCTCTTCTCCTTCACACTAAGAGCTAACAGCAGCAATCTATTCTCAATGTCTCTCTCCTGCTCAAGCCAAGACCCAATTGCTCCCAAGTGCACTTGTGTATTACAAGCTCTCAAGAGGGTACAAGAGTAATTCTACCAGTGAAATATATTCAGGTTTTCTTTCAGAACAGCTGTATTTGGGAACAACCCTATCTTCCAGATTAAATATGTGCATCATTATATGTTACATACTGTATATATATGTATAAAGTGGGCCTTCAAATACATGTCTGATTTAGGTACAAGCTAAATGTGCATTTAAAACAAATATTTTTGCATATATTGCAGTTACTGGAATGACTGGACTTGATTAATTAAAGCTAAGGAAAGCAGTTTTATTATGTTGAGGCTGAACTACCAAACTGAAAAATTTCAGGGGCGCCTGCGTGGCTCAGTCGTTAAGCGTCTGCCTTTGGCTCAGGGCATGATCCCAGGGTCCTGGGATCGAGCCCCACATTGGGCTCCCTGCTTGGCGGAAAGCCTGCTTCTCCGTCTCCCACTTCCCCTGCTTATGTTCCCTCTCTCACTGTGTCTGTCTCTGTCAAATAAATAAATATAATCTTAAAAAAAAAAGAAAAATTTTGGATTCAGAAAAAGGGTAATTTATATAACTATGTTTATGCTTGTATTATGAATCTTTTTTTGAGTTTTGGGGAATATCTGAAATCTGAATTTATAATCAAATTACAATGAAGTTTTGGTTTTATCTATAAGGTATCTCCTTTGCCAGACAGGTACAGATAGAAATTCCTTGAAGTCTTGATAGAAATTCCTTGAAATCTTGAATTTCAAGATCCAGTTATACTCTGGTAAAAGTCACTCAGTAAGGACTTTCTTAGGTATAATATTTCTATATATATGGACGATTAATTGAACTATTTTTATTTGCAGTTTTAAGTTACACGAAATTTTTTCTTTGAAAGAACTGTGGAAAGCTGGCTTTCTATTAAGTTATAAATTATCATATTAATAGAAAATGAATCCAAAAGCAGGATGACTTTATCTTTTGAAATTTCTATGAATGTTTTTTAATGATAATACTCAAGCCACTTGTAATAGCAATGATGCCAGGGTTCACCCTTTCTAAATTGAAACCTAAAGTTTGTAATGCTTGAAATATTGAAAAATAAGCATGCACAAGACATGTTATATAAGAACATCAACTTCTAGAACATGTCTCTGTTTTAGATTTTTTTAATTATTTGAGGTTTAACATTGACTGTAAGTTTAAAATAGCTTTTGAAAATAAAAAATTATATTTAATATTTTTTTCTTTTTTGAGAGGACAGAGCAATCTAATATGAAATCCCAGGTATACCTTTATTTGATTTCAAGCAGATCAGATAATTCCTTAAACATCAGTATTCATGGTGAAATAGTGATATTAGCATATACCTCACAGGATTATGTGGGGATTAATTGAGACTATATATATATACATATATATATATATATATGCACTGACACACGTAGTAAACTCTGCGTAAGAATAAGGACAGTTAGAATGGAATGATGGAGGACTACTGTCTTCTCTCTGATTGATCATCCCCTTATAATCTAACTTTTGGATTTTTCTACTTTGTGACATCAAGAAGTAGATAGTCATTCAATGAGACAGTATTAAACATGAATGGATGAAGGATTTTGTTTTTGTTTTTACCCAATTAAAGGGGAAAATCGATACGGTACAATATGGAAGAATTGAACTATGCGTGTATATATGAGAAAGGAGTAGAAATTATGCTGTATGCTAGCTATAAGTACCATCTGGCTTTTCCATAAAATTTCAGGTATTCCACTTCCAGAATGTTTACGAGACTTGGAAATAGAGATTCACTTCAAAGGGTGATAGGTGATAGATGTTGATCACAAACTTAAAATTGCTATGGGCCAGATAGATTCTAGCAGGAAGAAAAAGAACCTTAGTGAAAGAAGTCCTAGGAAGAGAAGAACAGACACTTTGAAACTGTGGCCTGCCAATTTCTGACCTGGAAGTAGCATTTGGGGGATATTAGTAATGTGATACGTTTTAAAGAATTCCTTATGATTGAATATCTAATGCAGTAATACTTCCCTAGACGTGAAGTCCTTTTAGGCAAAGTTCTGATGCATACAAATTTACTGTTTAAATAGGAGTATTCTTAATCTAGTGGAAATAGACTTTGTTTTCCAAGTCTGTTACAGTTACATATTGTCTTGCTTGAATTCTCCTGGTTTTCCGATTCTACTCTTGCTATACAGTTGCTTCCTAAAATGTTGAGCACATTTATATATCAAACAAAGTACACTGTCTTTGATCTCTGCACTGTTAATATTGGATGCTTCAAAATCTACATAGTCATTGATACAAAATACTCAATCTATGTGAATTAGAATAAGTTAGAAATTTTACTCCTAAATAGTTTATTTATTTGACAGAGAGACAGCGAGAGAGGGAACACAAACAGGGGGAGTGGCAGAGGGAGAAGCAGCCTCTCCTCCAAGCAGGGAGCCTGATGCGGGGTTCAATCTCAGGACCCTAGGATCATGACCTGAGCAGAATGCAGACACTTAAGGACTGAGCCACCCAGCCACTCCAACTCCTAAATATATTTTAAAAACAGTTTTCTTGTTTGCCTTTTCCTGAGGAAGAAATATGCTGTAGTTAGAATACCAATATAAGATTTCCTGAGAAACCTGCCTGAAGTATAAAGAACAGTTGTCACTTGGTATTTGTTTATAAATCTAAAATATGTCCATAAGAAATGCATTAGACAGTTATGGTCAGTTTTGTACAAGGCCAACAAGAATGTCTCATTGATATATTTTTTAATTTACTATACTACCATTTGTATTATAGATATTTAAAAAGCAAGAATTTTCACAACTATACTCCTAATCTGAGAGCCTTCAAATTTTGCCATATGGTATGTTCTAGCCAAAATACCTTGACAAAAGAATTTTTAGTTTTGATAATCTGCAAATGGTAAGAGATTTCATTGGCTTACAGAAGTCTTCCATATCTAATTTTTCATTTAATCTCATAAAGCTGTGTTCTGTAATTTTACTATTATACTTCTGAATTCTCTTTGAGGCTCCATGGCTTGAAGAAATTTGGTGATATTGAAGGTAATCTAAAGAAAAAACCAGATAATTAAAGAAATGAAAAGTAGAACCTGTGAGTGAAGATTAAAGGGAAATAGGGTTATTTAGTTTGGAAAGAGATCATTAAGAAATTATCTTAAGTGATAAGACAGCTTTAATATTGAAGACAAAGAACAGTTAGTCTATATTTATACAAATGATGGATTGAGACAAAATGAACTGGAAATTGAAGGAAGACGAATGGAATGGGCAAGCTATTATAAACAACCCCGGAATCACTCAGAATGAACTGAATCCTTAGTTCTACTTCTTTGACTCAGTCACTGTTGGGTAGTATTTAGATTTTCTAAAAATTCCTATCAACCTATACAAAGTAAAGTATGGAAAAAATTTTATACACTGTCAAGGAGTTTTGTGAAAACTCCTCAATAGAGACAGAGTTTGAGACAAGATTGAACAGATAATTTGGTGCACTGATTTTAATACTTCAAAAGAACTTATCGGGTAAACTCTTATATCAAGTGCCATGGAAGTTCAAAGCCCTAAAATAAAATAGCATATACTGGTGGATCCCAAACAGTATGTTGGGGCACCCCAGGACACCATAAGGAACTCGCAGGGGCACCATGAGATTTTCTAAATTTTCAAGGAAAATAATGGTGCTTGACATCTGTTAGACATCACATAAGCTACTACCTCCAGGGAGTTCACAGATTTACAATTAGAACACAGTAATTCCTTTTGATAATGTTAGTTTTGGGAAGTTGAGTGTTCATACATTCCTGGGGGAAAAAGAAAATACCATGGGAAAATCTATGTGGAATAGGGTATAAGGATGGTGATGTCTAGTCAGATTCAAGGTTTAAAATGTGGCACAGCTCCTCTACTATGTCACAGGTCACTCATACTCCTAGTGAGTAACTGTGGTTATTGAAGAACAAAGTAAAATGCATTATTTTTTCTTTCACTTATGTACATTAGTTTTTCAAATGCCTATTATTAGACCATAATTATTTGTAATTTTACGTTGTTTGGGCTTAATAAACTCAACAGTTAGATTTTTTTTCTGGGGTGCTGTGAAAAAAATTATAAATCACAAATGTGACTCTGAAACCAAAAAATTTGAGAATCTGTCATTTTTTTACATTTATTTCTGTTTTAGAACAATAATGTGCATCTCATATCCTTCATAATATGCCTGCACTGCTAAAAGTATAGGTTGAACCCAATCATTGTAAATTTGTGACAGAACATCAGACTTTAGGCTATAACTAATAAGGAGCTAATTGCTCCTTTAAGTGACTTCCATGGTCAGAAAGTGCTGTTTCCAGTCAGTTCTGTGGAGTTTTTGAGATGTTTCTTATTATCATTAAGGTCTTGAAAAATCTAGATTCCTTTATTATTTCTCTAAGGCCAATAATTTCACAAGTGAAAAAGAATATTTTAGTGATAGCCTTTGTCCTCTGTCCATGGCTCTTTGTGTGTTAGCAAAAAAGCATGTATTGGGACCTTACAGAAATTTTAAACATTTTGAAACTTAAAAAGATGTATTTAGATATATCGAGAAGCTTTCTTCAGTAATAGTTCTTTCAAATTAGAAATGGAACGTCTCTTGAGGAAAAACTAGAATCACTAATTATAGACTTAATAAAATGTTTTTAATAGGCAGAATGTTCAACTTTGAATTGATACTTCCAGCAGTGAGAAACTATGAAAGGATGTAATTCTACAGTTTATTCAGTTTCCTCCTTTGTTACATATTCTCAGGATGCTAGGTTGTTTGAAAATGATGTTAAGAAAATGTAGCCTCCAACTCTCAAAGTCACTTCATGTGTTTTAACTTCAGTGATGCATTACAGATTCATTTATTTTACTTAAATGGCTAGTCTCTTAAGTTTGAGACCTGAAACATTGTAGGGTAATGTTTATCAAAGTACGTGTGACCAGAGAGACATGCTTCTAACCATTTCTTTCGCTTTCTAACTATTTTGAGAATCTCAGTCCTGTATGGAGCCCACAGAAAAATCAAGAATTTATTCTGTCTTAAAAAAAAAAAAGAATTTATTCAGTCTCGATGTCATATTACTTGTCATTATATTTGAATCAGAGGTAAAGAGTTTGAAGCAAAATCTAATTAGTATCTGTCCTGCCTTATGTTTTTTTTGCAAATTGAACACTTAGATTTTTTAGTAACACTTAAGATTATATTATGTCACTGACAGTTTATTATGGCCATATATGCTGGCCATAGCTCTGTAAAATCGGAAAGGGTAGCTGGGGACTAATCACCTCACACAGATCACGTGCAGCTGACCAGTAAAGATGCTATCAGAGTAATCATACTTTAAAGTTCCAAAAATTATATGGCAATTGTGGGTGTTGTGATGGTAATAGAATTAAAATAACTCTCTTTTGTCCTAGCTTAAATCTTAGTTCAGAATTACATAACAGTGTAGTATGAATACTGTGGTGTGTATACTGAATTTTAAAGAGAACATTTTGGCTATGTGTGGAATATTAAAAATGGTTAAATTTCATTCACCAATGGGTTACATATAATTTCTTCTAATGTAAAAAAAAATACTAAGGGATGTATATAACAGGAGTTACAGTCTGTTAAGTTTGTTTTCATTCTTTTTTTAAATTTGTGGTTGGACACTCTGAATTATGTATCTATTATGAATCATTCTTTGAATAATATGACTTTCACAGACATTGCCTGTTTGTTGACCGATTAGATTTATATGTATTTAGGTATTGTGAAATTAGGCCTGATACTAACACTTTATCTCAAAAGGAGAATCAAGTAGAATAATTTTCAATGAGTAGTAATAGCCTCTTGTCACAAAAACAGACACATAGATCAATGGAACAGAATAGAGAGCCCAGAAATGGACCCTCAACTCTGTGGTCAACTAATCTTTGACAAAGCAGGAAAGAATGTCCAGTGGAAAAAAGACAGTCTCTTCAACAAATGGTGTTGGGAAAATTGGACAGCCACATGCAGAAGAATGAAACTGGATCATTTCCTTATACCACACACAAAAATAAACTCAAAATGGATGAAAGACCTCAATGTGAGACAGGAATCCATCAAAATCCTTGAGGAGAACAAAGGCAGCAACTCTTTGACCTCAGCTGCAGCAACTTCTTCCTAAGAATATCACTAAAGGCAAGGGAAGCAAGGGCAAAAATGAACTATTGGGACATCAACAAGATTAAAAGCTTTTGCACAGCAAAGGAAACAGTCAACAAAACCAGAAGACACCTGACAGAATGGGAGAAGATATTTGCAAATGACATATCAGATAAAGGGCTTTGTATCCAACGTCTAGAAAGAACTTCTCAAACTCAGCACCCATAAAACAGATAACCCAGTCAAGAAATGGGCAGAAGACATGATCAGACATTTCTCCAAAGAAGACATTCAAATGGCCAACAGACACATGAGAAAGTGCTCAACATCACTTGGCATCAGGGAAATACAAATCAAAACCACAGTGAGATACCACCTCACACCTGTCAGAATGGCTAAAATCAACAAGTCAGGAAACGACAGATGTTGGCAAGGTTGCAGGGAAAGGGGAACCCTCCTACACTGTTGGTGGGAATGCAAGCTTGTGCAGCCAGTCTGGAAAACAGTATGGAGGTTCCTCAAAAAGTTGAAAATAGAGCTACCCTACGACCCAGCAATCTCACTACTGGGTATTTACCCTAAAGATACAAATGTAGTGATCCTCAGGGGTACGTGCATCCGAATGTTTATAGCAGCAACGTCCACAATAGCCAAACTATGGAAAGAACCTAGATGTCCGTCAACAGATGAATGGATAAAGAAGATGTGGTGTATATACACAATGGAATACTATGTAGTCGTCAAAAGAAACACAATCTTGCTGTTTTCAATGATGTGGATGGAACTAGAGGGTATTATACTAAGCAAATTAAGTCAATCAGAGAAAGAAAATTATCATATGATCTCTCTGATATGAGGAACTTGAGGGGCAGGGCAGGGGTTGTGGGGGGTAGGGAGGGAAAAAATGAAACAAGATGGGATGGGGAAGGAGACAAACCATAAGAGACTCTTACCCTCACGAAGCAAACTGAGGGTTACTGGGGGGTGGGAGAGTAGGGATAGGGTGGATGGGTTATGGACATTGGGGAGGGTTCGTGCTATGGTGAGTGCTGTGAAAGGTGTAAGCCTGATGATTCACAGACCTGTACCTCTGGGGCAAAAAAAAAAAAGTAATAGTCCCTTGTAAATTTTATCAAGTGTATTAATAGTGACTTCCTTAGGAGCCATGTCATTGAAATGTTGACCTGTGGAAGGACTTCCTACAATGGGTACTCAACAAAATTAGTGTCTACGTTCAGGCTTCTCCCTTTTCCTCCTGTAGTATCAGCTTTTCAGTAAACCTTCGCCTGGTTTAGGTTTACTTTCTCATTTCATTCAGATTCAGCTCAAATAGGACCTTCCCTTGCCTTATCATCTGATAGTTTCCATTCCCCTCTTTGTACTCTGCTGCTTTACAGAACTATTTGGTTCCATCACAGAACTATTTGGCATTATTTAAATGTTTTCTTTTTATTTATTTTTCTGTTGTACGACTCTCTGTAATCTCCATGGAAACAAGAACTTTGTCTTGTTCAGTACATTTGGAACAGTATCTGGCGTATAGTAGGTATTCTACAAATATGTGTTGAATGAATGAGTAAAAGAGGATGCTATGTCATTTCCATATATAGTTTTCTTTACTTAGCCTCACTTGGATTTATCTCCACTAAGCAGAAGGCATGCAGGGAGAAGTATCTCTGATGTGTGGCAAAAGGTATCTGACTAGACAAAATCATTAAATTTAATAGCTAGAGTTGGACAATGAAAGCACTGTGTAACTCATTATAGAATATTTCTCTGCATCACATCCTGCTCATACAGTGATCTGATTTTACCTTAAATAAGGAGATCTGTGGCTTCTTGGTTTCTATAAAATCTTTTGATATTTTCTGTAAATACAGTGAATTTGGCCTTAAGGAAACCACATTTTATGAATAATATATGCATTCAGGCCACAAAAATATAATTGCAGAGAGAGAAATAGATATTTTAGTTTCAGAGATAGTCTTAATAAACATTTGATTGTACCTACAATGTCTACATCTAACTCAGTTGACAAATCCAGTCACATCTTTTGTTTTTTTTAATAAACTGATTATTTGCTGGTAGAATTAATTGTAATTAACTCCTATGTTTTCCATAAGCTTTCCTAACTCAGTGTCTCAATGTTGACCTCTTGATTCTGGTGAAAAAAAATTCATGTAATTTCTTTAGAAGCTTTGTTGCTATCTTTTAAAAACATTTTTGTAATTCCAGATCTTTTTTTTTTTTAGAAAATTTAAGATGTGTAGGAAAGAGATTGAAAATAAATGCTATAAAGACTACCACCTGATTATCATTTTGCCACTAAACATACATTTTGTCACAGTTTCTACAACCTTATCCATGTCAGTGAATATTATGCCTTTTTAAAGACATATTGTCTGGAGAGCTAATTGTAATGTCAGAAATCCACTGAGACTTTTCCCAAGTTCTGTTCTCTACCATATCATTTTAATTTTAAAATTGTAGGACCTAGAGATTTTCATCTCTTCATTTTAGTCATAGTAATTTGAAATGAATTGGCAAAGTTTGACATAGAATAAAATATATGGGTTAGAGAATTTATTTCTATAATTTATGTAGGTCTTTCTTCCAACTTTTTTTAAATAATAGGATAGATTTTCCAGCAATTAGAAAAATAGATATTTGCCATAGTACTAATAATAAACAATGCTAATTTTTCCTAAGACAGGACCAGTTTTATTAGAGAAATTAAACAAGTGTTTTTGAATTATAAAACATTTTAATATTTTAGATTTTGAATTTTTAAATTCTGTACTAGGCTTTTAAAAACTGTCTTATGGAACCCATTACTGGATTTTTAAATAAATGTATTGAAATAAATATTGAAATAAATATTGAAATAAATGTATTGTCTTTTCTCAGGTAGAATGGAATGGAATGAGTGAGGAATGGGAACGGATAAGAAAAGATAATAAATATTGAAATAAATATTGAAATAAATGTATTGTCTTTTCTCAGGTAGAATGGAATGGAATGAGTGAGGAATGGGAACGGATAAGAAAAGATAGAAAAGAACAGAACAGAACAGGTGGAATAGGGAAAAAAGAATAGAATATCCTGGTTTCAGTCTAAACCATATTTCTTATGGTAAAAATCAAAAAAGTTAGACTATGAGAATCTGTGTAAGACTGTGGAATCACTGCTTAGTTTTCTTTTGGTACATTAGATTTGCTTGAATTCAGTCCAAGTTTTTGCACTAAGATTTGAAATATATGTATGTACAGGCAATCTCTTTTCACTTATTTGGTGGAGGTCAAGCCAATTATAAAAATTATCTTGATTTTGGGGCACCTGGGTGGTTCTGTTGGTTAAGTTTCAGTCTCTTGATTTCCACTCAGGTCATCATCCCAGGGTTGTGAGGTCAAACCTTTTGCTGGGTTCTGCACTGGATATGGAGCCTGCTTAAGATTCTCTCTCCATCTCCCTTCCTACCCTTCACTCTCTTTCTCTTAAAAAAAAAAAATCTGATTTTAACATTCAGAAGTCTGTTTCTGTTGTTTAATATGTAGCATGGAAATAATTTGCCTACAACGGAATTTGGCTGAAACTTTTGTTCCTTATACCACATAAGCAAGAATGCTACTTCTAAATATTGGAATTATATCCATATACTCTTAAAACTTTTAATTTAAATGGCTAAATGACAATTATAGTATCTCAAACCATGTTGATTTTTAAACTAAAGTGGAATATGATTGGGACTTGACTAACATCCTCTAAAACTCAGTTTAAGTCAATGCCAGTGTAGTGACATATTTCTAATTGCCTAATTGCATGATATAAAAGGCATATATAGTTTTATTAGGAAACTTTCTTTTATAAAAGTCCAAGAGGTTACTGCCTATGTTTTCTTTTATGAGTTTTATGGTTTCATGGAGTCACACTTAAGTCTTTAATCCACTCTGAGTTTATTTTTGTGTATGGTATAAGAAAGTGGTCCAATTTGTTTGTTTCCCTTTCCCTTCCCCCTTTTCTTCCTCCCTCCCTTCCATTCTTCCTTCTCTTTCTTTTCTTTCTTCACGTAGCTGTCCTTTTCCCCCCAATACCATTTATTAAAAAGTCTGTCTTTACCCCATATTCTTGCCTCCTTTGTCATAGATTAATTGACTATGTAAGTGTACATTTATTTCTGGACTTTCTATCCTTTTTCATTGATCTCTCTGTCTATTTTGTGTCAATAACATACTGTTTTGATTGCTGCAGCTTGGACATGTGTCTTGAAATTTGGATTTGTGGTGTCTCCAGATTCTTTTTTCTTAAGATTGCTCTGGCTATTCAGGATCTTCGTGATTCCATAAAAAAATTAGGGTCATTTGTTCTAGTTCTGTGAAAAAATACTATTGGTATTTTGGTAGGTATTGCAATGAATCTGAAGATTGCTTTGGATATTACAGACATTTTAATAATACTCTTCCAATCCATTAACATGGTATATCTTTTCATTTGTTTGTGTCATCTTCAGTTTTTTCACCAGTTTCTTATAGTTTTCAGAGTATAGATATTTCACCTCCTTGGTTAAATTTATTCCTAGAAAAAATATTCCTAGATATTTTATTATTTTTGATACATTTGTAAATGGGATAGTTTCTTAATTTCTCTTTCTACCACTTTGTTATTGGTATATAAGAACACAACAGATTTCTGTATAATAATTTTGTATCTGGCAACTTTACTGAGTTCATTTATTTGTTCTTAATTGACTCCTAAGGCTTTCTAAATATAATACCATGTCATCTGCAAACAGCGACATCTTTACTTCTTTATTACCAATTTGGATGACTTTTATTTATTTTTCTTATCTGATTGCTACAGCTGGACTATGTTGGATAAAAGTTGAATAAAAACTACTATGTTGAAGAAAAACAGCAAGAGTGTACATCCTTGTCTCATTCCTGATCTGAGAGGAAAAGCTTTCAGTTTTTTCACCATCATGTGAGATGTTAGCTTTGGCTTTTTTATATACAGTGTTTATTGTGTTGAGGTACATTTCTTCTGAACCCACTTTGTTGAGAGTTTTTATCATGAGCAGATGTTGTAATTTGTTGGATGCTTTTCTGCATCTATTGAGATGATCATATTGCCTTTATCGTTCCTCTTGTTAATGTGTTGTGTCATACGGATTAATTTGGGAATGTTGGATCATTCTTGCATCCCTGGAATAAATTCCACTTGATCAGGGTGAATGAGCCTTTTAATGTATTGTTGAATTTGGTTTGTTAATATTTTGTTGAGGATTTTGGATCTATGTTCATTAGGGATATTGGCCAATAGTGTTTTATGTTTGTTTGTTTTATAGTGTCTTTGTCTGGTTTGGGTATCTGGTTTTGGTATCAGGGTGATTCTGGCCTCAAAGAATGAATTTGGAAGTTTTCCTTCCTCTTATTGTTACTTTTTTTTTTTTTTGCATAGTTTGAGAAGAATAAATATTGACACTTCTTTAAATGTTTGCTAGAATTTACCTATGAAACAATCCAGTCCTGGACTTTTGTTTGGTTTTTTGATTATTGATTCAATTTCATTACTAGTAATCAGTCTTTTCAAATTTTCTATTTCTGTTTCAGTTTTAGAAGATTATAAATTTGTGGGAGTATATCTATTTCTTCTAGATTGTCTAATTTGTTGGCATATTATTTTTCATAGTATCCTCTATAATCCTTTGTATTTCTGTGGGATTTGTTTTCTCTACTCTTTTACTAAGCATGACTGACCTTTAAACATAGAGTCAAACCTTGGAATATTGTGGATTTGGTTCAGTACCACTGCAATAAAGTGAATATTGCAATAAAATGAGTCAAATGAATTTTTTGGTTTCCCAGTGCATGTAAAAATTATGCTTATACTCTACTGTAGTCCATTAGGCATGCAATAACATTGTGTCTAAAACAAATAGGGTACATACTTTAACTAAAAATATATATATATTAATGCTGGGGCACCTTGGTGACTCAGTTGGTTAAGCATCTGCCTTTATCTTGGGTCGATCCCAGGGTCCTGGGATTGAGCCCTATGTAGGACTCTCTGCTTGGCGTGAACTCTGCTTCTCTTTCTCCCTCTGCCTACCCCCCTCCACTCATGCACACATTCTCTCTCTCTCTCAAATAAGTACATTTTTAAAATCTTAAAAAAATAAAATAAATAAAAAAGACATTTTTGCTAAAAAGTCCTATCATCTGAGCTTTCAGTAAATCATAATCTTTTTCCTGGTGAAGGATTTTGTTTTGATGTTGATGGCTGCTGACTGATCAGGATGGTCGTTGCTAAGTTAGGGTGGCTGTGGCAATTTCTAAAAAGAGGGCAAAAATTGAGTATGCTGCATTGATTGACCAACCCCTCTTTTCACTAATGATTCCTCTATAGCATTTTACCACAGTAGAACTTCCATCAAAATTGGAGTCATTCCTCTCAAACCTTGTTGCTGCTTTATCAACCAAGTTGATGTTATAGTCTAAATCCTTATTGTCATTTCAGTGGTTTTCACAGCATCTTCACCAGGAGTAGATTATATCTCAAGAAACCACTTTCTTTGCTCATTCATAAGAAGCAGCTCCTTGTCTGTTCAAGTTTGATCATGAGACTTCAGCAATCCAGTCACATCTTCAAGCTCCACTTCTTATTCTAGATCTGTTGTTATTTCTAACATATCTGCAGTTACTTCCTCCACTGAAGTCCTGAAGCCCTCCAAGTCATCCCTACTCCAAACTGATGGTTGGAATCAACTTCTTCCAAATTCCTGTTAATGATGATATTTCAATCCCTTCCATGAATCATGAATGTTCTCAGTGGCATCATGATGGTGCATCCTTCCCACAAGATTTTCAGCCGACTTTACTTTGATCCATCAGAGGAAGCACTATCCCTGACAGCTATAGCTTATTAAACGTATTTCTTCAAAAAGACTTGAAAATCAAAATTTCACCTTGATCCACAGGCTACAGAATGGATGATATGTTAGTGGGCATGAAGATATTACTCTCATTGTACATCTCCATCAGAGTTTTTGGGTGACCAGGTGCATTGTCAGTGAAAAGTAATATTTTGGAAATGGATCTTATTTTTTCCTGAGCAGTATGTCTTAACAGAGGGCTTCAAATATTTAGTAAACCATGTTGTAAACAGATATGTCATCATCCAGGGTTTGTTTTTCTAATTATAGAGCATAGGCAGAGTACACTTAGTGTAATTCTGCAGGGCCCTAGGATTTTCCAAATGGCAAAGGAGCACTGGGTTCAACTTAGTCACCAGCTGCATTAGGCAGTAGTAAGAAAGCCTGGTTTTTGAAGCTTTTTAGCCAGGCTTTGACTTCTCTAGATAAGAAAATTCTAGATGGCATCTTCTTCCACTATAAAGTGGTTTTGTCTACTTTGAAAGTATGTTTTTTAGTGTTGACACCTTCATTTACTATCTTAGGTAGGTCTTTTTTTTTTTTAAGATTTTTTATTTATTTATTTGACACACACAGAGAGAGAGATCACAAGTAGGCAGATAGGCAGGCAGAGAGAAGAGGAAGCAGGTTCCCCACTGTGCAGGAAGCCTGATGCGGGCCTTGATCCCAGGACCCTGAGGTCATGACCTGAGCCGAAGGCAGAGGCTTTAACCCACTGAGCCACCCAGGTGCCCTTAGGTAGGTCTTTTGGATAACTTGCTGTAGCTTCTACATCAGCATTTGCTGGTTCACCTTGTACTTTCATGTTATAGAGATGGTGTCTTTCCTTAAACCTCATGAGCCAGCCTCTGCTAGCTTCAGACATTTCTTCTGCAGCTTCCTCACTTCTGTCAATCTTAATGGAATTCAGACAGGGCCTTGCTCTGGATTAGGCTTTGGCATAAGCTAACGTGACTGGTTTGATCTTCTACTGAGACCACTCAGACTTTCTATGTATCAGCAATAAAGCTGTTTTGCTTTCTTATTATTCATGTATCTGCTGGAAGTGCACTTTTAGTTTCTTGAGAACTTTTCCTTGGCATTCACAACTTGGCTAACTGTTCGGCACCACAGGCCTAGCTTTTGTCCTGTCTTGGCTTTCAACATGCCTTTTTCACTGAGCTTAAACATTTATAGCTTTTGATTTAAAGTGAGAGATGTACAACTCTTCCTTTCACTTAAACTCTTAGAGATTATTGTAGGGCTATTAATTGACCTAATTTCATTATTACTGTGACTTAGGGAATAGGGAGGACTAAGGAGAAGAGATAGGGGAATAGCTGGTCAATAGATCAGTCAAAACACACAATTTATTAAGTTCATCATCTTATAGGGGTGTGGTTTGTGGTGTCTTAAAACAATTAAAATAGCATCAAAGATCACTGATCACAGATCACCTGAAAAATATAATAATAATGAAAAAAATTGAAACATTGCATTACCAAATATGATGGACACAAAGTAAGGAAACACTGTTGGGAAAAGGGTGCTGACACAGGTTTGTTGCAAATCTTCAATTTATGAAAAAGTCATCTCTGTGAAGTACGTTAAGGCAAAGTGCAATAAAACAAGGAATGCCTGTAAATTAAAAGTGATTGTGTTGATTCTTAACCTTCCGTAACATGAACCTTTTTTTAGGCATTCGTTTTAACATACATAACATGAATTTAACATACATTTAGTGTGCAATATGTATGTATTAGCATACATCACATACATTGTATATCTTACTTTTAATACATGGCTGGGTGTTTCCTAGAAAAGCTTTTATCTCCCACTCTACTAACTTTATACTAATATTCCAATTGCAGTTATAAAGTGAGGTAACCTATTCCTACCTCAAAAACTCCTGCTCTGAAGATTAAATGTCAATTAAGTAATTGAGCCTTACAGAAATAATAAAAAATATTATGCTTAAAAATATGAGTTGGTTCTTAAAAAATATTCATAAGCTTTTTGGAGAATTTTGAAATAGAAAGTTGTGAAAGAGAATATATCTTGCTAACACTGGTACAAAGCTAGTTCTTCCTAAAATTTTACTTAAAGTTGAAATTAAGTAAATATTGATTTTAGGATAGCATATCAGATACTATTTTGTCTTCTTTGAAAGCATGGGGGAAGTAAAAGAATTTAAATGTTTTCCTTCCTTATTTTTTTTCAAGGTTAATATAATAGAGTGGAACAAGCAATATAAGCATCATACCTGATGAATGGTTCCCATACCTCAGTTCTTTAAATTTCACCTGAGAGTGACATCTTAATAATTGATTATTGGGTTTTTTCCCCCTAAAGATTTATTGATTTATTTTAGAGAGAGAGATTGAGGAGAGTGTGAGCATGAGCAGGGGGAGGGGAAGAGGGAGAGGGTAAGAATCTCAAGCTGTCCCCCACTGAGCACGGAGACTTATGTGGGACTTGATCTCACAACCCTGAGATCATGACCTGAATTCAGATCAAGTAGGGCATTTAACCACCTGAGCCACCCAAGTGCTCCTTGATTATTGGTTTCTAAGTTGATAGCTATTCTTTTGAAAATAAGGGAATGAAACATTCATGCTGAAGGATTTGATTCTGTTTATATGTATTTATATTATGTAATAGGGATTTTGTTTATGTACGCCCTTTTTAAGCAAGAAGAGATATTATGTTAAAGTATATATTTCTTATTTTTATATTCCAGTATTCAATCTATTCTGTATCAAACAGTGAAATTGAGCATGGATGTTTATAGAATTTGTAGAACTATTTGATAAGTGCAGTATGACACCTATGTTAAATAAAGAAATAAATACAATATGCTTAGAAAGTTCCCACAGCAGAGTTTCCACACACACAAAAAAAGTAATTAGAATTTTAAACTCATAGACTATCACAGAATCTAGGCTTTGGGAGGAAACTCAGAGGTTGTCCATCCTATTTTCACACTAAGAGAACAGATTTAAGGATGGGGAAGGAGACAAACCATAAGAGACTCCTAATCTCACAAAACAAACTGAGGGTTACTTGGGGGTGGGAGGGTAGGGCTAGGGTGGATGGGTTATGGACATTGGGGAGGGTTTGTGCTATGGTGAGTGCTGTGAAAGATGTAAGCATGATGATTCACAGACCTGTACCCCTGGGGCAAAGAATAATGAAATAAAATAAATAAGTAATAAGATCAAAGGATTAGACCCTTAAACAAAACATCAAGTATTTCCTTAAATGCAGGGTATACTTCTTGATTCAGGGAAAATAAAAATTAAAAAAAATAGATATATATATACCTGTGTTGTCTGGGTGCTTCAGTCTGTTGAGGGTCTGACTCTTGTTTTCAGCTCAGGTCATGATCTCAGGGTTGTGAGACTGAGTCCCACATTGAGTTTTGTGCTCAGTAGAGAGCTTGCTTGAGATTCTGTCTCTTCCTTCCCTTCTGACCCTCCCCACATACTCATTCTCTCTCTCTCTTTCTCACTCTCTCTAAAATAAATCTTCAGGGCAAATATTTTAAAAAGAAAAGATATACCTTCTATTTTACAGAATTGTGTTGGTCAGGAGAGGCAGAGTACTATAAAAGGCAACCCCAGAATGTCAATGACTTAATAAATATTTATTTCTTGTTACACTGGAGCAGTTGTAGTACTCTGCTCTACAGAGCTGTTCTGGGATCCTGCACACTTTTCCTATCTACAATATCCCTGTCTAATTCCTGTAAGGTCTGTTCATTTAACTGGGCAATGGGCAAAGAGAGTAATGGGAGGATTGCATTAAAAGATAGTTATATGCCAGGACAAAGAAGCAAGTACCATTTTTTCCCACATTTGGCCAGAATGCAGTCATATGCCCTTACCAACTAAGGACAGTGGAGAAAAATGGGCAAGCTTGGTGCACAGGAGGAAGGAAAAATGAGTTGATGACAAATTAGTGTCTCCTAAAAGGTCTTGAAGATTACTAGTATCAGTGGAAGATTATCCCCTTGGCTCCTTTTTAACCACTTACATGTCACCACTTAACTAAAAATGAAGAGCCATGTATGTGTGGAATTTCCAATTAAATCTGAGGATTTTAATAGGCATTCCAATTAGTAGAATGATTCTTCGCTTACTTTGCGAGGCTCTCTGTATGACTTATTAAAATAAGGCCATTTTCAGTTGAAGCAATAAATAGGAATTTTTTTCAAGTGTCATTGTAATTTGGGTTATTAAAATGGGGGTGCTCGGTGGTATTAACACAACTGACTTTCCTTACACCTTGGATTCTATACAGAGATGGTTCTTGTGGGGGCTCTCATCTAAAAAACAAGGTGTGAAATGCTTGTACAAACCTGTCTTTCACCCTGGGTGACAGATATACATTCATGCAGAATGGACACACATCTGTATAAAGGCCTTACCACTTATTAAAAAAAATCACAGTATTATCCTTCAGTCAAGGAATGTTATAATAGCCAAAGTCAATGTTAAGCAATTGAGATAATATTCCAAAAAATTGCTTAATTCATCTGGCATAAACTTTAATAGTTGAATTCCCCAAACATATTTCAAGTTAAAACAAGCACTTAAAATATATGATAGGAACACCACATAATACAGAGTACCTAAAGGGAAAATGACAATTGCTTACGTTTGGGATCAGATAAGTTCATACATTTCAATGACCGCCCACTTTATAGATACATCTATTGCTTATGTATCATTACCTTTAACACACACACACACACACAAAAGTTAATAGACATGTTCCCATGTCCTCAATCTTTCTTTCTTCCTGTTTACGGAATGAACTCCAAATTCATTTGTCATCATCCTAGATTTTCTTCAATTTGCCCTTACTAGGTTTTCAACATTATTTTCCAATCGGATAAATAAACTTGGTACTCTATGAAAAATGTTCTCCCCAGAGTGTATATATCCACCCTCCCTTCCCCTGCCCTCTTACCACAAGTGGGTTTATGTTACAATAATATGCTTTTTAACTTACTTTTAACTACTAAGCCTACTGCTTCATGATCCAATCTCACCAGAAATTCTATAGTTCACAGTCTGGGTTTCAAGACCAGTCAGCCTCTTTCTTTTTTTTCTTTTTTTTTTTTAATTCAATAAATTAATGTATGGTGTATAATTAGTTTCAAAGGCAGAGTTCAGTGATTCATCAGTTGCATATAACACCCAGTGCTCATCACATCACATGCCTCCTTAATGCCCAGTTACCCCATCCCCCATCCACCTCCCCTCCACAAACCTCAGTTTGTTTCCTATAGTTGTCTCTTATGATTTGTCTCCCTCTCTGATGATGTCTTGTTTTATTTTTCTCTCGTTCCTCTATCCTCCTCTGTTTTGTTTCTTAAATTCCACATATGAGTGAAATCGTATAATTGTCTTTCTCTGATTGACTTATTTCACTTAGTATAATACCTTCTAGTTCCATCTACATTGTTGCAAATGGCAAGATTTCATTTTTTTTTTGAGGGGTGAGTAATATCCCATTGTATATGTACCACATCTTCTTTATCCATTCATTAGTCAATGGACATCTGGGCTCTTTCCATAATTTGGCTATTGTGGACATTGCTGCTATAAACTTTGGGGGGTTTTAACAACAGTTTCCCAAGGGTTTTTTTGTTTTGTTTTGTTCTGTGGATTCTTTGGGATTTACTATAACTAGGATCATGTTGTCTAAAAAAAAAAAAAGATTATTTTATTTCTTCCTTTCCAATATGGACACCTTTTATTTCCTTATTGTTCTGGGTACAACTTCCAGTATAATGTTTAATAACAGTGGTAAAAGTAGACATTTTTAGTTTCTGATCTTAGTGGGTAAACATGTAATGCCTTTAAATGTTCTGTCAACTGTAACATTTACCCTTCTTTGTTCTAGATTTAGTAAAATTAAATAACTTTATTGAAGCCAGGGTAAACATGAAGATTTCTGATTTTTTTGAGTTTTTAAGTTTATTTTTAAAAATTTTTTATTGTGTTTTGTTAGTCACCATACATCATTAGTTTTTAATGTAGTGTTCCATGATTCATTGTTTGCATATAACACCTAGTGCTCCATGCAATCCGTGCCCTCCTTAATACCCATTACCAGGCTAACCCATCCCCACAACCCCCTCCCTTCTAAAACCCATTTGTTTCCTGGAGTGCATAGTTTCTCATGGTTCGTCTCCCACTCCAATTTCTTCCCCTTCACTTTTCCCTTCTGCTAATGTCCTCCATGCGATTCCTTATGTTCCACAAAAAAGTGAAACCATATGATAATTGACTTTCTCTGTTTGACTTATTTCACTCAGCATAATCTCCTCCAGTCCCACCCACGTTGATGCAAAAGTTGGGTATTCATCCTTTCTGATGGCTAAGTAATATTCCATTGGGTATATGGACCACATCTTTATCCATTCATCTGTTGAAGGGCACCTAGGCTCCCTCCACAGTTTGGCTATTGTGGACATGGCTGCTATGAATATTGGGGTGCATATGGCCTTTCTTTTCACTACATCTGTATCTTTGGGGTAAATACCCAGTATTGCAATTGCTGGGTCATAGGGTAGCTCTATTTTTAATTTTTTGAGGAACCTCCACACTGTTTTGGGGTTTCTGATATGTTAACACATACATTAAAAACCAAATATTATGTCTATGTCACTATGATATGATACTCCATTATAATTTACCTGGAATATGATAATTGGTAAAGTTGAGTAGCTTTTGTATGTTTCTTGTATGTATCCTTTAGTCAACTTCTCACTCATAAATTTGTTTTTTATTTTTGTTTTTGTCTTTTCTCTTTAATATGCAAGTTATTATATTAAGACTATTATCTTTTGCCTATTTTATATCTTGTAACAGTGCTTCCTAATGTGGTTTATATCTTAGTTTTCTTAAACGCTTTTCCATGTAGTTTTTAAATTCTGGGACGTAAAATTTACTTACCCTTTATTATTCCAGGCTTCACATCCTTCTTTAAAAATTCTATCTTGGTAAAATAAAGTAAGTAATACTGTTGATCTCCAAAATATTTTTGGAAACTTTACAAACCCTTGAAACCCAAATGTAGGAGAATTTTATACCAACTACAAGTCATAAATTGGTAGTAACATTAAAAAAATATGAACAGTTTTGGTAATGCTTGGTGATACGTCAGTTCAGGAAGCATAAATAGAAGCAATGCAAAATGTTTCTCACATACAAAGTTTAAACATTTCCTTAAGGGAAAAGCAGAAACTGTTGAGCATAAACTGGACAGTTGTAAGTTTAGAACATGGCAACTTCTGACTCAATGTGATTTCCTTAAGACTGACATTTCTAATATAATCCTGCCTCAGTTCTGGAAATGGCTACCATTGACATCCTTCTTTGTGGCTCAGAGATTGATTTTCAGAATCTCTTATTAAAACAAAGAGCTATGACATTATTATATACAACTCGTATAACATACACCACCAATATATTATACTTTATTTAAGTTATCCTGAAAAAGTGGGAAGCATAATAAAAGCCAATCCTTATTTAGAGATTGTTGCATCCCAGACATGGTTTTAAGTGTTTTACATACACTGCCATTTTAATTGTTACATCCCATCCTCATGAAGTAGATGCTGTGCAGTAGCCCCATGTTATGGATGAGGATGGATGCCATAGTGTGGTTGAATAACTTCCCCAAGGTCACAGAACTAGTCCTTCGGAGAGCCAGTATTCACACTTGGGTAGTCTGGCTCTAGACTTTCTGCCCTCTCTATGACTGGCTAGTTTGGAAGAATAACACAAGAAATATTTTGAACACTATGTTGAACAAAAAGAAGATACCCAATTCTGACTAGAATTAGATTTCCAAATACAGTACAAAGCAAGACCTTTAAATAACCTGTACCAGGTATGGTACCATCTTTGGTGAAGGAATGTTCATCTGTTTCAGATACTGGTCTTTGACCCAACACAGATGATATACAATACAGGTAGTACAACCTGATTAAAATTAGCAAAGACCATAATACTGTTTGTTAACTTGCAGATAAAAAGAAAATAAATAAAATTCCCGAATCAGGAGTTCTAAACCAAGATGAGGAATTAAAATACTTAGCTGTCAGGCCATATATAAGATTTGTACCAAATTATGATCAGATCTAAGCACAACATACTGAACACTAATCGATCACAGACCTGGATATATCAGAAGGGGAAAATTTCATGAATACAGACTATTGAAACCTTGCCTCTTTCGTTTAAAACTGAATATTTTATCCATTTAACCCATGTACAAGCAGTTCTCATTCTATTTGGGATCAGAAAGAAGTGATCTCAAGTACAATGGCTAATGGCTTCAATATGTCCTAGTACTTATGTTGTAGGATCAAATAACATAAAGGCATGCAAAAAACAATTGACAGAAATATAAAACTCGATGTAATTTTAATTACTTTGGTAATTAAAGTTTAAATCAAGAACCACAGAAGTTGCAAGAGTACTGTTAAGAGGAAAGAGAGGGCAACAAAGAAGTAGAAAGGCAGCTGATAGATAGCAGAGGGATCACAGAGAGACTGGTATAGTACTCAAGGCGTATTTTCTCCATTTCACCAATTTCCCATGGGTAGGCCCTGGATATTGGGTCTTTTATCCACAGTATTACTTTCTGAAGGGAATTGTTACTGTGACTGTTATATTGGTTTCTTTTCCTGTGAAGCAATGTGCAAACATCAAAGAGGTTTTCTATTAGAATCAAAGTACTCCTCAATTGGAAACCTTCTTAAATAATGGATGGCACTTGAAGATGCTGGTTGTCATTTTTAATAATTTACTATGTCTAATTTTGGCAGTAACTGAACTATTTTCTGTGAGAGCTTGACACACTACTTGATTTAGAGGAACAAGAGATTTAAATATGGCACAGTGTTTAGAGACACAAATTCTGAATAAATCAGTCCTATTCCACTGTATGATACTTTTTTAAAGGTGAATTTTCCTCCTTTCACAGATAAATAGACATATGTAGGTAGATTGCTAAGTGGATGGGTAGATTGATTAATTTATAGATAGACTGATCTAAGTAAGATAAAAATATTCAATTAAGTTTTATAATAATGAATCTCTATAATTTCAAATATTTTTAAAAATACTACTTCATTATGAATTACAACAAGGTAATTGTTAGTAAACTATATCATAGACAACGATTTCATCTTTTACAACTGTGTACTCTTTAAAGTTACCAGTGAAATATTTTGAATATAGTAGGTCCTCAATAAATATTTACTGAACTGGATTGATATGTATTTTTTATTCTAATTATCTAAGTGGATTTTTACAAATAATTTTTATAAAATTAAATTTACTTATATTATGTATTTGGGAAATTTGAGGCCCATGTGGTTTTGCTTGATAAGTAGCCAAGAAATTGCCCCTAACTTTGCTGTCTATAAGATTGTCTAAATCCATATTGTAATATTTTGGATTTAAAACAAATAGGCTTACTTGAAATAATAATTCATATGGCAAATGGTTATTATATTTTATTTACCAAACATTTATAGTGAGCATGTTATGCCAGGCACTGTTCTAATCACTTTAAAAATTATTGGGAAAATGTAGTTCTAGAAAATAGAGGAAAATATTCAGTTTGAGAACTTTGAAATTATGTTCTATTATGTTAGTGTTTACAAAATATACTTATTAGTAGATTTCATGTTATTAAGGCCATGAAGCCTAGACATCATGGGAATCAAAATGAAAAATGTTTTTGCAAGATGAGGAATTAATCATTATCATTTTATTTTTGTACCAGTTTATTTATTCATGATCTGGACCTTCTTTGGAAAATGTAGATTGAGAGTTATGATGCTCTGCCCTGTGGGAAGTGTCAAGATAGGAATATTCTGGGAAGCTTTTCACATTGGATTTAAGCAATGAGAGGTTCGGTTTTTGTAGATCTTGGGATAAAAGAGGCTGAATAAGTAGATAATAAGGAAGGAGGAAACAGACAGCAGAACTTGCAATCATAAGCTAAGTGTGAATTTAGGAGTAAAATAGTGATCACACCCTCCATGATCTTATTTAAACACATTCACACAAATATAAATATTTTTTGTTTATATTTACTAATTTAATGCTTGTATGTTTTATTTTATACTTCCATTGTTACTAATAAAAGTATAGCAACAGCTGATGTATCATTAAGAAGCTTTAGAAATGTGATCAGTTGGGGTGCCTCAGTGGACCCGTCGGTTAAGCGTCTGCCTTCAGCTCAGGTCATGGTCACAGGGTCCTGAGATCTAGCCACACATGGGGCTCCCTGCTCAGTGGGGAGTCTGCTTCCCCCTCTCTCTCTCTACCCCCTGGCTTGATATCTCTCTCTCTCACTTACTCTCTTTCTCTCAAGTAAAATCTTAAAAAGATGTGATCATTTTAAGAGTAAATTACCAGAGTATAGTCTCTGTATTGAGGATTTTAACTACATTTGAAAACTTAATCCATAAGTATATATTTCTCACATGACAGAATTGTTATATTTTACAAAATAGTCACATGATTTTCTCAATATAAATTTGTATTCGGTAATTGATGGATAATCATTAATTCTCATATTAGTGTTTATTAGAATTTCCCCCTAATGTTCCTTTTCTTAAACACTGCCTCTTTTCCCTTCAAAACTGTAGATTATTGATATAGCAACTTTTGATGGTTTTCAAGAGTTCATTTTATATCCTCCCTAATTAACTGAGATGCTGGTTTTCATATAGGAAATTTCATGTCTTACAACTTTTTTCACAAAACTGTAAAAGACCAGAATGTGGTAGATTTACTTCATTTGCAGATGCATGTATCTCATTAGAAAATCCTGTTACTTTTTGAGATTGAAATTTAACACTGTCACCTTCAGTATGGAAAATGTTTTTTGAAAATGCATGTTTGATTGTCATTTAAGACTGCAGAAATAGTGGGGAATACAGACATCTGCCACTACACATACAGATTGATAATGACTTTATCTGTACTCTGGCCTAATGTGTATCCTGTCAGATCATTAAAACAAGAAAAGAGGAACTCATCGACAGAGTAAAATGGCCAGATGCTCACAGATTGATGAAGTCATTGTCTCTTATCTTTTAATGTTCAAAGCATTCAAAGAAGATACTATTTATTATAAATGTAAAAAAGAAATCTAACTTAACAAACCTAACTTCTACTTTTTAGGGATATGCCTAAGCATCCTCATCCCAAAATGTTTGCTTCTCTTCAACTTCCGTGCTCACCCTCTCATCTTTACCATCAGTCCTTTAACAGATTAGATGTTCTCTCCATCTTGGAACCTTGAGGATCTTAAAGGTGCCCTACTCTTTTTGTAACCACTTTTGTTCATTTCATTTTCTGCCTGTGCTTACAAATCTCTTTAATAAATGCATGATTTTTAGACCCTTCCTATGTTTTAGTCTCTCAACTCCTTCCAGCAACATTTTGTTTTCATGATATCTTGGGCCTCATGATCAGCCATTTAGTTTTGTTCTCACCACCAGCTGAAGACTCTCTTGGTCCTTTGATCTTTCACCCCTGGTATCTTGGTAGAGAACTCTGTGTCCTTTACTGTCCATACTCTCTGGTTACCCTCCAAGAGTGCTGAGAGAAGTCACAAAATAATGGTCATGAGTTACCATGAATCACTCATTTTTTTTTAATTTTTAAAGATTTTATTTATTTATTTGACAGAGAGAAAGATCACAAGCAGGCAGAGAGGCAGGCAGAGAGAGAGGAGGAAGCAGGCTCCCTGCCGAGCAGAGAGACCGATGCAGGGCTCGATCCCAGGACCCTGAGATCGTGACCTGAGCCGAAGGCAGAGGCTTAACCCACTGAGCCACCCAGGCACCCCTAAATCACTCATTTTCATAAATGGTTGACTTAATTCTGGGGGAAGAAACAACCCATACAGGTCTATATTTTAACAGTTGAAACTAAAGAGATGTCTTTTTAATTTTGGGTGAAAAAAAATCTAAGCTCAAACAAAACATCTTTCTTTAGTTCTAAAATTAAAAGGATTGGACAAACCTAAAGAAAGTAAATCCTCATCAAATATAGACTTAGATAATTATCTTATTTCTTCAACTCTTAATCATATATTTTAATGGCTAGAGCTGTAGATTGGGGACAAGGGAATTAATTAGTAGGAAATTGAATTAATTATTACACAGTGTACACCTATTCCTATCATTGTTTGGAAGAACAAATGAAAGCTTTTTTTTCATATTGAAATTTATGACATACTAATTCCCCTATCTTGAAATACATCATTCACCCTATGTTTGTGTTCATTAGCTTACAATATAACCATTTAAATATAAAACCTATCTGTGTTTGGGATATTCCAGGGCCCTTGACTTTGGAAATGAAATTCATGGCAAAATGCAGCTGTATTTAATATGTTCAACTTGAATGGAACTTTTTCACATTATAGTCTTCTTAGATATATCATTATCCTACAGTAGTTTTGTGCAAGTAAATTATTCATTTCATTAGCACTGTATCTTAAACAAAACGTTTTCAATTTTCACATAACGAAGTTTAAAATGATGAGCTCTGATTCTTTGGGGAATTCTTCAAATTATAGAAGTCAGAGAAGTAATGTGTGTCAGCTACAAAGCCCTAGGGATCTAAACAGAAAAAAAAAATCTCTTCAAACCATAAAAATAAATGCTGATACAAAGAATACCCTTTATGCTCAAAGAAAGGTGAACTTTATATAATGAACAATAAAAGATTGAATCTACTGTCTGTTTTATTTTTTTCTGCACTAATTGCTCCTGTAACAAATCTGAAAAGTGAGCTCTATATGGTTATGACAATGAGCACATTCGCTTAGAAAGTTACTCTAGAAAGTTCAGAATGCAGCAACCCTCCCTGCCTAAATTAAAAAAAAAATAGGCATTTTGTGTATATAGATAGTCTTGTTACAAAAAAAAAAGACTTGTTACTTATATACAATATATGGAAGCCCTTAATAATAGTCCAACGTTGTCCAGCAGAATTCTTTATATGGTTATAAGTAGCTGTTTGTTTACTGAGGCTGCACCTGTTTGAAATTAAGTTTAAGGAGTCCCTTACATGACAGTTGTAGATATTATATAGTAACAATATCAAAGTCAAATAACTTAGGGAAGACAAATAAAAATGCAAACACCAAACATTTCCCCTTGGATTATAATTCTCTATTGAAAGTCCAAAAAGAAAACTTACTATACTACTGGTATTTAAAGCATTTGGTTATTGTCGGAAATAGGTCATGAGGAGTTCAGAAGAAGAAGATTGGAATTGTATGCTTCCATAATGAATGTGAGGATGTATCAGGAGAAATAGTAGTGATGGGTGAGGGAATAGTGAGGCAGACTAAAAGGGACCTAACACTTGACCAGAGAGAAGGGAGGTAAAGAAGACAGTGATATTTTCATATATGTGCTTTTATGTCTATTGTTAAGTATATACAGATTTGAGGACAAATATGATAAAATTATTAAGATTTATGACAGTCCTTATCAATCAAATTAAGCATTGAAGGTATATATCTTACTTTTAGGAAATCTATCACATATAAATGTATGTGTTTACTACCTTATGCTATTTATTCATTGAATGCACTATTCTAAAAAAGTTTATTTTGTGTTAAATTTATATGCCTCCTGTAGAGAATCCATATATTTTTTATTAGGTAGGTAAAAGGTGTAAGGAGACTTTACAATAGGATATATTGGACTCTGTGGAAACTATATGAAAATTGTAAACATTAGACCCACCAATTCAGTGCCTATACATTTCTGGACTGTTCTGTTAAAAGTTGTTGAGGTTGATTTTTTTTTTAAAGCATTTTGGCTCACAAGAAAAGTAAAGTACTGGATAAAGTTTTTAAAAATTGCTTTGCAATTACTTAAGTTTCACTTTGTAGATTTACTGATGATCTAATGCTTTCTCAGAGTTGTGTGTGCGATTATCCTATACATCTCCACATAACTTTATTAGGATGTAGATGACTAAAAAAGCCTTAAGAATTATTTCCTTTTACTTTGCTTTGATTTTTTGTTGTTGTTGTTTAGTAGAGTCCTTAAAAAAATTTTTTTAAAAGATTTTATTTATTTACTTGTCAGAGAGAATCACAGCAAGAGAGGGAACACAAGCAGGGAGAGTAGGAGAGGGAGAAGCAGGCTTCCCACCGAGCAGGGAACCCAATGCGGGGCTCCATCCCAGGACCCTGGGATCATGACATGAGCCGAAGGCAGATGCTTAATGACTGAGCCATCCAGGCGCCCCTAAATTTTTTTTTATTTAAATTCCAGTTGGTTAATATACTTTAAGCTCCTTCTTAATGTAGCCTAGCTTTACCTAATCTACTGATAATGCTCAGTAACCTAATATGAGTGGATTAGAGATGACTTCATGACCAGCTTTGGTATTTCATTTGATTTTACCCTTACTAGTAATTCAGAGATTATTCAGCAAAACCAACATGATCTACAAATGTGTTTTTTTTTTTATTCCAGATCCTCAAATCTTGTGCTGTGATCAATTTATGGATAGGCAAAATCATTGTCCCTGCATTAAGGGTTCGCTACATTCTGCCGCTCTGTTGTTTGTTGCACTTGCCCTATTCTAAACGGGCAGACAGAACAGTTTATGATGAGACCAAACAGTGTTTCTTGGGCAGTGAAAAATGTGAAACTAATGATCAAGGGTAATAATACCTATGTGAAAAAAAAATGTCAAAAATTAAGTGAAATCTGTAGGCTTCATTGAATCTTAGAAAAAAAAAAGGCGGGGGGGGGGGGGCCTGAGGGGCTCAGTTGCTTAAGCAACCGCCTTTGGCTCAGGTCATGATCCCGAAGTCCTGGGATCAAGCCCCACATCTGGCTCCCAGCTCCATGGGGAGTCTGCTTCTCCCTCTGACCTTCTCCCCTCTCATGCTCTCTCTCTCACTCTCAAATAAATAAAATCTTAAAAAAAAAAAAAAAAGTAGAGGCTATGTGGCTGTGAACCTTCAAGTATCGCACTACGTGTATCAGAACCGTCAATGACATTTGCTTAAAAACAGGATTGCTGGTCTTTGCTCCAGGCACACTGACTCAGAATCTCTAAAGACAGAGCACAGGAAAGCGCATTTTTTCACACCTTTCCCCGTAAAAGTCTGATGACCACTTTTGAAAAAGCATACTTTCTCATACCAAGACAGGTCAGTTCAATTTCCATTTCTCTATCAACCATCTTGATATCTGCCTCTCATCTTTTTTAACCTTAATTTGTCATCTGTAGTGCATGCATGTGAAACCTCTTGTTGCACATAACTTCCCTTATCAAGTTCAGTTTTCCTCCACCCCAAACATCCTTTCCCTCTTCCCCCTCCTTCTAGGAATTCTTAGTAAGTCATTTGGAACTCTTGCTCTGTCAAGGAATAGCCACATACCCTAACTGTTTCCTGGATTGTTTGAGTTAACTTCCTTTCCTTAAGGAAGTTGTGACTCAATAAGAAGACTACAATTTGACCTGAAACGTGCTCTAAATGAAATTACATATTCTAAATTGTTTCCTGTGTCTTGGAACCAGTAGATCTTTCCTTGTCTCATCTCCTCACCAGAGATTCAATGCTCTTCTTCTATCTTACTGCAAATAACATACAAAAAAATACATATATAACGATTCTAGAAAGTAAAAGTGCCTCATAATTCTAGAGCTGAGAGCTAAAAAAAAAAAAAAAAAAAATCCAAACTCATTGATTCTACACCTTACTTGAATTTAGTCCTCTAACCTTGTTTCAAGCTTCTACCAGGGAAGCAAAACCAGGAGGAGAAGTATATTAAGATATTTATTGCAAGGACTTGGCTCCCTGGATTGTGGGGACTTCCTAAGCAAGTCTGAAATCCGTAGGGCATGCTATCAGGAAGGGGAGACTAGAGCTCTCAGACTGAATATTCTACCACAAGAGAATGACTTTTCTCAGGGAATCCTCAGCTCTGCCTTTCAACTGATGGAATCAGGCACACTCAGGTGATCTAAAATAATCTCCTTATTCAGCATCAACTGATTATGGACTTTAATCACATCTGCATAATACCTGTGTGGTAACACCTAGATTACTGTTTGATTTTGCAACTGGGGACAGTAGCCTGGCCAAATTAACAGATCAAAAGAAAAAAAATCACAGGCAATGTTGGAGTTTTTGTTTATTTGATGTAGTGTTTTCTATATTGGTGCTCATAGCAAATTATTTCCTAAATAGAAGTTTTTATGCACGTGAAGTACTTAAGTTTATCCTTTTTCTGGAAATTATTCCCCCAGAGAATACTATAAGCCTATGATTCACTGGTGAGCCTATTGGTCAATAGTTTGATAGAATTTATAGCTGTGTTTCCAGTCTTTTAATGGCTCTCTCAGAGTCGTCAAAATCCATACTTAAATGCCATGTTCAATATAATTAAATATTTAACAGTTATAGAAAGTCTCTTAAGCTTTGTCCTGATTCCGCCCATAATAGCTTGATTAGGGAAAACAGCTACTTACGAAGAACTCTGGACAAATGTTAAAAAGCATTATTCCTGAAAGATTTACAGTAATTTGGAGAAATATTTTAACTAAGCATCACATTCCCTAGGATAGCATTGATTTATGTGACAGCCACATCATTTTTACTGTCAACTGAAAGCATACACGCTTAGGGATTTTGTGTGTGTGTGTTAGGTGCTCACGTGAAGGAGAAAAAAACACTTCATATCAGAAATTAAGTAACAAAGCGTGAGATTGTTGAAAATATAAAAAGTCACTAATGTATATAACATGACTTTGGGAATGAAAAATAGGAACTTTTCAAAGGATTTGTGCTCTGAACCAGTTGTGTCCTTTGATGAAATGGAAACCCATAGAAATGGAAACCCATAGAAATGGAACTCCATATTGGACTGAGATTCTTTATGCATGTTAATATTGCAAAAACAACTGCTAATTGTGCAAATATGGTTATCTGTGTTTAAAAAGAATGTAAAACACGTGATACATAACTGTCTTGGGACAAATTTATGATGGCAGAATGCCAGAAACAAGCATGTTTTCCCTTCTTTTGTGGTAATTACTGCCCTTTTGAATGTTGCAGAGGGAATGAGGAAAGCCTTTTATCATTGTTCTCCCAACTCAGATGTAATAAAGCAGAATGTCAGGAACACAATGAGCCTTCATGTTATGGCCGCTTGGTATTTTGATGTCTATATTATCTTTTGGAGTTTATTCCTTTTACTGTAAATGGTGAGGATCAGAAGACACGTTTCCTAAGATTGGTAATTATGTGAAATGTATTAACTATTATCACCTCGTTCCAAAACTCCCTGAAGCTGCACATGGATACACAGATGTGTGTCCTTGGTGGAAATAGTGAACAGTTGAGAACTTGGACAGTAGCTCTACTGAGGTCTGTTCTTCCTGTAGCTTTTCCTTCAAGGAGACCATCTCGAATTCTTATGTAATGTGAGATTAGCAGGCCACCTATTTGTTCTAAGCTTGTTTCTTTACTTACTAGATGTTGGAGGGTTATCCTGACGCTCAAATGAGATGAGGTATGTAAAGCACTATGTAAATTATAAAACACACACACACACACACGTTAGTAATTATGCTAGAGGATTTTAACCATTCAGATGAAAAGTGAGGCATTCAGTCTTGTGTGCAAATGTTTGACATCATGTAGACAAACCATTTGAATGACAGGCTGAATTTCTTATTTGTCTTTGGAGACTTGACATCATGTAACTGTTTCGAACATACTGGAATATTTTATCAAATAGTAACTAGTCTGGCAGGTTGTTTTTTGAAGACATTTGTTGGAAGAATAAATTCTTTTTATAGTGGCTCTATAATTGACATTTTTGAATTTCCTTTTGCATTAAATATATTTAGTATGGCAATGTATTTTGGAGCTGCAAATTGTCAATAAGCATATACCCAGATTGTTAATAAGCATCTATAGTGGTAAGTGATTCAGTGTAAATTTCAACCAGAAAGTATTCGTCTTCTCAGATGACAGGGTGTCAGACAAGAAAAATTCCATGTAAGATTAAGACATTAATAGAGAGTTCCTTTCTGTACTTCCTACCCTGCCAGCTCCACCCCACTATTTGTTAGTTATACGGTCAATTTTTTAAATTCTTTCTTTTAATAGACTTTATTTTTTAGAACAGTTTTAGATTCACAGCAAAATTGAGCAGAGAATAGACAAAGATCCCATATGGCCTCTTTCTCCACCTCATGAACAGCCTTTCTCACCATCAGCGTCCCATACCAGAGTGGTGGGTTTATTACAGTTGATGAGCCAACACTGACACATCATCATCAACCAAAGTCCATAGTTCATGTTAGGATTCATGATGTTGAACAGTTTCTGAGTTTGGACAAATGTGTACCAATACCCACTCACCATTATAATGTAACACAAAATAATTACACTACCCCAAAAATCCTTAGTGTTCCATCTATTCATCCCTCCCTGCTCCTGCACCTCTAGCAATCCCTGCATTTTTTTTAACTATTTGTAGTTTTGCCTTTTCCACGATGACATAGAGTTGGAATCATACTAGATTTTTGTTATCATGTACCTTTTGACTGCATGATTGAGACTGGCTTCTTTCACTTAATAACATTCCAGTTAAGTTCCCTGTCTTTTCATGGCTTGATAACGTATTTCTTTTTAGTACTGAATAATACTTTGCTGTCTCATTGTTCCACAGCTTATGCATTCACCTACTGAAAGGCATCTCGGTTGCTTCCAAGTTTGAGCAATTATAAATAATGCTGCTGTAAACACCCATATGCAGATTTTAGTGTGGACATAAGTTTTCAACACCTTTTGCTAAATACTAAGGAGTTCAATTGCTGGATTATATGGTATAAAATTATGTTTAGTTTTTGAAGAACCTGCTAAGCTGTCTTATAAAGTGGCCATACGATTGTGCCTTCCCATCAGCAAGGAATAAGAGAGCTCCTGTTCCTTGTCAGCATTGGGTGGTGTCAGTGTTCTAGATTTTGGTCAATTTTAATAGGTATGTAATGGTATCTCATTGTTTTAATTTGCATTTCCCTGGGGACGTATGATGTGGACCATCTTTTCATGTGCTCATTTGCCATCTGTGTATCTTCTTTGGAGAGGTATCTTTTAAGATCTATGGCTCATTTTTAATGGATTATTTGTTTTCTTATTGTTAAATTTTAAGGTTTTTATTATTTTTTTAATTCCTTAAATAAGAGTACTTTGTCAGATGTGTCCTTTGCAAATATTTTCCTCCAGTCTGTGGCTTGTCTTTTCATTCCCTTGCCATTGTCTTACACAGAACAGAAAATTTTAAGCTTATCATCTTTTTCTTTCATATATCATGCCTTTGGTGTTGTCCCTAAAATGCCATTGCCATATCAAAGGTCATCTAGATTTTTTCCTGTGTTACATTTTAGGAGTGTTGTAGTTTTGCATTTACATTTAGGTCTGTGACTGATTTTGAATTAATTTTTACAAAAGGGACACAGTCTCTGCCTATATTCTTCTTTTTCCCTTTTTTGCATATGGATGTTTAGTCGTTCCAGCACCATTTGCTAAAAAGCCTACCTTTTTTCTATTGTATTATCTCTGCTCCTTTATCAAAGGTCGGGTGACAGTATTTATGTGGTCTATTTTGGAGCCTTCTATTCTGTTCCATTGATCTATTTGTCTCTTCTTTCACCAATACCACAGTGTTACTATAGCTTTATAAGTTTTAAACTTGAATAGTGTCAAAAAAGTAAAGTTTCGTAGTGTCCATTCTTGAACTTCATTCTCCTTCAATATTGTGTTAGCAATTCTATGTCTTTTGCCCCTCAATATGCTATGATATGAATATTTGTATTTCTGCCCCTCCATCAATATGTCGAAACCTAACTACCAAGGTAATGGTAATAAGAAGTGAGACCTTTGAGACATAATTAGATCATGAAGGTAGAACCCTTATGAATGGGATTAATGTCCTTATGGAGGAGGCCTTCCATATCTCTCTTTCCCCTTGTACCACGAGGTTACAAAAAGTCTGCAACCTGGAAAAGAACCTTACTTGACCATGCTAGTAACCCTATGTTGGAATACCACCCTCCAGAAATGTGAGAAATAAATTTATGTTGTTTGTAAGTCACCCAGTTTTTTGTATTTTGTTAGAACAGCACAAAGGAACTCAGACACTATGAAAACTTCAGAACTGGGGTGTCTGGCTGGCTCAGTCGGTAGAGCCCGGGATGCATGATCTCAGAGTCTTGAGTGCAAGCTCCATATTGGTCCTAGAGTTTACTCAAAACAAAAGAAAAAAAAAGTACTTTAAAACACTTTATTTTTAAAAAGATTTTATTTATTTATTTGAGATAAAGTGAGAGAGAGAACATAAGCAGGGCGAGAGGGGCAATGGAAGAGGGAGAAGAAGATTCCCTGCAAAGCAGGGAGCCCAACGCAGAGCTCTATCCCAGAACCCTGGGATCATAACCTGAGATGAAGGTAGATGCTTAACTGGCTGAGACACTCAGGTTCCCCTTTAAAACACTTTAAATGAGTTCATCAGTATCCACAAAGTAACTCACAGAGATTTTAATTAGGGTTAGGATGACATTAAATCTATAGATCAAGTTGGGAAGAACTGACATCTTAACAAGATTGAGTCTTCTTATCCATGAACATGGAATATTTCTCCATTCATTTAGTTCATTGATTTCATTCATCAGAATTTTATACTTTTTCTCACATAGATCCTGTAGTTGTGTCCATTTTTTTTAGTTGTGTCCATTTCTAAGTTTGTATAAAAATTTCCAAAAATAAACTTATAACTTATATCTAAATTAATATAAAAAAACTTAAAGAATTATTTAATTTTCTCTATATAGAGTTATATAGATCTATTTCACAAATTCTGAAGCAATATGTGATGTTATACTTTTTTTGACATTCTGGCAAATGTATAAAGTGAGTTTTTAAATCCCTTTCAGTGTGTGTGTGTATGATTATGTTATGTCATATTTATTTTTTTTCACCTAGATGGTTTCACCACACCTAAGTTAACATTTTCTTCATTTTATGGTTAGTGTTTTAGGTATCATTTCTAAAAATGTTTGCTTATCTCAGGGACTCAAATATTCTGTTTTTTGTTTATGATATATTTCATATATGGAATATATTGGATTAGAGATTGAAGTTCTTCTTTTATCACCTCTAATGAATTATCCTGAGATTTTTAAAAAAGATTTATTTATTTTTATAGGGAGAGAGAGTGTGTTGGCGGTGGGTGGGGGTAGGCAGAAGGAAAGAATTTTTCATGCAGACTTCCTGCTAAGGGAGGATCCTGACATGGGGTTCGATCCCACAGCCCATGAGATCATGAGCTGTGCCTAAACCAAGAGCCAGCCACTTAACCGACTGAGACGCTCAGATGCCCCCATCCTGAGATTTTTCTTGAAAATCACTTCATGTAGATCTTTATCTGGACTGTTTATTTTTCCTCATTGATCTTATATTTATTGTGCCAATACTGTACATTAGCATTACAGTCAGTCTTAAAGTAAGAAAGAATATATCTTAATTGTTTTTCTTTTTCCAAATCATTTTGCCTCTTTAGGGTCCTTTGGATTTTAATATGAATTTTAAAATTAGCTTGTTAATTTACAAAAAATCTTGTGGGGATTCTAATTGGAATTGCATAGAATGTACAGTCTTTCAGTCCATGAACATGGTATGAATCTTCATTCATTTAGACCTTTTAAAAGTTCCGTCCACAATACTTTGTAGTTTTCTGAATACTGGTTTTGCATATGTTTTGTTATATTTATCATAAGTAATTTTTTGGTGTTATTATAGTTAATTTACTTTTAAAATTTTGTATTCTATTTTATAGAAAAGCAGTTGTTTTTCATACTAGCTTTGTGTTCTGCAGTTATATAAACTTATTTATTCTAGTTATTATCTTTTGGTAGTTAGGGTCCTTTACAGACCTGGTCATGTCATCAGAGGATAGAGTTTTGTGTCTTCTTTTCCAATATTTATGTTTTTTCCCCCCATTACTTACTACTTTGGGTAGGACCTCTTGGACAATACTGCATAGACATTGTGAGAATATAATCCTTGTGTTGATGCCAGGAATTCACTCAGCATTTCACCATTAAATGTGAGGTTAGCCCTTTGGTTTTTCAGATGGATTTTATAAAATTGAAGAACTTCATATCTATTCATACCTAGTTTGCTGAGATTGTTTTCATGCATCCTTTTGAATTTTGTCAAATGCTCTTCCTGAATCTATCAAGAGGATTATATTATTTTTCTATCATGCCACTATTTTGGTAAATTGCTCTGAATTCTTTTTTGAAGCCAAATTTGCATTCATCAGATAAACCGTACTTGAGCATGATGTATCATTTTTGAATATTGCTGGATTCAATTTGACAATATTTTGTTATGGATATTTGTGTCTGTGTTCATGAGGGATGATCTGTCTTTTTTTTTTTCTTGCAGTTTCTTAATAGATTATGGTGTCAGGTTCAGGCTGCATGTTCCCTCATCTTTTTGTAAAGAGTTTGTGTATAAATGATACTGTTTTCTCTTAAACATTCTGTAGGATTCTCAAGAGAAAAAAAATCTGCAACTTGAGTTTTCTTTGTATAAAGGTTTTTGATTACAGATTAAATTTATAATAATTTAATGGGTAATCAAATTACTTTTAAGTAAGAGGCAATATATAGAGCTATTGAGATTTTTCTGTTCCTTCCTAGTTTTGGTAATTGGCGTTTTTCTCTTACATAATAGTGTATTTTATCTAGGTTATCATGTTTACTGTCCTAAAGTTGTTCATAATACCTTCTAATTATCCTTTTGATATCAATAAGATCTGAAGAAGTACTCTTACTTTCTTCTGAGATTGATAATTTTTACTTTTACTCTTTCCTGAATTAGTCTTTGTAGAGCTTTATAACTTTATTGATATTTTCACAAAGCGAACACTTATTAATTTTAATTTTCTCTGTCTGTTTTCTACTTCATTTATTTCTGCTCTCAATCTTTTTTTTTTTCCAATTACTTTGGGCTGCTCTACTCCATTTTTTGTAGGGTATAAAATTAGGTCATTGCTTTTAAGTTTTCCCCCATTTTCTACTATAGACACTTCAAACTATCCACTTCTCTCTAACCACTATTTTCACAGCATCCAACAATTATTTATATATTGTATTTTTATTATCATGCCCTGGGAAAGATTTTCTAATTTTGCATTATGATTACTTCCTTGATTCATGGATTGTATAACAGTGTGCTATTTACAAAGGATGTGATAGTTTTATATATATTTTTTATTTGTGAGTTCTAATTAAATTCTATTTTGATCAAAGAACATATTCTGTGAGATAGCAAGCTTTTGAAATTTATTATGAGTTCTTTTATAGCCAGACATATGGTCTATTTTGGCAAACATTTTCTGTGTATTTGAAAAGAATATGTATCCTGCTGTTATTGCATGTAGTGTTCTATAAAAATTAGGTCAAGTTGATCAGTATTATTGTTTACATGCTGATTTTTGTCTACATGTTGTTGTTTTTTTTTTGCCTACATGTTGTATCAATTGCTGAGAGAGGAATTGTAATATCTGCAATTATAATTTTATCAATTTCTCCCATTAGTTCTATCAGTTTTGCTTAATACATTTTGAAACTCTGTTATTGTATATACATTTAGGATTGTTATATCTTTTTGAATAATTGCTACTTTGTTTCATAATTCCTTATTCTCTGATATTTTTTGTCTTGATTAACTATTAATACCATTTTCTTATGCTTACTATTTGCATACTATGTATTTTATTTTTTCTTTTAACATATGATTCTTTATGTTTAAAGGGCATTTCTTGTTGGTGGAATATGATTTTATCTTTCAGATCTAATCTGGAAATATTTGCCTTTTAATTAGAGTATTGCTGTACCATTTAATTGATACATTTAACTGATATAGTTGAATTTAAACCTACCGTCTTACTGTTTGATTTTCACACATCCTCTTTTTCTTTTATTCTATTGCTCCTTTCCTGTCTTCTTTTAGGTTAATCAATATTTATTCATATTTCATTTTATGTTCTCTATGATGTAGGTCAAAAATGGCTTAAGTATTGATTGAGATTTCCATAGCGTACCAGGTTGCATTATGACTTCTTTTTCCTGCATGCACTATTACTAGATCAATTTATAAGATATAACTAAGAAGGGTTCCATTTTATAACATCTAATGAAGGAGAAAGAGAACAGTTAAGAATTACTTTCAAATTTTTGGTAAGCTCTCTTTACATTTACTGGAATAAGTTACACTAGGAGATAAGAAACATGAATTCTTGGGTTTAATTTTGCACATGTGTAATTTAAGATGCCTGTAAAATATAGAAAAAATATATAAAGGGGTACTCTATGTACAAGTCGTAGAAATTAGATGTGAAAGTTTCATGTTTGTCTTATATTTGAACTGTTGCATTTTGATCTTACCTCATATAAAAAGGTAATACATTTTGTATTCATATCCTCTTCTCATATAATGTTAAATATTTATAAAATTAACTTATAATTATTAATAATAATGTTTGCTATACTTATATTCCTTTGAATAGACTTTTTCTTTATAAGAACGTTTTTTAAAGGTAAATTATCCTCTTCAAATAACGGCCCCTGTTCCATAGTGATGAATGGAGTAAAACAGTTTCATTTTAATTGTGTCCAATTTTGTGAGATCTCATTAAAACTAGATTAATTTCCATAGGATGCATCCACTCTGAAGATTACCTTGTCAGGCATAAACATAAGCGCTTGTATCATTATTTTTTAAACGAGGTAACTCAATGAAATGGATACAAGTTTGAATTTCTTTACAACGAGAAAAAAATTCAGTTTTGCTTCTATTTAGTATGTTGTCAAAAGACATAACAAATGTTCATGTGAACATTTACTTGGTCAGCATTTGATTTAAGAGTGCCACATGCAAATATATTTTTGAAAGGATTCCTGAGGACTGCTCATTTGCATATGACTAAACTGATGACCATATTGTTGAGTGATATTTTCCTCCCATAGATAGTGATCACTTGATAGGGTGAGACTTGGGTCCAGCAAAGTCTTCTTGTTTTTTCTTTTTTTCTTTACATAACAATATCTCCATGGAACAGTTAATTTTAGCATGATTTCAAAGAGCTGTGATGGATCTATGAGCTATTGAATTAAGTTAATTTGCCCCTTTGTTATTAATGTCCTACTGTCATTTATGTGTGTGTGCTTTCTATTTATCTCCCTTTCCCTTCACTCCCAGCTTCATTTCTGGTACTAATCTAAATGCTGCCTCTAGAACCTACTCCCGTTTTCTCATAATTAGGTGCTTCCATGTTTGTTTAAGAAATACCAATATTAACCCTGTTTCTCCAGTTTTTATTGAAGATATATGCACATCTGTCACTAAAAGTAGTTATGGTTTTAAGAGAAGCTGATGCTTTTTAAGAAACTGATAATTAACCTTCATTTTCTGATTTGAGATTACATTCATATTTTTGAAATATTAGTTCATTTTCATTTATTGATGATTTAAGACAAGCAAAGGTGATCTTGAACAAATGATATTTATACAAATAGGTGTAAGTTGAAATACAGTGCTTGATAGTCATTTATGTTAGCAAAATGTTAGCCATAGATAACAGCAGCAACAATTAACGTACATTGGATGCTTTCTGGGTGGCAAGCCATGTATTCTTTCATTTGTAACAACTCTATAAACAAGAAGAGTACTGTTGAAGTCCCTATGTTACAGATGTAGAAACTGAAGCTTAAAGAGATTTAAAAAATTGTCAGTGTAACTCATGGCAGATGATATAGTCCTCATTTAAACAGGTTTGGTCTTACTCCTAAGCCCGAACCTTAGCTATCATGTTCTACTGACTGTTAATCTTGAAATAGGTTTCAACTTGTATGTTTATACATTAGTCCTCACTTATTCTCGAGGAAGACATTCCAAGACCCCAGGGGATGCCTGAAACCACATATAGTAGCAAACCTCTATGATATTTTTCTATACATACATACCTATGGTAAAGTTGATAAATTTGGCACAGCAACAAATTAACTACAATAACTAATAATAGAACTATAACAAATACTGTTATAAAAGTTATGTGAATATGGTTTCTTTTTCAAAATATTTTATTATATTGTACTCACACTTCTTCTTGTGATGATGTGAGATGACATATCAGAAGAAGATCATCTCCTTCCAGACTGCAGCAACAATGGGAAACTGAAAGGAGAGAAAAAAAAAAAAAAAGACTGGAATGCAAAAATGTAGATAAGGAGGAACTGCTATATACCCCGACTCTGTCTTGTATCTGTTGTTGACGTTGATCTTGAATGGGAGTTTCTGTTCTTTCTGCCATGATAGGGGATGTAAACTTTGAGTGATTATAGGATCTTAGATCCCAGACAGTTTCCTGTCCTTTCTCTAAGACTAGTGGGTTTTGTTGGTTTTGTTTGCTTTTTCTACTCTCTCCCCAGCCGTAGTGCCTCTCCCCTATATCCTAAGGCTTTTTGCTTTGCATAGAAGAGTCATTTTGTGCAACCCACAGCTGCTGATCTTCCACATGTCTGCCCCACCTACGGTGTCTTTCCTCAGTCTCCATTTCTGCTCCTAGGCTTCCTACTTAGCACAGGCTGAACCTTACTAATAAGAACATCCAAATGAATTTGAACTCCTTTTGTGTCTGTGGTCTCCAGCTATTTCAAATGGATGCACTAGCCCAAACTTCACAGGCTCTTTGTTAAAATTTTAGCTCATTATTTTGTGTCTCGCTTTTATGGGGACTCCAACCTCTTCCTTGCATGATCCTTAACAAGCAAGACAATTTGTGAGCCCTGTATCTCCCTGGAGGGTCTTGTCCCTCTTTGGAATTCAGGTTTCTTGGTTGCATTATGTTTACAGCTTTCTGATAGATTCAAGAATTAAGTTATCAGGCGCCTGGGTGGCTCAGTGGGTTAAAGCCTCTGCCTTCATTCAGCTCAGGTCATGATCTCAGGGTCCTGGGATCGAGGCCCGCATCGGGCTGCCTGCTCAGCGGGGAGCCCGCTTCCTCCACTTTCTCTGCCTGCCTCTCTGCCTACTTGTAATCTCTCTCTCTCTGTGTCAAATAAATAAATAAAATATTTAAAAAAAAGAATTAAGTTATTTTGAAGAACATTTGGCCTATTTCCACTGGGTAGGAGGGACACTTTTGCGGTTTTCTAGATCCAAATTGGAAATCCAATATTCCTTTATCATCTGTTTTTTACTTACAAATATATTCTAAGCAGCATTCCTTTATAATAACGAAGTAAGGTGTTCTATAATTTTTTATCAGTATGCTATTTTTAAATTTACCTTTCAAAGCCTATAAAATTTTAGTTGGATGACAATCCANGGGCAAATAATAAAAATAAAATTAAAAAAAAATTAAAAAGAAAAGGTATTTAATTGTGAATAAAAAAGGAAAAGTCTATTCCGTTAATATTGTTTCCTTCCAAATAAGTTGGTATGGCATGGTCTTTTAAAGAATCATGCAAGGTGAATGTAAGATCTGGCTGTGGTCCCACATCCTTGCCCTCTGCAGTAGATCTCTCGTCTAGAATGCACATTACGTTTTCTGCTTCAAGGATGACCAGTGCTCAGGGCTCGCATTTATTCTCACTCCTAAATTATGTGATGCTTCCTTTCCTCGTTTGACATCTTCAAAGTGAAAAATGTCATTGCCATGGAAGCATGAAGATATAGTCCGTCCCAAAAGCTGTCTTGGAAAACCTACAGAAAAGTCTGGTATTATTGGGGAAAAAATAAATATAAGGACAAAATATTAATATACATTTCTACATAAATAATTCAACTTTCTTAACTGCTTAAATATCACATTTTATTAAAAAATGTATATATATAAAATCTGGGGTTGGTTTGGGTAAGTTTAACGTTTTGAATGCAGTAGCTAGAAAGGATCTAAAAATCAAGTTGGTGTTTTGAATATAATCAAGAAATAGGAGTTCTTTGAGATTTAATTGCTAAGACATTCGCTTAACCTTGTGTACCAAAACATATTTCATAATGCTAGTGATGATTCAACCAAAACATGTCTTCAAGGAGTAATGTAGTCTTGAAATAAGTATTCTTAATTCAAATCTTACATAGATATTATTGTTTGGCATTCCAAAATTTTCTTTTAAGTGATCTTCAAAATGTAAGTGAAGATAGAGGTAGAAAGAAAGTTAGTTTAAAAAATCAATAAACAAGAGACCCTGTTTACAAATAACCAAGGTTTGAATGTTGCTTGTTTTATATAAGTTCTATCAAGTTTTGATTATTCATATCCAGATGGCAATTAGATAAAATTGAGGTATAAAGAAATAGTTCGACAGTGAACACTCAGGGCCTCTGTATTTTCTCTGATTTGCCTAAGGCAGCCTATAGCTCAGGAGAGTGCTTCTCAAACCGTATCTACCATCATTTTTTTCAAGTCAGGAATTTTTTTAAAAGAGCATAATTGTTTAAACTTTTCCATAGCCGTTCATCAGTTTAAGGGGAGCTCCTCTGTGTCTGTGGGCTGTAGTAAGGAACAGGGAAGTACAGCCCTAGGTAAGGGAGTCTAGCTCTGTTTTTTCAATGTTTGAAGTGCTGGGAGTTCATTATCATCAGATATTTATATTCAAACAAAACCCTCACAGTGCAGTTCTAAAACAAGTCTATATGGCATTCCTCTGCTCTTGCTTTAAACCACGCTATATTTACATCACCAACCAATTCATGAGTATCTTTATGCTTATATAAATTTCATATGTACACTCACTTTTTCAAGAATTAAGAAGTAAATTATAAGAACAGCACAATAAATTGTGCCTCGTCTTTTCTCAATGAAGCTTGTCCAATTATTTGAGTGCACTGTACTTTGAAGTTCATAATCATTACCTTCTTTTTTATTCTAACTCTCAAAAGTGAGGACCTGATTACTGCCATACGACTTGTGCAAATATTCCACTTTGCAATATGTGTTGCATATAAATGTGCGGTTTGTATAGTAGGGGGTAAAATGGGCAGCCTCCCTGCCATCTGCGTGCTAATTAACCAGTGTCGAACACAGTCTTGTCATAGGAAAAAAGTCATCTTCATTTCTACAGGGTGCAAATTATGTTGCCAAGAAGTTCACAAGGACAGGGTCAAAGTTGGCTGTCAGCAATGGTTCTTGGTTTCGTTTGTTCTTTGAAAAGTTATAGGAATTTTCAGATAAAACATAGACTAAACTGTACTCCCATATCTAATTTATACACCTACATAATCAAGTTGTAAGCACAGACAAAATAAAAAAATAACAGGCCTTTTCATAGGTGAGTACCTACTTATAACTGAATCCTTTTTCTTTTGGCTTCTTATTTATGCTAAGATTTATATACCGGGGGGATGGACTAATATATTACATTAAATATACATAGAAACATAATTAAAGGAGAACTGAATTAATTGTTCTCTTGTTTTTCAACACTGGAAACCATATAAATCAAAGGCTCAATCAAATGGAATTTACCTTTAAAGAAAACCAAGGTATTTATAATTTTAGATATAGTGAACCACAAATTAACTCTTTGGTAAAATAAAGAATGAAACTTAAACACTTTAAAACATGTAAGTATTAAAATTCAAGTCAGTTCCAATTCTACTTAGTAAGAATCCTATCAGAAGTACTTAAGGGAAATTAGCTACCTATTGTTTTTAACTATAATTTAAAAATTTAGTGATGTTTGGAAGTGCATTGTTAGCAAACACGGCTGTTTGCACATCTGTAACGTGGGCCCTAGTCTGCCAATAGAACTAAATAATTGAAAATGAAATATCACATTATTTTGCACATTATGTCAACAAAATTACACGCGTAATCAAAACTTTGGAAAAACTGGTGGGATAACACTTTAGTCCTGTGGGCATACATGGAGATAACAATATTATTTCTCACATCAATTCAAGAATGTGCTACAAGATGGGAAAACAAAATTATCATCAGATGGTAGCTAACTGGCCTGCCTATGTTCTTAGGTGATTTTTCTTTCACCGAAATGTTCCGAAATTCAGAACTAAACGTCTATTGCCTCATTCTTTATGAATGTGAGAGACTTCCTTCAAACAGAACGTTTATTTTCTGTTTAACAATTTTCCTTTGATACTTTTTTGGGAACGAATTTCCATTAACATTTGAGCTTTTAAAAGCATATTTTGTGTTTGGTTGTATTTTATCAATAAATGTGGTTAGAGGGCGCCTGGTTGACTCAGTGGGTTCAAGTCTCTGCCTTCAGCTCAGGTCATGGTCTCAGGGTCCTGTGATCTAGGCCAGCATTGGGCTTCCTCCTCAGCAGGGAGCCTGCTTCCTCCTCTCTCTGCCTGCCTTTCTGCCTACTTGTGATCTCTCTCTCTCTCTCTCAAGTAAATAAAAAAATAAATAAATAAAATTAAAAAATAGAAATAAATGTGGTTAGATGTAATTTTCATACTGTACTTCAATACTGTAAAAAAAATATTCCAGGCTATTTTTACTCATGGGCAAAGTGGCAGCACTTTGACTTGAAGAAGCACTGAAATATGCTTCTCCATAAAAATGCATTCCCAAAAAATATAACCTTTTAACTTGTTCAGTCATTATTTTGACTTAAGAGGCTCTAGAATGTCTCTGAAAAAATAAGAATGTGATATTTCCTGGTATGATACATTAATCCTTTAAGCCAATAGCACCACTAATATCGTACTTTATTCTATAAGACCCATTTGAGATACCAGCTCCTCTGTGAAGCTTCCCTTCCTCCCAAGACCAGCTTGTTTACACCCACTGTGTTCCCACAGCAACTGGCTTATCATCCAGAGAGGCAAGGTACCGGGTCCAGTTATCTCTTGTATTATACACTGTACGTAACAGAGAGACCGCTACATTAAGTATACACAATTTTTTGTTGCATGAGTGACTAAAGGAACATACATCCATTAACCTTTTAAGCCATCATTTTGAACATATTTCAAATCCTTGAGGGAGTTGGATTTAAGAAACGCTTTGGGTAAAAGTTCTTGCTCTGAGGGGATAAATGTCCAGACTTTGGAATTGGACAGGCCTGGGTTAGAATCCTTAATCATTCAATGGCTGTGAAAACTTAAGTCACTTAACACCTCTGAATCTCAGTTTTTTTCTAAGGAATGGCACCACATATGGTCTTTTGAAGAATTGTTGGAAGAGTTGGACACCTTTTTCCTAAAATGTCTAACAATGCCTTGTTGCATGCAGTAAGTGCTCAAAAATGATAGCTCTTCTTTAATGAGGGAAAAATATTTCAGACCCAGCAAGAATCATAAGAGCTTCAGAAGAAATTTATGAGGTAGTTACATATAGTATTCTTCTGGGCTTTATGTCAATTTTCTTAGCAGAAGACATGGAAAGAAATGAAAGAAATGTTGGTCATGATTTTGGCATCTATAAGAGGCATAAAATGATAATGCTGTGTGTAATCTCTAATTTAAAACAATATTATAGCCATGTAATATATTCATTTGAGTTTTAAGTTTTGAGTTTTATATATTTATAACCATTCACAACATTACACATTTTATAAAGTACCGGCTTTGTAAGTTTGAGCATCACAAAAGATGAGCATTATGTTACCGGCAAAAGATAACAAGAAGAGCAACTTTCCATAGCTATTCACTGTAATTAGAGGTGATTTCAATGTCAATGTTGTTTTGGTAGCTTTATATAAGAATTTTTATTCTCTTCATAATTTTCTATTTTTTTTAGGTATCTTCATTAAACGCATATTCTTTTTTGTGTGATAAAATATGCATACAGAAAATGTACCATTTTAAAAAAAGATGAAATATCCAAAAAGTAATAATTGAACCCACTCTTAAGATGATAATAAGATAATGTAATAGATGTGCAAAACCGATAAATGATTTTGAAGAAGTATTGCCTCACTTCTGAGTGAATCATAAACTCATAAGCATTCACCAGGAGATGAATGCTATTGTGTGGTGTGCATACCATTGCAACATTTCCAATACACAGATAAATCCAGTGCAAACCATGTATTTAACTTTTTGTCCTGGCATCCATATCCCACTGCTCTTATCGCTCCTAAACTATACACTTCAGCAATCTTGTGCCTGATTAAGAGAAATCATTTGCTGATTCATACATTATATTTGTCTCTAGACAAATGAGAGCATGACAGAAACACAAGTTCCAAAGTAAGAGGCATTCAGCATGTTGTAAAAGATTCCTGTAGTAAATCACAAATTTAGTATGGGAATAAATCAGGGAAAACACAGACTACATAGCTTCATATTAAGTCCTGTGTTGGAGGAATTATTTTGACAGAGAAGAGAATCAATTGAACACCTCAACAAATACAACTGAAGTTGTATCTAGTCTTAGTTTTTCTATATTGATCATTTGCTCTCACCTAAAGCAAATATATCACTTAAACTAAAAGTTACTTGTAATAGAATTTATGACATCGTTTATAACTTCCAAGGTTATCAGAGACTAAAGCATCGACTAGGTAGGAAAGGACAGAAAGGCACACAAATAATTATCATTTATTCAGTGAACCCTGTGTGCCAGGAATTATAAATATCAGCTTACATAATCTTTGCTATAGGCCAATTACATGGATGTTATTAAGAAACGTGAAGGAAACAATAAAGACAAAAACAGAAAACAAGATAAGTTGAACAAATATATCTGATTATACAATAAAATTTTCTCCTTTTTTAAATTCAATTAGCCAACATATAATAATACATCATTAGTTTTTGATATAATGTTCAATGATTCATTAGTTGCGTTAAACACCCAGTGCTCATCACACCTTGTGCTCTTCTATACATTAAAATTTTCTATTAAAAGTGAAGGAGGGATGCCTAGGTGGCTTAGTTGGTTAAGCATCTGCCTTCGGCTCAGGTCATGATCTCAGGGTCCTGGGATTGAGTCCCACACTGGCCTCCCTGCTTCTTGGGGAGCCTGCTTCTCTCTCTCCCTCTACTGCTCCCCCTGGTTGTTCTCGCTCGCTCTCTGTCAAATAAATAAGTAAAATATATTTTTTTTAAAGTCAAGGATTTACAGGTTGGGTCAAAAACACCCTCTAACTATTTGCTATTTGTAAGACACATATTAAAATGTTAAGTATACATTAAATTAAAATGCTGATNATTTTTTAAAGTCAAGGATTTACAGGTTGGGTCAAAAACACCCTCTATTTGCTATTTGTAAGACACATATTAAAATGTTAAGTATACATTAAATTAAAATGCTGATATATGTATGGCAGGCAAGTACAAACACAAAACAGGAGGTGGACATATTAATATCAGATAACATAGAATTCTAAGAGCACAGAATTAAATGTAACACAGAGGATAATTTTGTATTGCCAATGGAACAGTCTACATTGGAGAACCAGATTTGTTTTAGTAATTATAAATACCTGCCATGATTAACTAAACCTGCCTTGACTATTCCATACCTTTCTTCTAAAGAACAGACTTAATGTTAGCTGTAATATGCTTTAGAATGCATGTAAAGGCACACTACAAAGAATACAAGTGTTTGTGCTAGAATTGAAGTAAGTATCACTCCCCTAACTCTGGTTTTCCTGGGGTAAATAGTCAAAGGCTATAAACCCTCTGGAAACACACACACACACACACACACACACACACACACACACACATCCCTACAGTTCTTTCCCAACTACAGTAATGGACAATATATTCCCAAGTGTGTCTGAGCACCTCCAGCATTCCTCTCTTTGTGTCAAGTGTAGCTATTAAATGTGGCTTTTCATTTATTGCTCCTCATCCTTAAGCACAAGCCCATGCCCAAGTAGTTAACAGTATGCTGTGCAAGAAGTTTCTTTGTATATTTGTTTCTTTTTAGTTTTTAATACATTTGACTTTATCTCCCTGTTGTAAAGAACAGAATATATAAAATATTTAGAGTATAAAACAAGCTTGAGAATAATTTCTCAGTTAGGAAACAGATACTTTTATAAACCAGAAAGTTTTCGAGATTGGAATACACCAAGTTGTAAGAGTGCCACATTTAAATTGTTTATTAATATAGGTTCTTCCTATGTCTAAGATTATTGTGTTGTAGGCTTCCAATGGATTTGAAAAAATAAATACTAGTGAGCATTGCTTTTAGTTTTAGTTTTATTACTAGTATCCCTTTTTTTCCTGAACTTGAATCATTATTCATAGTATCAGAAAAGTATTATTTACATGGATTCATATCCCTTACTTTTTCTCTTCATCACATTGCTAGTTCTCACAATTCATTTTTTTAAATTTTCATGCCTTTTCTTTGTCTAATATATTGCTTTTTAAGATGATCTTAAAGGAGCTAAATTTAAATGATGGGAAGTAGAAAAGATCCATAGAACCAGGATTATGCCAGTGACTAACAGTCAATTGGCCAGTTGGTGTCTGGCCTCAAAAGTAGTAGATTAAATCTCTACATGATATGCTAATCATATTTTCTTTAGGTGCAAAATATGGGACTAACATGTAACACCTCTTTCCATTAAGAAAAATTGTGGATTTGAGACTATTGCCCAATGGACTGGTCAAATGTATGTGGTCAGAGAGCACATTTCCAATTAAATGAAAGACCTTAAATTATACATATAAGTTGGCTCACACCAGTGCTCAAAAAATGTTCCCTGAATAAATATATCATCAAGAATCACTTTAAAATAAGGAGCTTTATTATAAATCTATTAAAGACTATTTATTAAGGAGTTCCCATCTCAAACTCTTCTTAATTTTTTTTTAATTTTATTTTTATTATTTGCCCCAGGGGACTCTTCTTAATTTTCAGGCTATTTAAACTTTGTTGAAGGATCTTAAATTTTTAAATGGTAACAATTTGGGGAATAAATAAAGTATATCTTTCTAAACAATTTCACCCAATTGCCTTAAATGCAGTTAGTTATATCCTTCTCTGTGTTGCCTCATAATTTTTACTTTTACTGGAACATTCATTTCATTGTTCCAATTATTGTCTTAAGAGTACTCCTGGTCAGTAACTCCATTTTATTTAAATTTTCTTTTTCCTGCCTTATATAGTACTTGGCACATAACTGTGCTGAACAAATATTTTAATAATGAATGCATAAATGGATTTAAAAGCATTGACTTTTTTCCTAATTGCATAATTTACCATTTTTTCTTTGAAACACAGTGGTGAAGAACAATCTCTCTCTCTCTCTTACACTAAATAAAAGAAACCCGATATTGTTTTGATTTCAGTAAATTCAAGAAATATTTATCAGGATAACAGTATAAAAACATAATACAGTACAAATAATTCACTTGTTCATTGCCCAATTTCAATTGTAAACAATTATGTTATATTAAATGTAACAGTTGTGTTACATGCATTAGAATTCTGTATGTTGCTTTCTGTAGGGTGACTCATTCTATGAGTGTTAGACTTGCCTTGGATACTTGTTTTTGGTAATTCACTTAATTTACCGTTAAAATATCATTAAAAAAGACTTTGTGAAGATTTTATCTTGATGGCTATTCTTGTTAACTGTGGAGAGTACAACATATAGAACAGAAGTTCAAGCTGTAAACTATAATAAACTTAATTTGAATTCTCACTGTACTGCTTGCTGTGTGATCTTGGGTAGCTTAGTTAGCATCTGAGACTCCATTTCTTGGTCTGTAAAATTTGAATATTAATAATACATACTCCGTAGAGTAGTTGTGTGGATCCAAGTTTTCGTCTAGTTCCTGGGTTGTATTAAGCACCTAATGTAACTCAGTTAGTAATATAGTATTTGTGGTCATTATTAATGCATTAAGCTGTATTAGCAAATACCACCACATTCTTCAGTAGAAATTTAGATTATCCATCTGATGCCCAATGATATGGTAAGATATGAACAGTAAAATATAAGTTCCTATTTAGTGAGACAGAAAAATGAATTATCCAAAATTTAGTTTTCTTTTCACATACTGATATGTTTGTTTTTTTTAATATTTATGCAAACTTTATGATGACTTAGTAGCATGTGTATGCATTACATATATAATTAATTACCTATATATACATTGCTTTTATATAATTCCACTTAGGAGATCATTAATTGCAACACCCCCAATTATACTGTATTTTGTTTGTTATATTTTTGTCCTATACAAAATTTAGTTAGAGCCGAGATGCCCTTCAAGAGACAAGTGGATAAAGATGTGCTCCATATATAGAATGGAATATTACTCAGCCATCAGAAAGGATGAAGACCCAATTTTGTATCAGCATGGATGGATCTGGAGGAGCTTATGCTGAGTGAAATAAGTCAAGCATAGAAAGTCAATTATCATATGGTTTCACTTACTTGTGGAACATAAGGAATAAAATGGAGGAAGAGAGAGAAGGAAGGAAAAGTGAATTGGGGTAAATCACAAGCAGGGGGAGTGGGAGAAAGAGAAACAGGCTTCCCGCTGAGCAGAGAGCCCGATGAAGGGCTCGATTCCAGGACCCTGGGATCATGACCTGAGCCGAAGGCAGACACTTAATGACTGAACCATCCAGGCACCCCAAAATATATATTTCTTATGTATTTTTTTGTGATTTTCTAAAGAATTTTATTATTTACTTATTTATTTATTTGTTTATAATTATATTTAAATGGAAACCCCAAGTATATTATTCCCCTGCATGAATGGGGAAAATAATTTAGAGTATTATAGAATTATTGTGGCACTTGGGGCAATAGAAATATGAAAGGCTCATTAATGTTTATTGAATTTCCTTGACTGTCCTCCCAAAATTTTTTTTACCAATAAAATTACCTTTCTTTTTATTTTTTTATTTTTATAACATATAATGTATTATTTGTTTCAGGGGTACAGGTCTGTGAATCATCACTCTTACACAATTCACAGCACTCACCAAAGAACATACCCTCCCCAATGTCTGCCACCCAGCCACCCTATCCCTCCCACCAACCCCCCAGCAGCCCTCAGTTTGTTTCCTGAGATTAAGAGTCTCTTATGGTTTGTCTCCCTCCCCAGTCCCATTTTGTTTCATTTCTTCTCCTTTCCCTCCTCCCAGTCCCCTGCCTTGCCTCTTAAATTCCTCATATCAGAGAGATATGATAGTTCTCTCTCTCTGATTGACTTATTTGCTTACCATAATACCCTCTATTTCCATCCACATCATTGCAAGTGGCAACATTTCAGCCTTTTTGATGTCTGCATAGTATTTCAGTGTGTGTGTGTGTGTGTGTGTGTGTGTGTGTGTATACCACATCTTCTTTATCCATTCATCTGTTGATGGACATCTAGGCTCTTTCCATAATTTGGCTATTGTGGACATTGCTGCTATAAAAGTTTGGGTGCTCAGATCACTACATTTGTATCTTTAGGGTAAATACCCAGCACTGCAATTGCTGGGTCGTAGGTAGCTCTATTTTCAACTTTTTGAGGAACCTCCATACTGTGTTCCAGAGTGGCTGCACAAGCTTGCATTCCCACCAACAATGTAGGAGTGTTCCCCTTTCTCCGCATCCTCACCAACACCTGTCCTTTCCTGACTTACTAATTTTAGCCATTCTGACTGGTGTGAGGTGGTATCTCACTGTGGTTTTGATCTGTATCTCCCTGATGCTGAGTGATGTTGAGTACATTTTCACGTGTCTGTAAGCCACTTGGATGTCTTCTTTGCAGAAATGTCTGTTTATGTATTCTGCCCATTTCTTGACTGGGTTATTTGTTCTTTGGGTGTTGAGTATGATAAGTTCTCTATAGATTTTGGATGTAAGCCCTTTGTCTGATATGTCATTTGCAAATATCTTCTCCCATTCTGTCGGTTGTCTTTTGGTTTTGTTGACTATTTCCTTTGCGGTGCAAAACTTTGATCTTGATGAAGTCCCAATAGTTCATTTTTGCCCTTGCTTCCCTTGCCTTTGGTGATGTTTCTAGGAAGAAGTTGCTGCAGCTGAGGTCGAAGAGGTTGCTGCCTGTGTTCTCTTCAAGGATGTTGGATTCCTGTCTCACACTGAGGTCTTTCATCCATTTTGAGTCTATTTTTGTATGTGGTGTAAGGAAATGGTCCAGTTCCATTCTTCTGCATGTAGCTGTCCAATTCTACCAACACCATTTGTTGAAGAGACTCAGGGTTTTTTTTTGTTTGTTTGTTTTTTTGTTTTTTTGTTTTGTTTTGTTTTGTTTTGTTTTGTTTTGTTTCCATTGGAAATTCTTTCCCGCTTTGTCCATGATTAGTTGACCATAGATTCGAGGGTCCATTTCTGGGCTCTTTATTATGATCCATTGATCTATATGTCTGTTTTTGTGCCAGTACCATACTGTCTTGATGATGACAGCTTTGTAATAGAGCTTGAAGTCTGGAATTGTGATGCTGCCAACTTTGGTTTTCTTTTTCAACATTCCTCTGGCTATTTGGGGTCTTTTCTGGTTCCATATAAATTTAAGGATTATTTGTTCCATTTCTTTGAAAAAAAGTTGATGGTATTTTGATAGGGATTCCACTTAATGTGTGGATTGCTCTAGGTAGCATAGACATTTTCACAGTATTTGTTCTTCCAATCCATATGTCTTCCTCAATTTCTTTCATGAGTAATTTACAGTTTTTCTGAGTACAGATTCTTTGCCTCTTTGGTTAGATTAATTCCTAGGTATCTTATGGGTTTGGGTGCATCTATAAGTGGGATCGACTCCTTAATTTCTCTTTCTTCTGTCTTGTTGGTGTATAGAAATGCAACTGATTTCTGTGCATTGATTTTATATCCTGACACTTTACTGAATTCCCGTATGAGTTCTAGCAGTTTTGGAGTGGAGTCTTTTGGGTTTTCCACATAAGTATCATATCATCTGCAAAGAGTGGGAGTTTGACTTCTTCTTTGCCAATTCGGAGGCATTTTATTTCTTTTTGTTGTCTGATTGCTGAGGTTAGGTACAATAATGTACTGTTGAATCCTATTACCTAGTATTTTGGTGAGAATTTTTGCATCCATGTTCATCAGGGATATTGGTCTGTAATTCTCCTTTTTGATGGGGTCTTTGTCTGGTTTTGGGATCAAGGTGATGCTGGCCTCATAAAATGAGCTTGGAAGTTTTCCTTGCATTTCTGTTTTTTGGAACAGTTTCAGGAGAATAGGTATTAATTCTTCTTTAAATGTTTGGTAGAATTCCCCTGGGAAGCCATTTGGCCCGGGGCTGTTTTTGTTGAGAGATTTTTGATAACTGCTTCAATCTCCTTACTGGTTATGGGTCTGTTAAAGTTTTCTATTTCTTCCTGGTTCAGTTTTAGTAGTTTATAGGTCTCTAGGAATGCATCCATTTCTTCCAGATTGTCAAATTTTCTGGCATATGCTTGCTCATAATATGTTCTTATACCTGTTTGTATTTCTTTGGTGTTGGTTATGATATCTCCTCTTTCATTCATGATTTTAATAATTTGGGTCCTTTCTCTTTTCTTTTTGATAAGTCTGGCCAGGGGTTTATCCATCTTATTAATTCTGAAATAATTAATTCTCTTTCAAAGAAATTCTTAATTTCTTTGAAAGAATCAGCTCCTAGTTTCCTTGATCTGTTCTACTGTTCCTTTGGTTTTATTTCATTGATTTGATTTCTGCTCTGATCTTTATTATTTCTCTTTTCCTGCTGGGTTTAGGCTTTCTTTGCTGTGCCTTCTCCAACTCCTTTAGGTCTAGGGTTAGGTTGTGTATTTGAGACCTTTCTTGTTTTGTTTTGTTTTGTTTTGTTGTTTTTAAAGATTTTATTTATTTATTTGACAGAGAGAGAGAGAGATCATAAGTAGGCAGAGAGGCAGGCAGAGGGAAAGGGAGAAGCAGGCTCCCTGCTGAGCAGAGAGCCTGATGCGGGGCTCAATCCCAGGACCCTGAGATCATGACCTGAGCTGAAGGCAGAGGCTCAACCCACTGAGCCACCCAGGCGCCTTAGACCTTTCTTGTTTCTTGAGAAAGGCTTGTATTGCTATATATTTTCCTCTCAGGATAGCCTTTGCTGTATCCCAAAGATTTTGAACAGTTGGGTTTTCATTTTCATTTGTTTACATGAATTTTTCTTAATTCTTCTTTAATTTCCTGGTTGACCCATTCATTCTTTAGTAGGATTCTCTTTAGTCTCTATGTATTTGAGTTCTTTCCAACTTTCCTCTTGTGATTGAGTTCTAGTTTCAAAGCATTGTGGTCAGAAAATATGCAGGGAATGATCCCAATATTTTGGTACTGGTTGAGACCTGATTTGTAACCCAGGATGTGATCTATTCTGGAGAATGTTCCTTGTGCACTGAAAAGAGTATGTATTCTGTTGCTTTGGGATGGAATGTTCTGAATATATCTGTGATGTCCATCAAGTCCAGTGTGTCATTTAGATGATCTGTTCTTTTCAGTGAGGGGGGTGTTAAAGTCCCCTACTGTTATTGCATTATTATCAATGTGTTTCTTTGATTTTGTTATTAATTGGTTTATATAGTTGGGTGTTCCACGTTAGAGACATAGATATTTAAAATTATTAGATCTTCTTGTTGGACAGATCCTTTAAGTATAATATAGTGTCCTTCCTCATCTCTTATTATAGTCTTTGGCTTAAAATCTAATTTATCTGATATAAGGATTGCCATCTCAGCTTTCTTTTGATGTCCATTAGCATGGTAAATTGTTTTCCTCCCCCCACTTTAAATCTGGAGGTGTCTTTGGGTCTAAAATAAGTTTCTTGCAGATAGCATGTCGATGGGTCTTGTTTTTTTATTCATTCTGGTACTCTGTGTCTTTTGATTGGAATATTTGCTCATTTACATTCAGGGTAACTATTGAAAGATATGAATTTAGTGTCATTGTCTTGCCTGTAAGGTGACTATTACTGTACATTGTCTCTGCTCCTTTCTGGTCTGTTACTTTTAGGCTCTCTCTTCACTTAGAGGACCCCTTTCAATATTCCCTGTAGGGCTGGTTTGGTGTTTGCAAATTCTTTTAGTTTTTATTTGTCCTGGAAGCTTTTTATCTCTCCTTCTATTTTCAATGACAGCTAAGCTGGATATAGTATTCTTGACTGCATATTTTTCTCGTTTAGTTCTCTGAGTATATCCTGCCAGTCCTTTCTGGTTTGCCAGGTCTCTGTGGATAGGTCTGCTGCCAATCTAATATTTCTACTATTATATGTTACAGACGTCTTGTCCTGAGCTGCTTTCAGGATTTTCTCTTTGTCACTGAGACTTGTAAGTTTTAGTATTAGATGATGGGGTGTTGACCTATTTTCATTGATTTTGAGGGAGATTCTTTCTGCCTCCTGGATTTTGATGCTTGTTCCCTTCCCCAAATTAGGGAAGTTCTCTGCTATAACTTGCTCCAATATACCTTTTGCCCCCCCTCTCTCTTTCTTTCTCTTCTGTGATCCCAAATATTCTAATATTGTTTCTTCTTAAGGTATCACTTATCCCTTGAATTCTCCCCCCATGGTCCAGTAGTTGTTCCTCTTTTTCTCAGCTTCTTCATTCTCCATCATTTGGTCATCTATATCACTAATTCTCTCTTCTGCCTCAGTTATCCTAGCAGTAAGAGCCTCTATTTTTTTATTGTACCTCATTAATAGCTTTTTTTTATTTCAACTTGGTTAGATTTTAGTTCTTTTATTTCTCCAGAAAGGGATTTTACTTGTCCAGAAGGGGATTCTCTAGTATCTTCTATGGCTTTTTCTTTTTCTTTCTTTCTTTTTTTTAAAGATTCTGTTTATTTATTTGACACAGAGAGAGAGATCAGATCACAAGGAGGCAGAGAGTGAGACAGAGAGAGAGGAGGAAGCAGGCTCCCTGCTGAGCAGAGAGCCCGATGCGGGCCTCAATCCCGGGACCCTGAGATCATGACCTGAGCCGAAGGCAGAGGCTTTAACCCACTGAGCCACCCAGGTGCCCATTCTATGGCTTTTTCAAGTCCAGGTAGCATCTTTATAATTGTCATTCTGAACTCTAGTTCTGACATCTTACTAATTTCCGTATTGATTAAGTCCCTAGCTATTGGTACTGCCTCTTGTTCTTTTTTTTTGAGGTGAGTTTTTCTGCCTTGTCATTTTATCCAGAGAAGAGTAGATGAATGAGAGAACAAAATATTAAAGGGTAGCAATGACCCCAGAAAAAAATACACTAACCAAATCAGAAGAGAGTCAAAACTGGGGGGAGAAGAAAGGAGGGGGAAAAAATATATATATATATATAATCTATATTATATATATTCTATATCATATAATATATAATAATATACAATATTATTATCATATTATATAATATATAGACATTAGACATATAGACATTATATATTATATATAATATATTATAATATAATTATAGATTATAATTAGACAGACATATATAATATTATATTATAATTTATTATAATTATATATAATTATATATACAATAATATATAATATAGATATATAGATATTAGATATATATGATATATAGATATATATGATAGATATAGATATATATTAGATCATATATATGATATATATTACATATATGTACCTATTATATACATATATATGATTAGAGTGGTGAGTAGAATAGAGCCACACACTTGATTTTGGGTATATTTTGGTCTGTTAGAAGAAACTGCTTCCCAAATTTTTAAAAGAAAAAAAATTCTATATTTACGAAAATATGGGTAAGCATGGTGGAGGGATGGAATATGATTGTAAAGATGAAAATTAAATAAAGTCTTTCTTTGAAAGACTAAAGAATCATGGGGGAAAAGCCATGCATATATTCCCCTAGCTCTGAAGTTTTGCAGTTCTCATTGAGCAGTGAACTTGGTCTTGGCTGGATGTTCTTGCTGATCTTCTTTGGGAGAGGCCTGTTGCAGTGATTCTCAAATGTCTTTTCCCAAGGCGGAATTGCACCGCCCTTGCCAGGAACCAGGATAAGTAATCTGCTCAGTTTTGCTCTCAGGAGCTTTTGTTCCCGGAACGCTTTCCTTACAGCTTTGGAGGATAGGAATGAAAATGGCGGCCTCCCAATCTCCAGCCACATAGGAACCAAGAGCTTGGGCTTCCACTCCTCAGTGCGCCCTCAGAGAAAAGCAGTCACTCCCTCCCTGCTCCCTGGTCTCTGGCTGCACTCCGAGCTCACCCAGCCTGTGACCGAGCATTTCTATCTCTGGTACACAGCCCATTTGGAGTCTCCAAATCTGGCAGATTCCTGCAGCACGCTCCCATGCCACTATCCCCCAGTGGAAGAAGGTGAGTCTCCCCGGATCTGCCACTCGTGGTGTCCCTTTGTGGCCTAATTGTGCCAGGGATCACAGTTTATGGCAACCCCGAGCTGAGACCCCACTCCTAGGCTCCATCTTTGCAACCAGCTTCCCCACTCCCTGGGAGCTCTGCCACACTCAGGCATCCCCAGTCTTTCTGCGACCTCAAGGGACCTGATACCACACTGTCCATATGAGGGCTTCACCCCCAGCTTAGCCTCTGGAGTGAAGTCCCTCAGTGGAGCAGCCTTTTAAAAATTCCAATTTTGGGGCGCCTGGGTGGCTCAGTGGGTTAAAGCCTCTGCTTTCGGCTCAGGTCATGATCTCAGCGTCCTGGGATCGAGGCCCACATCGGGCTCTCTGCTCAGCAGGGAGCCTGCTTCCTCCTCTCCCTCTCTCTCTGCCTGCCTCTCTGCCTACTTGTAATCTCTCTCACTGTGTCAAATAAATAAATAAAATCTTTAAAAAAAAAAAAAAATTCCAATTTTGTGCTCCACTGGTCTCTCACTTGCCAGGAGTCAGCCCCTTCCCCTGCGGTCTATCTTCCCATAAATCGCCTTGAATTCATTTGCTCTGCACATCCTACCTTCCACAATCTGTTCCTAGAATTGCTGCTATTCTTCTCTTTGATCTCCTGTTGAGTTTGTAGGTGTTCAGAATAGTTTGAAAACTGTCTAGCTGAATTCCTGGGACCCAAGGAAATTCAAGTCTCCTACTCCTTTGCCATCTTGCACCTCCCCCCAAATTACCTGGTTTGTTTTGTTTTGTTTTGTTTTGTTTGCAGGATGTAGTATCCTCCCTTTTGGTAAATATATTTTAAAAAACTTTGAATATAGTCAGAAATGTTGAACAAAGTCAGAAAATGTTACAGAACTGAAACATTTAATCTTGTAAGTCATTAAAATATCTCCTAACAAATTGCTGTTTTCTTGACCCTGTATAGTTCTATTCTGGAATAAAGAGACATGATCAAACAATTCAGAGCACTTAATATTTGCCAGGCACTATTATATACTCATTTTGGCGATGGGTAAGATAAAGGTTTGTTTTAAATTAATTCATTTAAATTTTTGTTGCCATGTTCTTCCTAGATCTGGGAGTTCTTTGCCCCCTTCACACATTGCCTGAGGGCTTCTTTGAGGTTTTAGTGGGTATAGTAGCCTGCTGCCAACAGGATGATTCACCAAAAAATTGTTTAAATTTTTAATCTTTATACAAATTCAGAAACTTAGTGAATAGAGGGGATGGTTATTAATATTTGAAACTATGACTGATCTTCAGATTTTTGTACAGTGACAAAATATTTTAATGGAAAATATAAAAAAATAGCAAGTATACAAATATTTCACCATTTCCAAATATCACTTTGATGTATTTTTTTTTTTTTTGGAGATTGGTACTTTTCAAATACAGTGTTTAATCATCCTTAAAACTTCTTTGCATGATGGGCTTTTTTCTGTTGTGGAATATTTAGCGTTAACCTGGTTTGTGGGATTTATAGTTTATTCAATGAGAGCAGAATATGATCACTCGTTTTAATAAGATCTGAAAATACACATAGGAATACATCACTTTTAGAAAGTAAATGTACAATCAAATAACTTTTTAAACCTAGTACAGTTTTCTGGAGGCATTTACAATAACTTGTCTAAACCATTCATTCTAATCACTTTGTCATTATTTGTGGTTTTATCTTAAGCACATTTTTTTATTAATTCCTCTTGCTATTTTTGATTAAAAAGTAATGTATGATTCTCTCTGAAATTACTTTTAAAGCTTTCAACTTAAACCTTTAAATAAAGGGAAAAATAAGGGATGCCCTTAAAATGTAGTAATGTTGAAGTTTTCATAAACACTAGTCATTACAGGCAATATTTAGGATCATTTATCAGTCTTGAATCTTATCTCTGTAATATAGTCAATAGAGCACCGGGGAGTTGTACTTTCTGGCATTCTTGCCTGGGGGTGGTCCTCTGACAGCAGTGGGGAGCACAGTGTCTCAGAGAAGCCCTGTGCAGATCTATCTGTTCAGTATAAGTGAAACAGGTTTCATATCTGTAACAAGTCATTGTATACTTTCATCATCATTGTTTAGATATCTTAAATTCTGTCAGAAAATCTAGTTACGATATTAAAGTTCAGAATTCAAACACACACACACACACACACATATATGTATTATAAATGTACACTTTGTATATATGTTTTGTATATATGTGTATAGAAAGATATACTATAGTAGGGGCACCTGGTTGACTCAGTTAAGCACTGGACTCCTGATTTTAAACTCAGGGTCCTGAGATCCAACCCAGGGACAGACTCCCTGCTGAGCGTGTAACCCGCTTAAGATTCTCTTCCTCTCCTTCTGTTCCTACCCCCTTCTCACTTGTACAGGCATATTCTCTCCCTCTCTCTCTTGATAAATAAATACATAAGATCTATTATGATTGTTGATTGAAAATTAAGTTAGTTTCTCTGCAAACACTCGTAATGAGAAGCATTACACATGAATTGTCCTTGCAGTGTTTAATGTTATATTTAATTTTCTGATTATTTTATAGTGTTTATTTCGTTATTAGACTCAAAATCATAAAGCTTAGACTTTAACTTTTCTTTACAGTAGTGAAGACTTCAAGAATGGCATTCATGAGTCATCAAGGAAGAGAACAAATATCGTAACTAGATTTTATTAATAGCTCTCCTCTAGGCACATTCATGAGGGAATTAAACTACTCAGAAATTAATTCACTAGATAACCTTGCATATTTCTAGGCCTTCATTCAGCCTCCTTCAAGCAATAATGCCTTCTGCCTGTGGGCCTTCTCTCTCCATATCCAAGTTTCTACCTATCTTCAAATTCAGATCTTACATCACATCATCCTTAATGAGATGTCTAATGATTTCCCCAGCTGTTAATAATCACCTTCTCTGAGTTTCTCATGACACAGAATCTGTATCTCTATGGCATGTATCACTTTTTACTTTTCATTATAGTAATTTACATACCTCCATCCTTTTTCTATTTTGGATTTCTTGAGGGCAGATTCTGTGTTTTATAAATCTACTTTGGGTACTCAATAAATATCTGTCAAGTTAACTGAATAAATGAAAGAATGAGCCATCTTAAAATTAAATTTTTTACAGTACTCTTAGTTAAATATAGCTCTATACATTTTTATTTTTGTCCTCCCTCACAAAACCCCATTAAAATTAAAGACATAAGAATCCAACATTAACACCACACCCACCAGAACAAAGAGAATAAATAAGAAATGAAAACAGAGGAGAGAGAGAAATACATTTTTGAACATGGAGTTTATAGAAATTATAACAGATTACCAGAGGGAGAAAGTGTCAAAGTGAGTGCCTGTGTTGCTACTAAATATTTAACAACTGGGTCTCATAAAAATATGCATGTGTATTTGTGCTTAAGCTTTTTTATCCATACAGTTTACCAATAATAATAAAATACATAATAACTAGGAATAACTAATAAAATATCCTTTCTGCAAAATCCATTTAGAAATCTTATTCTTATAGAACATTTTTATTGAGTTGCTGAATATGGTATTCATGCCAATCTATGATGGCATGCAAATGACATATTGACTTATTTTTGACATGAATGAGGTGGACATATATGTTTACATGGATGAGTAAGATGAAAGTTAAACAATGAATACATATGTTGGAACTTAACTCTTTCAGCATGATGTGAGCAAGTCTTTCTTAAATTAGAATAGCTGGAAGAATGTTTCCTCAATTTGTCTACAATGTAATGCTACAGAGACACATTTTAAGCTGAATCTGCATTATTAAGACTTTCTCCGTCACATTCTTAAATCTAGACAATTGACAAAACAAGAAATCAAACCTTGATTTGTAGCATTTGCCAATTTCCATGTTGTAAATATTCCTACCATGGCCAATTTCAAGCTATTGATGTGGCATCACTGAATGTGAATTTGGAAACAGATGTGAATGTGGAGACAGATGTGAAATAACTCACCATTATATATTATTCTCTACCACACAAATACATAGATGTAAATAACAGTAGTAAAAAGTTAGTAAAATAATTAAGTGATGAATTTAGAATATGTATTTATTTTGAATATATGTATTTATATTTTAATGTAATTTATTTAATAGTAATAATAGTAGTAATAATTGCTGTGCTTAGCAATGAGTTTGCAAAATTCCTGGAAACTTAACAAATTGATCTCACAGAGGATCAAAACTTGGGTGTATTTTGATCCCGCAGAAAATGGGATTGATGGTAGGTAAATGACAGGCAAATGGTTTGAAAGTCTTTTCAAACTCCCCTCTCACCACCTCCCTACCCACAAGCCCTCAGCAATCAGACATTTATCCATCCCTTCTGGCAGGAGCAAGCCCCTGCCTATGTACAGAGGTTCCAATGAGTTTTGTGGAGCCTCACACATAAATATAAAAAGTCAACCAAAAGTAGGGGCAGGAAAAAAAAAAGCCTTCCATACAAGTGACAGAAACCAAAATATAAACCAAACTAATTCTTAGGTAAGAGAAGGAAGAAAGAAGACTCAGGAAAGAGATGTAGGAAATGTTTGCATGACACAAGAGAGTGATACTATTGGAAAAACAGTAATAATAGAGCATAAAATATATTCATGGCTAAGAAAATAGGAAAAACATTTTGGGAATTCAATTATTAGAGCCATTTATTTTTTTGAGTATCAACAGAATATTTGAAAACTAAACCTAAACAAATCTCTCAAAAAAGTAATCAAATCAGTGAAAAGTAGGAGATAAAACATTTTAAAAATTAAATCAATCAAGGAGATCCAACATCTAATTTATAGGAATTTTATAAAGACCAGGCAGAAGAAACAAAAGTGATTTTTCCCACAAATAATACACAAAGGAATTCCAGATTTGAAGACTAAAAGTCTTTGGGTGCCTGGGTGGCTCAGTGGGTTAAAGCCTCTGCCTTCAGCTCAGGTCATGATCTCAGGGTCCTGGGATCGAGTCCCGCATCGGGCTCTCTGCTCAGCAGGGAGCCTGCTCCTTCCTCTCTCTCTCTCTCTCTGCCTGCCTCTCTGCCTACTTGTAATCTCTCTCTCTCTGTCAAATAAATAAATAAAATCTTAAAAAAAAAAGACTAAAAGTCTTCAATATGAAGAGCCTAATCTCCATGGGCTGCATATTACAACATTTAAAAAATTTTACACATGTATATCATTTTGAAACTTCAGAGCCATTGAATCTTAAAAATGTCCAAACAGAAAAAACAAAGACAAATACAAGACCAGTTGTGATCAGAAATAAGAATAGTATTAGATTTTCCAAATCTCCTCCATGCTATTTCTTATGTTCCATATATAAGTGAAACCATATGATAATTGTCTTTCTTGACTTATTTCACATAGCGTTAGGAAAAGGAAGGGAAAAACAAAGGGGGTGGGGGATTCAGGGGGAGAGGAACCTTAAGAGACTATGGACTCTAGGAAGCAAACTGAGGGTTTTAGAGGGGAGAGGGGTGGGGGGATGGGTGAGCCTGGTGATTGGTATTGAAGCAAAGCACATATTGCATAGACCACTGGGTGTTATATGCAAACAATGAATCATGAAACACTACATCAAAAACTAATGATGTACTGTAGGGTGACTAACATAATAAAAATAAATAAATAAGATTTTCCCACTGAATGCTAGAAGTCAACAAAAGAATGAAAACACTTTCGATAATGAAATTAAAACTTAAAGCATAACTACACTATTAAAACAACTTTAAAGTAACAAATTATTTGTTTAATTTAAATCTATGGTGAAAAAGAAAATTTTGTTTAAAAAATTTTTTTGGTGAGATCTGAAGATAAATTTAACAAAAAAACCAACCACCTGGGAGGTGGAACATGATTGAATTTTTATTTTATTGGAGATTAGAAATTGATAAAAATATGCATTTGGGGGTTTCTTGTATATGTTTTTTTTTTTTTACTCAAAAGTACTTTAGATATTTGCTAGTGTGAAAGCATGATTAGTTAAATCGTTACATTTTCAAATGTATGAATAGATAATTCTACTGGATTTGGTCTCCCATTATGCCACATATTACAAGGCAATGTTGTATCTTGGCAAACTTCTGCTGTCAGATAAATATGTAAAGCTCAAATTTACACTTAAATATTATTCTTAACCAACACTTTCTAAGATATATATTTAAAACTAAATCTATTGAGCTTCACATGTTACAATAAACACTATTTTTTGGAATGAGAATAGTGAAATAGCTTGGTTGAAAATTCTGAAAGCTACATTTCCAGAGATATAAAAGGGAAAGAGAAACTTCTATTAAAAGATAGTTGGCAAAATGATATATTAAAAAAAATGGAAAAGGCATTATTGACTTGCAGAATGTTCTAAAAATACCTCATTCAATAAGTACATCTTGCTAGTTGACACACAATTAATGTAGTAAGAGTTGAAGAGTAATTTAAATATAATTAGGGCTTAAAAGATAAATGATATAGACCATGGAACCTGCTTTCCACTTTCTGGAGTATTATTTTTTTATGAAAGTGAAAAATAAAAATAAAAGTAATCTGTAAATGAAACCTCTTGCTGTATTTTCAATTTAGTTTGAGTTTATAATTGCATGGCTGATAAAGATGATGAAGCGAATGATTTTCATCATAAATTTATTTCCCAATAAGTAATATTTTCAACATCTTGCTTTATAAAAAAGAATAGAGCACCTTTTCTATGCACATTCATTTTCATGTACTGTGTAGAGCTGTATCTGTGAAAAAATAACTGATAAAATAGGGAAAAATTTAGTCTACCAACCACTGATCATTAAAAAATAGCAACAAAAAATATCATGTTAGTTGATAATTTCAGTGAATTTACTGATGAATTTTTGAGGAGTTGCCTTTTTTTACATAATCTGTGATCAATTTTAATATTGCATAGAAAGGTTAAATAAGTAAAATATGTGAAAAATCATGTAACCTGATATTTTTTTCTTGAAGGTACAAGTAGATCAAGCATAACTCCTGGTGATATTGTAAATCGGATATGCAAAGTGATCTTTTTCTAGAGCTCTATTTCAGATTTTAAAAATTAGGTCAATTTACTAACTTATTCAGCAAATAGTTATTGCATATGTACTATAATTCATGAATCTATTTGTACAGGATATAAGCAGAAGATAAATAAAATCATGAAGAATATAGTTTTAATATTGCTATGCTGGGGTGTTATGAGAACCTATAGGAAGGATGTGGTGCCTGAGTCCTAAAGTCTGACTTTCAAGTAAAGTAGATTTCAACGTTTTAGGAACAACATCAGTGAAATTATTCAGGGCAGGATATTTCTATTTATTCCTACATTCTTATTTATAGCTTTAATTGAAAGACAAAAGATATCTGAACAAATTAAAGAATATAGTAAAATGTGAAGAAATGTAGAAGAAATTGTAGAAAGATAAAGGATTATAAAAAATGGTATATGTTATCCTTTGTTTCATTTTGCCTTGTCTCCTAAGGGTCTTTCCATGACTTTAGTATATAGAGTACCAATTTTAATAGCTTCCTACTATAACATCTATTTGTTTTGTTCCCATCATTTATTATGCCCATCATTTAATTATACCATCTCTTTTTGTTGAATAGCTATTACGTATTTGAATTAAATAAAGTTACCCTATTTCATAAAAGATGAAAAACGTGCTAAGTATGTAAGAATAGTTCTCACTGACTGTCAGGGAGGTCCTTTTCTAATAAGGAAAATACAAATATAACCTTATGGTATAAATCACTGATTTTTTGTTTTATTTTCTTCTTTTGTTCAACTCAATACCATTCCATGTTGAAAGGGGACAAGAACAAGTCTTCTATAGTGCCCAGGATGGGGTAGGTTTATAATTGTGACCTACCTATGTCATTGTCTCATTTTCATTCAGCATTAGTTGCATCCGTCAACAGAAAGAAATATAAATTTTGCCCTCGTGAAGATTATACTCTAGCTTGGGAAAAAGGGGCAAAAAACTAACCAAGTAAAAACTAAATCATTAAATTATGTACACACACACACACACACACACATAACATACATATATACATACGTAATAAGAGAAAGTGTCAGGGGCGCCTGGGTGGCTCAGTGGGTTAAAGCCGCTGCCTTCGGCTCAGGTCATGATCCCGGGGTCCTGGGATCGAGGCCCACATCGGGCTCCCTGCTCGGCGGGGAGCCTGCTTCCTCCTCTCTCTCTGCCTGCCTCTCTGCCTACTTGTAATCTCTCTCTCTGTGTCAAATGAATAAATAAAATCTTTATTAAAAAAAAAAAGAAAGTGTCAGGTGGTAATTAGTGTTGTAGAGAAAAGTAAAACAGAAAAGGTATTGTTGTAAATGGATGTAAATTCAAATTAGGTAGGCAGGTAGATGAATGGATAAAGAAGATGTTATTGATATATAGATATACATAGATAATGGAATATTATTGAGCCAAAAAGTAATGAAATCTTGGCATTTGCAACAACATGGATGGATCTAGAGGGTATAATGCTAAGGGAAATAAGTCAGAGAGAGAAAAATACCATATGATTTTACTCTTATGTGGAATTTAAGGAACGACACAAATGAAGAAGAAAAAGAGCAAAACCAAAAACCAGACTCTTAACTGTAGAGAACAAACTGGTGGTTGCTAGAGGGGAGGTGGGTGGTGGAATGTGTAAAATAGATGAAGGGGGTTAAGAGTACACTTACCACAATGAGCACTGAATAATTTATAAAATTGTCAAATTGCTATATTGTACGTCTGAAAATAAGATAACATTGTATGTTAATTATGTTGGAATTAAAAATAATAATAAATAAGTTGGGTTGTCAGGGGATGCTGTTGGAGAAACAGACATTTGGGTAAAGACCTGAAGGAGGACAGGTAATGAGGGAGAATGTGTTATAGTCAAAGAACCACAAGACCATAGGTCCAGGCCTGAAGGTCAGGTGAGATCACACAGAGCTGAGCTCTGGTCACTCTCACATTAAGGGGAGTCGTTGATGAGGTCTAATCAGCAAAGGAGACTCATGGGGAAAGGCCTTATGAGGTTCTTTCACTCTGTCTCTTTCTGCTAAGTAACTTAAATTTGGACTGAAACTTGACCAGTTGGCTGGCCATGTAGGAGTCATGGATGATGACAAGAACACTTTTGGTTCCATGATGGGAATGAAAGCTTGACTGACGTGTTCAAAAGAGAATAAGAAGAAAAGAATTAGAGTGAATATACATAAGCTTGAGAAATTTTGCTCTGCGGAGAAAGAGAATAATGGAGTGGTAATTGGAGGTGAAAATGGGGACAAAAGGAAGCTTTTGTTGCTGTTCTTCCTTTTGCGGGGGAGAAATAAGGGCATGGTTGTCTGCTAATGGGAAAGATCCAGTAAAAAGAGAAATGATTGCTGATGCAGGAAAGAGAATTGCTCGAGCAAAGTCCTGGATTAAACGAAAAGAAAGGTCTAGCATGCCCATCTCCCTACCAGGCAGGGATCTTCTCCCCCTTCCTGCACTCTTTACTCTCGCCCTACTGTTTACACAAGACATTATTATTGTCGAGGCATGTGCAAGAATTCCATTGTTTTTCTGTACCTTAGTTCTACTTAGGCCTTGAAATTGATAAAGAAACTTAAAGCAGTCTTCTATTTGGACCAGTCTGAGGGTACTGTACAAAATATAAAGTTAACTTCAGTTTCTTGGTTTGTTCTTTGGGCAACTTGCATGGGAGAATGGACGTCAATATTATTTTATATTTGCATGTCCCATTTAGACAGTCTTCCCTACTGAGATTTAGTTAGAGCATTTGCTTCCAGTGAATCATCTGCTAACTTGGGATAGTTACCACCTATTGCTAGATGACAAGGACAATGAAAATATTAAGATTTGTAGAGTAATGGAATAACAGAATGTTTACTGCCAGGGTATATTCCTGTGCAGAAGAGAATGCAGGGCAAAAATGTTTAAAATGAGATTGTCCATGGGGAGGATATAGTTTTTTTAGTTTAAATTGAGTATAAACTACAATTTTAGGAGTATGGGATTTTGGAGTTTGTTTTTCATTGATACTCTAATCTGTCATAGTCAAGAATAGGAGACTGCTGTAGGACTAACAGTTTTTTGTATGTGTACACACATAGGTGTCAACATATATGCATATACATATGTGTATACATTCATATGTACATATTTCTTTTTTGATAATGCTCAGTTTCTCGAATGAAGCTGGTAATATACCAAACATCACAGTTGTGCTAAAGCGCAGTCCTATCTCAAATGAATTATTTAATCCAAAGTTAATATGAAAATTGTTCTGCCAACATATATGAGAGTTGAGTCATTTAAACATATATTAATTGATGAGGGGCTGCTTTTGTGTCTTTTTGAAACATTATTTAACTAGCCTAAGACAATACAAATCCTCTGAGAATTACATGTTTTTTGTTTTTTGGATTGCTTTTAGTTACAAGTAAGCAATCTGTAACTCCCCAGAAATAACCTAAATATATCTACCTGTGAAGTATTGTTCTAGAAGAAAAAAAAATCACTGCAATTCTAATTGACCTGCATAGAAATCAGTCTTTCAGCTTGCCTTCACTTCAGCCCACAAGAAACATACCTAGAGAATGGGGTTTTTTAAATTCCTTTTCTGTCCCATGGTTTTAAGTAATCCTGGTCATTTCACATTATATGAAAATTATTTCCCTAAGACAAGGATCACTGGCATTAATGGAAGGGGCATCTTCCTCACTTTTCTGAAATGTTTATAAGCCTTGAAACCTTTCTGGATATTTAGTTTTGAACAGGTTTTGGTTTTTGTTTGTTTGCTTTGTTTTTTTTATTTTATTTATTTATTATTTTTATTATTTTTTTTTTTTTAGTGTTTGAAACTATTAGGTATAGTATTTTAGGATGTGGTCATTCCTTGGCTAAGAATAAAGGCCGACTTGGAACTATAAGCTAATTTTCTTTTCCCATTTACTCAAATACTGCAGTCAAGTATCGCAGTGGTCCCTGAGCTATCTAAGAAAATAAAACTTACCCTCTCGGCTAATATGCATATCCTGTAGCTATACCTGTCTAATCATTTATTCATTCTTTCATTCTATACATGTTTATTGGATATTCATTATGGATTGCTTTGTGTGAAGAGCTGTCTATTCATAAAAAATAGAGATGAAATCATAGGATATTCAATGAAAATATTTCTAAATCTTTGTTGTGATTAATTTTCTCTTAATTAACACTTACAACTTTGAAAACTTTTTATTTATTCATAGAGGGCTAGACTTCTACAAGAAAGAATTGGTGAATGTACCTTAATAGTACTTTCGATTTTTTTAAGGATAGTATAAAATGATAGCAAAATTTTAACTGCACATCTATATTTACTGTTTTTATCCCTTAGTCATTTATGATACCTTGTCTTTATAAAAGTTTCATTTTAAGTGATTCTTCTTAATTATCTGAAATCATGGAATGTTTCTTGTCCTACTTAATTATTACTATCTGGCCCATTTTCTAAAATAATCTATATTAAACTTAATTTTTATCTAAGATATCCCTGCCATTCGAAGAGGTTCTTTTAGAATTTTTTTTTTAAAGATTTTATTTATTTATTTGACAGAGAGAGAGAGAGAGAGATCACAAGCAGGCAGAGAGGCAGGCAGGCAGAGAGAGAGGAGGAAGCAGGCTCCCCGCTGAGCAGGGAGCCCAATGCGGGCCTCGATCCCAGGACCCTGAGACCATGATCTGAGCTGAAGGCAGAGGCTTTAACCCACTGAGCCACCCAGGTGCCCTCTTTTAGAATTCTTGATTTCAACTTAAGGATCAGAACTTTTATAACTTGTAATTCGGAAGCTTTATGAAGCACAAAGTATGTGCTATTGTCAAAAGTCAAAATAATGTTGAAATAACAATTTTGAACATGGAAAATATGCATATAAATATGTAAAAAGTTAAGAAAAACTTATTTTACTGGTTATTTTCAAATGTGTATAATTTCCCTCTAAAAATAAAAGCATCTACTAGTTTGTAGAGATTTTTTTTCCATTTATGTTGGAGAATTTCTTGTCCAGATGCTCAAATACCTCTGAGACAGGAAGAATTATGTCATACCATCCAGAAAATCCTTATCAAAACAAAGCTCTTTCTCTGATGGCATGAGGTGTAGTGTATGATGAGTGGTTCTATTTTGCTGTTTGTACACTGGTCATTCTAGCAGAGACCATTTATTAAGGAAACAGATGGGGAAACATCAGTTATATTTTGTGCCTTCTGTTTACTATAAAATGTTGGGAGCCTTGGAAAGGAGAACTAAAGTAATTGAAGGCATCAGAGAATAAGTCAGGAAGGACAGGAGAGAGTGGACATTCTCAATTCCAGTATAGGCAGTATTTTTTAGTACTGAAAGTTCTGAAATAATCTTTAGTTTGTATTTTTTCCTACTTAAGCTATTGGGTCAGTGGGGATATTTTGTGGGATTTTAAAAATTGATTTTATATGAGCCTGACAGTTGACAGTCTTTTAGGAGCTGACTATTTATTTGTTCAATACATTGATAGGTTGTAAAAGAAACCCCAAACTAAGATGTCTTTGAGTCGTAAGTCCATAGAATTTGATACCTTTTATGATAAGAATCTTTTTAAGTTGTTATTCGCAATAGTTTATATGATATACAAATTTACAAGAAGTACAGTTTCTCTAAGACAAGTTTTTCCCCTGCAGAAGTGATCTAGTTTTACACTGTTGAATGTTTCTTCTCAGATTTTCAAGACCTCTCTGTTCTATTCTCTTTTATCTCTATTCTATTCTCTTTTAGAATTCTATTGTCAAATTATGGACAGCAGATAATTTGCCACTACTGTTGTGAAAGCCAGTTTTTCGCAAATGATTAGATCTATTTCCTTGCCATATTGTTTGAGCCTCTGTTTTGTCTTCTTCCTTTTTCTCCTTTTCTTCATGTTCTGTTTTTATCATGTTTTGTTTTGTTTTGTTTTGTTTGACTTGAAGGGTTCCTGCCTCTCCTTATTTAACACATAGTTGAATTAGATTCTAGATGTCAGTAAGACAAAGGGCCTGTCCCTTTTCCTTCATTGACCATGAGAACCATTAACAGATCAGAATGGTTTTCAGTTATGCTGATAAATCTGCCAGGTAAGGTTTTAAGAGGTTTTTGGGGAGGCATTTTAATTTTATTTATTGTGTTATTACTTACGATGAATTTAGCACTTCTACACAACAGTCTTTTTGTGAGATACACTTTACAAATATCTTTGAGCGCTCTAAGTGACCCTGATAGAAATAGAAATAGAGTATTTATAACCTCCATTTCACAGGTGAAGCTGCTGAAACCACACATTTTTATCTTCGTGTGTTTCACTCTTTGAGAGAAATGTCTCTTCAAGTTTGGAAGATTCACTGTTGCTCCTTTTCTGAAGGCCAAAAAGGAAAGGCTAGTAATATTCTGAAACTGGTGGCCTGAAGTCAGACTTCCTTACTGAGCGTATTGATGCCACTTAAAGGGATTTAGTGACACATTTCTATTCGGATCCTTTTTATTTTGATTGTGGACTGATCTCTCCTGCATTTTCAATTTCATGTAGCTGAGGCTTTTTCTATGAAATGGTTCATGGGTTTGATTTAAAAGAAAGTAGAGCTATAAATTTGCTGTTTTGCAAAACTGTGCTAATATTGAAGTTGGCATTTACACTTGCACACATTTCTCCAAGGATTTCAGTGCCCGGTGTGTTTCTGTAAGCTTTGTGACTGTTTTATCTTTTAATCTGTTTTTTATTGTAGAGCATTTAGAATATTTGCAGATCCAAACACCCTTAAATTAAAGGAGTGGTATTAATATTAATGTTATAATTTTAGATTTAGAGCAAGTATATTCTTACCCCTAATAAATAGTCATAAAGCATCCAATTTTGCAAAGATGCCACATATTTCATTTGTACCTGTTTTTCATTAACAACCTGATATTTTAGGCTGACTCAGTTTCCCAGGCACCTTCTCCACTCCAGTTCTGTAGTGACTAAATCAAGCTTAGGCATGTCTTCTTATATCATGGAAGGCAATGTCTCATAGTGGAGAGAATGTGGGCTTATGGAGCCAACAGGGAATACCCAAATAATCCATATAGATATGAGACTAATCATGGTAGTTGCTAATTACCTGGCTCCCACCTGCTGCGATCTGTATAGTAGTATTTTATAAATCTCTTATTTACTCAGTAGTACTATTGAGTGTGAGCTTCTACATTCCAGAAAGCAAATTTCCTACTCATTTACTATATGTCTATTGGCAGTTCTTACACTATTACACTGAAATTAATCTTTGATATGCAATAAGATAATCATAACATTAAGTGGTATTTTAAAACTATTCACCAGGGGCACCTGGGTGGCTCAGTGGGTTAAGCCTCTGTCTTCAGCTCAGGTCATGATCTCAGGGTCCTGGGATCGAGCCCCGCATCTGGCTCTCTGCTCGGCAGAGAGCCTGCTTCCTCCCCTTCTCTGCCTGCCTCTCTGACTACTTGTGATCTCTCTGTCTCTGTCAAATAAATAAATAAAATCTTTAATAAAAAAATAAAACTATTAGTCAATGCAAAGCAATATAAAACAGAAAGAAAATATAGTGTCCATTGTGTCTACCACAGGCAGCTTTTGTCACAAAAATATAAGGAGAGGCATTCTAATAAGTGAACCTTTATATTACAAGTTGAGAGATCCTGTAACATTATTAGTCAAATAATACACAGAGCACAATCAAAGATGTATTTCTTAAGTCACAGTAGGCACAAAGTTAGGAAAGATTTGTAGTGATAGGGAGGTATCCAGATAACTTCAAAGTATTTTCTACCTTAGTCTAGCTCAGATGAGAGTTTTTAAAGATAAGAATCCTCTGACTGGCAGAGAGGATGGAAGATAAATAACAAAAGGTGAAAGAAATGGAGGTTGCAAGCATGGCATAAGTTAATAAAGGTTAACTTACTCATGAATAAAGATGAACTTATATGACTGTGGGAAGAAGCTATTCAGTATCAATGAGTTCAAGCAAACTGAAGATTTACTTTACCTAGTCTTCATACCTGCAGGACAACCTATAGTCTGGGGCCTTAATTCTAAATGTGTCATGAAGAAATTATCTCATGATGCATAAGATCTTACAATTTGTTTAAGAATAGCATATTTAAGAATATCATATTAAGAATAGCATATTATGTTCACATTATTTCCAAATATTTTCAAAGATACATACACACACACACACACACACACACATATAAGCATATATATGGAAAGAATACTCAAATACACATGAAGAAAAGACATTTCTTTTTTTTAAGATTTTATTTATAATAAATAAATAATGACAAATAATGACAGAGAGAGACAGCGAGAGAGGGAACACAAGCAGGGAGAGTAGGAGAAGCAGGCTATCACAGAGGGAGCCTGATGTGGGGCTCAATCCCAGGACCCTGGGATCATGACCTGAGCCGAAGGCAGACGCTTAATGACTGAGTCGCCCAGGCTCCCCCATTTATTCATTTCTTAATAGGCCCTGCCTTTTGTGTCTTCCCTCTTTTAACCTCCAGAAGTACATAAAACAATGTGACATTTTGGTTTTTATTTTTTACTTTATTTTGTTATTTATTATCCATTTATTTATTTATTTGAGGGGGGAAGGAGAGAGAGGAAGGGGGAGGGGCAGAGTGAGGAGGAGAGGGAGAGAGAGAATCTTAAGCAGACTCCACACGCAGCACAGAGCCTGATCCAGGTCTTGATCTCATAGCCCTGAGATCATGACCAGAGTTGAAATCAAGAGTTGGACACTGACTGAGCCACCCAGGCACCAAACAACATGATGTTTTATATAACAGAACTTAACCAGCTTCATTTTTATAGGCATATATGATTTAGACAAGAACTCCCAAACTTCTTTAAATCTGTCAACATTCAAATATTTTTTACCCCTCCACTGCCTATTTTCTCAGCTTAGTATTAGATACACCAAGTATGGAGACTTCCAGTATTCTAGCCTCTTCTAAGTAGTCTTGTGACCCAGCTCTTCTGGGTATGACTGACTGAGCTTCAGTGGACAGATAGCCAAAGGGTATTTATCCATGGGTTGCTCAGTGACTTCTAAAAAGGTTTGAAAAGATTTATTGAATGAACTGGAAAATATGAAGTGAATGAAATGGCTATTAGCGGGAAAGGAGGTTGGAAGGAAAATATAGAGATGAGCTCTATTGAACAAAATCCATGAAAATCATGGCAAACTTAGGTTCCAGGGAAGACAGAACTACACATAAGCAGAATCTTTGGATAAAGGAGACTATGTATGTGTATGTGTGTATATATATACACACTTATATATATACTTATATTTATATACTTTCATATACATATAAATTCATTTATAAATTCAATGGAAAGAATAAATCAATTACAAAGGAGAAAAATGAGCAGACCTTAGAGAGAAGCTGAGGCACAATGCAAAAGAGATTATTGATGCTTAAGAGACACTGATCCTTAATCAAGCTTTATTTTTATCCTTAAAATATTTTTTTTCTGATTAAACTTATGTGTTTTTCTCTGAAATTTGCTTACTTAAAATATTCTCCAATAGTCGTGACTGTAATTGCATGAATGTCATGATTTCTAAGGAAAAATAATCTTGGTTTGAGGAGACTGGAACTACTATCTTTCAGTAAGTTCTGTTTTTCACAGTATTTCTCTCACACTCCTTATTGTACAAATCAGGAAGCCATATAGACGCCCCCACCTTATAACTAATTTATGACAGCTTAATGTTATTTGGTAGAATTGGGGAAATGTCAGTCTTTCCATACAAGTTCTTTAGAGAAGGAAAATCTCTGGATTGAGTGGTAGCTGTAAGTAGGGAAGGGAAGAACTTTGAGGGGCACAGGTGCTTTGGGAGCCAGTCTGGGCCTCAGAAAGAACTATTCGGTATTAATAGTTGAAGACTTAAGAACTCCCATTGTATTAGCACATGTATTCACATAGCAAAATCTTTGTGTTCTTCATTGCTTATTAGGCTGGAAAGTTTTTCTTCCAAGTGGTCCTTGAGCTAATTTTAAAGGGCAAATTTGTCTTCATAAGAGAAAACAGTAGACATTCTGTACTTAAATATTAATTTTGAGAATTCTACACAAACCATCATTATGTCCCATCATAGCATTTTCTGCACTAGGATGGAAACACAATTGGCCAGATCCATTGCCTCCTTGACAAGATGATGGATTTTGCTCTCTCCCACCTGTGTATCCAGGTGTCCCAGCTTTGCAGTTCTGGTTCCTACAGGGAGCCCTGATGGTGACTGATGCTGCCAAGGAAAAATGAAGGAAATTCTGTCTGAGATCCATCCTCTCATCCCATGGCTTTGTAAAGGAGCTAGGAATATGCTTGTTCTCTTTTATCTCCATGCCCTCAGAATTCACACTTACATATAAGAAAACATTGAAAATGGGTGCAAACAAGCTATCTTGACTCTTCAAATTTTAAAATATGATATATTTTGAGTCTGTAAATTTTAATCTCATGTTCCCAAGAGCTTTGTAATTCATGACTATCCTTTTTTAATATAATGTCTAGTCTAAATGGCCAGGAAAAGTATAGGCATCTTCAAAAATTATAAAATAAGGGGCGCCTGGGTGGTTCAGTGGGTTAAAGCCTCTACCTTCAGCTCAGGTCATGATCTCAGGGTCCTGAGATTGAGCCCCACATTGGGCTCCCTGCTGAGCAGGGAGCCTGCTTCCTCCTCTCTCTCTGTCTGCCTCTCTGCCAACTTGTGATCTCTCTCTCTCTCTCTGTCAAATAAGTAAAATCTTTTAAAATATTATAAAGTAACATAAATGAGATTTTCTAAAGTTTACCATGCTCACTATACTATATGAACACCCACAAATCTTTCAGATAACATCACTGTTTTTATTTTCCTCAATTATTAACCTTACTCAAGCTTTACTTTTGAGTGGTCAGTTCTTTTTTTTTTTATTTTTAAGATTTATTTATTTGAGAGAGGGTGTGTGGTGGTGGGGTGGTAGAGGGGAGAGAGATAGGGGCAGAGATAGAGAGAAAATCTCGAGTAGACTCCCAGCTGAGCATGGAGCCTGATAGTGGGGCTCTATCTCACAACCCCTTGAGTGTTCTTAACATCATTTACCTTTTTCTCTATGCCTTAAACTTTATCGATCATTTCCTTCCTGCAAATAATACAGTTATCCCTGGAATACAGTAACTTCCTGGATACAGTTATCCTGGAATAAAGATCATGGCTGTATACACTCCAGAATTTCATCAGGCCAACCTAACTCTCCCACGTTCTCTAGCTTTTTCTCCTTTCTGGTTCTTTCCTCTTAGGAGCATTTGCACACTTATTTTTCAGCATCAGCTTTGTCTAATCATCTCTGTCTTAAAGCATCATTGAATGTGAACATGACATCCCAATCTTATAGTTTCCCCAAATATTTCTTCCTTCCTTCATGCCAGTCTTTCCAAAAATGCCATTTCTTTCACAATCCTTTTTCAGGCAAATAATAATTTAACATAAACTTTATTAATAACTTTTTGGGATTCAACACAATACTAATCATTCCCTTAAAGACATTGATATGCCCTTAATAACCATGATGTCCAGTAGAGAAAAAAAGAATATTCCAAATGAAACCACTAGAGAATTCAATTAAAGTTACATTCTCAAATGCTAAATTCTGCTATGCATAACATATTCCTTAGCATGGTAAGTACCTTATACTCCTTCATCTCTTCCTATTTAACAAATTGCCTGTCATGACCCTGGCCTTGAATCCACCATAAAATATGGATATAATTCATGTTTCTGAATATACTGATAAAGTGTTAACCATTCACATACTTTGTGTCCCATTTTGTTAAACGTTTTTCTTCATTTTCCATCAGTGTCTGTCTGAGGTAATAAGCTTATATGGGGTCTGGCCATGTGCGCCTTACTAACTGTACATTTAACTCAGAGCCCTCCACAAATTCTAAGTCAAATTTTATAACAAAAATTTATAAAATTTTATATTTTATTATATTTTATTGATTAAATGAATGTTAGATTGCAAAGTTTTCATTATAAAGGCAATCTGTATTTTTATACTTATTGTAAGCTTTAAGTATCATTAACTTCAAGAAGAGTAGTTCCCCAGTTGTGTCGGTCTTTCCGTCATGCAACTTAATAAGGTAGAGCTGTAATGCTGGCCTCCATTCAGATGGTGACAGGTGGCAGAGAAAGCACACAGTGGAATTTTCCATCTGTTCTCTACTTTCTATCCAAGGCTTAAAGGGCAGAGTGTATTTTGTTATCTACTCTTCAAACAATTTTCTCCATCCAAATGCCATTAAAAATATATAGATAGATGTGTAGATATAGATACAGATACATACTTTAACTTACAGTAGGCTTACAGGTCTTGAAAGTCAAAACCACATGCTCATCTTTCCTCACCTTTTTTGAGAAGGAACACAGGTTTATTCCTTATGAACAGCTGAATTCTGGCTTGGGCTTTTATACTTTATTTCTGGAAAATATTTCACCTCGTAATAGCTTTGCAAAAAAGCAGAATGTATGTATTCATAAAGAGTAATATATATGAGGAAAATCAGTGTACTTCATACTCATTGAGTTGTTAAATACATTAAAGATAGCCCCACTTTGTTTTTATTGATAGGTTTGTAAGGTTTAGATTTTGATGATACTTATTATGGAAGCAATTATAATACTAATAAAGAATATAGCTTATGATAGATGCAGGGCTGCCAGTTTTAAAGTTTGCTTGCAATGGAAAATATTGTATATTTTGGATGGAAATAGTGAGTTTTTGAATTAAAATTTTAGTTTTTTTCTATTTAATTTTCCATGAGTCATTTTATATGGCCTGTTCCATGCCGTTATAATGCAGTAAAGTTTAAGAACCATAAAAGAGGCAGAAAATATGTAGTTATAAAAATTTTCTAGGGAAATTACCCTCCTTTCTCTGTCATTGAGAATTTGGAAGGTATTCCTGGTACAGCAACTAATAAAGACTATATTTTAATATGTTTAAGTAAGCAACTTTATCTGAGTGAATAGGTTAAATCTACTGATTCCATTGTTCTTCAACAATTATTAAATACTTAATACATATAAGAGACTGTGTGCCACATAATGTGAAAAGTGAAACATGTCACTCTTCAAGGAGTTTGCAGAGTGTCTAGAATGGAAGAATGAGTAAAGAAATAATGCAAATAAGGTAGAGCAGATAAATTGGAGTTAAATTATGATTCTGTGGGTCCCAAACCTGGATGCCCAGAATGATATCTGGGAAGCTTATTAAACATGTCATGGTGTTGCCTTATGCAGTTCTGATTCTAAAAGTTGGGTTTCAAAGAGGTTCATTTCAAAGGTGACCCAAATGATGCTGAATAGAGATCCATACAAAAGGTTTGAAGAAATCCTGAATGGTGAGGATGGGAAGTGAAAACTCATCCTTAATTTGATAAGCAATGGGAAGACACTACAGACTTTTAAAAAGATAAATGATGTATTAACAGAAGAGTGCTTTTAGAAGGTTCCTCTGATATGAAGAAAAATTGGCCGTGGCTCTAAAAATGCAATTGAAAATGAAATAAATACTCTTAGGGCTTGACAAGAAGTTGGGTGTGTGAAACCAAGGAAAATTGGGATATTGACAACAGTGTCTGTTGGAAAAATAGAGATAATTGGGAATGCACAATGGAATAACAGATATAAGTAGTTAATTGGATACTGAGTTTGAGCTAGAATATGAAATTGGCTTTGCATGTGTTGAATTTAAGGTTCTTAAAGGTCACCTGGACAGAGGTGTTTATTAGGCACTTGTGATTACAGTTCTGACACTCAAAAGCGTGAAAGATTTTGGATGATCCACAAAAGTAGTCTAGTTTAAAACATAGGCACAGATGATCTGTAAGAGAGACTACAGAAATAGAAAAAAAAAAGCAAATTTGGAACTTTGATAATATCGACATTATGAAGCAAGAGAGAGTAATCTATGAGGAAAGAAATATTAACCTACTTATTACCAGCTAGGGAAATGCATATGGTGGAGGTAAATCATGGAATTTAGGAAATTTGGTATAACTAGCAGTGTGAAACACTGTANTATGAAGAAAGAAATATTAACCTACTTATTACCAGCTAGGGAAATGCATATGGTGGAGGTAAATCATGGAATTTAGGAAATTTGGTATAACTGGCAGTGTGAAACACTGTAGAACAATGAGGAAGGTGAGACATAGAAAAGTTCAGACATGCTATGCTGAAAGTCAATAATAACTAGATTAAGGACTTTTTTTTTGTATTTGAGGGCTGAAACAAAATAAATTGCAGTTTATTTTGTGATAGAAAATTATTAAGGAATTAATGACTAGTTAGCAAGCTGTGGCATAGGTGTAGAAAGCATTTTTTNTGTATTTGAGGGCTGAAACAAAATAAATTGCAGTTTATTTTGTGACAGGAAATTATTAAGGAATTAATGACTAGTTAGCAAGCTGTGGCATAGGTGTAGAAAGCATTTTTTATTTTGTTTTAGAAGGGAACAGTAGGACAGAAATTAATAAAATGTTAGCGAAGGAGCTATACCCAAGAAGTCTAGATGTGTGTGATTGTGCATGTGTGTGTGTGTGTATCTTAAGGGCACCTTTCTATAGGAGTATATCATTGGCAAGGTGGTTTGGATACTTATGCAGAAACAGCAATGAGTGAAGAAAGGGGAAAAAAAAACTAGGAAGGAATGGCTAAAATACATTAAACCTTATTGAACTTGACTGACAATATATCAGTGTTTTGAATATATGGGGCAAGAGGAGGATTCTTAAATATCCCTGTTATTTTGAACTTGATAACTAACTGAAAAATGATGCTATTATTAGAGTAAGGATCACAGAAGAGGGATTGTATGGGAGAGAAAATGATGTGATTGCCTTGNTGCTATTATTAGAGTAAGGATCACAGAAGAGGGATTGTATGGGAGAGAAAATGATGTGATTGCCTTGGGTAGTGAGGTTTTGAGGTATCATAAGGTCATCTAGAAGATATATCCAGCAGATATTAAATGTATAGTTCAAGGGAACCAATATGTTTGTAGAGACTTATTTAACAGTCATTTACAAAGAACTGAGAGTTGAAGCTGTAGACTAAGATAAAATAAATGATAGAGTAGAAAAAAAAAAGACAGGAAAGAAGTTCAGAAGGACCTCATCATTTTTAAACATCTGAAAGGTAAATGGATGAAGGGTAGGGAGGGAAGAAATAGAAGGAGCAGGAATAATAAAAATAAGGCGTCCTTGAGGTATACAAGGCAACAGAGAGAAGAGATACTTCCAAGAGACAACAATATTTAGTTATAAGAAACACAACCAAGATATTAAGAATAAAATTTAAAATCTGTAATCATTGATTTTCAAGTCATTGGATGGCTTCATGGAAACGATTTTAATTAAGTTGAAGAAAAGGAAACAGTACCAAAATAGGTTAAAGTATGAGTTTCAGGCAAATAGTGAAGGTGAAAACCAATGAATATAGGTAATTTTTTTGAATTTTGATTGTAAAAACATGGAAGCTGACAAAAGGGAAAGTTTTAAGATGTAAAAATATATGTTAAAATAAAATTTAGAGTATAGAGAAAAAATTCAATAATTCTACTTCCATCACTATTAAATGCCATATTTCCTTGTATGTGTCCTGTACTTTTATATTTGGATTGCTTTTTAGAAGATGACATTAAGTAGATTTCACAAAAGAAGGCTTCTATTGATGAGGAATTTATGGTAAGTTCTCCCATGAAAGCTAATCTCAATTATCAGAATCATGAAAAGGAGAAACTGGGAGGGAGAAATAGAGAATAAAAGTGAGGAAGGGGACAAAGTTCTCAGAAGAGATTTGATGAGAAAGGTTCAAGGACAGAAGTGGGAGAACTAGACTTGCTAACAGTTGAGACATGTTCTGAACAAGGAAGTAAAGGGAAGAAGATGGAGAGAAAGATGTTGGAATTGAGAAATATGAAGGTTCTGGCAGCCAGAATATTAAGCATGTCATCCACATGGATCTTGAAATCACCAAGATTATTAGAACTATGACCTTCCATAAATGTTGCTATTGTTTTGTAATAATCATTTGTGTGAAGAACTACATGAACTCTCAAATCAGACTCTCAGCATTTATTGATTTGCCTTTTCCTACAACTACTCTTCTACAGAAGAATAGAATCCTAGAGTACTGGATAAGGTGAAGATATTAGCCATTCTGGTTTGAGTGGTATTGCTTTTCTTACCTACAGTAGACTTTGTGCACAGAGTAACTAACTTATATAGAGGGAATTTTACCATCACATGCTAGATTCCTGTCCTAAATTTCTGTATTATTTCTGTAGTATTTTATTTCTTAATGAAATTTTCTATATTATTCATTTCTTAAAATATTATTATGAATCTTCTATAAGAATAAGCATATCTTGTTAATTATAACAGTGATAATATGAACATAATTTTAGTATTCATAAATATATCCATTACTTCCAAATGTTTCCTCCTACCTTCTTTATTATTATTTGTGTATGATAAGATCACTTAAGAGGATAGATAAGATCCATCCTCTTAACCAATTTTTAAGTAATTAATACAGTTTTGTTAACCATAAGCTTTATTCAGTACAGTAGATCTCTAGGACTTACTCATTTTATATAACTGAAACTTTGTACACTTTGATTAATACCTCCCTGTTTCTACCTCAAGCGACCACCATTCTACTCTCTGCTTCTATGTGTTTGATTATTCTAGATTCCTCATATCAATGGCATTATGTGGTATTTATCCTTCTGTGTCTGGTGTCTTCTACTTACCATAATGTCCTTTGGGCTCATGTTGTTGCATATGGTGAGATTTCCTTCTTTTTTAAGGCTGAATAATGTTCCATTATATGCATATACCACATTCTCTTTATCTATCCCCTATCAATATACTATTAGGTTGTTACTATATCTTGACTGTTATGAATAATGCTTCAGTGAACATAGGAGTGCAGGTATCTCTTCAAGATCCTGATTTCACTCTCTCTGAATATATACCCAGAAGTATTGCATATTGATTAATGGAACAGAATACAGAACTTAGAAATAAATCCATATATTAATGGCCAACTAATCTACAAGGGTGCCAAGAACACACAATGAAGAAAAGATAGTCTTCTCAGTAAATGGTACTAGGAAAACTGGATATGTACATGCAAAAGAATGAAATTGGGCCTTTATCCCATACCACACAGAAACATCAACTCAAAATGGATTGAAGACCTAAATGTAAGATCTAAAACCATAAAAGTCTTAGAAGAAAACTTAGGGGAACAAGTTCCTTGACAAGACTCTTAGAAATGATTTCTTGGGTGCAAAAACAGCACAGGCAACAAAAGCAAATATAGACAAGTGAGACTGAAAGAAGAAAGCTTGTGCACAGCAAAAGAAACCACCAACAAAATGAAAAGAGAACCTACAGAATGAGAGAAAGTAATTGGACGCCATATACTTGATACAAGGTTAATATCCAAAATATATATGGAATTCCTAAAACTGGACAGCAAAACCAATCAACCTGATTTAAATATGGGGCAAAGAGCTGAATAGACTTTTTTCCAAAGAAGATATACAAATGACAGGTATATGAAGAGATGTTCCACATCACTAATTATCACTAATTATCAGAGAAATGCAAATCAGAACAACAATGGGATATCACTTCCCAACTGTTAGGATGGCTATTATTTAAAAAAAAGATAGATAAGCTTTGGCAAAGATGTGGAGAAAAGGGAACCCTTGTATGCTATTGGTGGGATTGTAAATTCATACAGCCACTATGGAAAACAGTATGGAGATTCCTCAAAAAATTTAAAGCAAAACTGCTTAGTATTTTTTATTTATTTATTCATTCATTCATTTATTTATTTATTTATTTATTTTTAAGATTTATTTATTTATTTATTTCACAGAGGTAGAGAGATCACAAGTAGGCTGAGAGGCAGGCAGAGAGAGAGAGGAGGAAGCAGGCTCCCCGCTGAGCAGAGAGCCCGATGCAGGCCTCGATCCCAGGACCCTGAGATCATGACCTGAGCCGAAGGCAGAGGCTTTAACCCACTGAGCCATCCAGGCACCCTGCTTAGTATTTTTTAATCCACAACTCAATTACTTTCTGTCCATTCCTGCTGCATGTTGGCTCCATACTTTAAGTGTATTTTAATTAAAGTTCTAAAATTCTTTGGTACATTAATTGGTTGGAGATGAGCTAATGCATTTTTAGTTCAGAAACATGTCTTAGATTATTTCTCAAATGTTTGGTCTTGGTCAATCCTGGTGACATTTTCTTATGTTCTTTTTTCCATCTAAGTGTGTTCCTCTTAGCTTTTAAACCTGATAGTATTTTGAGAGAAATTTAATCCATGTGGTTTATTACTTTAGCTCTTACACATCCTATTTTATCACTTCAGTGTATTGTAAAAGTTCTTTGATTCAAAAGCTTAGTGAGTATTTAAAGAACCTTACTCTGGGAGAAATAAAATTTGGTAATTTATGCCAATTACATAATTTTAGCATTTTGACTTAATTTAGCACAGAATTTAGAATCCACAGGAGTGGTATATATGTATTTATGCTTTCATTAGCTTCAGATCTTGCAGTTTAGCTACTACAAGATACGAGGCTATTTTCATTTGCTAAGAATAAAGAAATTCTTATTATTCTCCAGCTTGAACTTGTGTTTGCCCCCAGTTGGCAGATTAACCAGAGTTAAAAAAAAAATCCTCAATGCTTTAGTAACCAATATTCAGAGAAATAAAATTAACTTCCTCTGAAATTTGAAGATTTATCAAAATGTTAATACAACATTTGGGTCAGGAATTGGGAGGCCATGTTTACAGTTCAGTGGTTGACACTTTGAACTCATACAGCTCTGAGTTTGAATTCAGTCTTTGTAATTTACTAGTTTTGTGATCATTGGCATGCCTGTATCCTCTCTGCATCTCAGTATGAAGATCTGTGAAAGGGGCATATTAAGAATAGCTGTCTCAGGGGTGCCTGAGTGGCTCAGTCTGTTGAGCATCTGCCTTCGGCTTAGGTCATGATCTCAGGGTCCTGGGATAGAAACCCGCACTGGGCTCCCTGCTCCACTGGGCGCCTGCTTCTCTCTCTCCCTCTCCCTCTCCCCTGGCTTGTGCTCGCTCTCTCTCTCTCTCTCTTTCTCATGCGCTCTCTATCTTAAATAAATACATAAAATCTTTTTTAAAAAAAGTACCTATCTCATTGATATTTTGTGAGGCATGTATTAGGTAATACGTCACTTAAATTGGAGTCTAGAATATAGCATTTAATGAATGTTAGCTTCTGATAGGATTTATATAAGCTGCTTTAGAAAGTACCTGGTAAAGTCTTAGAAAATGAAAATTGGTAGAAATCTCAGATTATGAAATGTCATCCCCCCCACCCCGTACCCTAGATTCAGCACTCCTCCTCAAACTTTTTTTGGGGGGGAGGTACCTCAAAGCTATAATTTCCTCTATTTAGCTGTAGTGTTAGTTCTTATTGCCATTCATTGGGGCTAATAAAATAGTGTTCCAATAGTTTTGGGTTTCTTATTTATAGTCTGTTTTTACTGAAATCTTTCTTCGCAGTGCCACCGGGTTGCTTGTTTTCATGTACATGGTGAATAAACAACATTCTTGTTCAAAAGCCATTGACGCCTCACCATTGTCTGCTGAGTATATCAGAGATGTTTACTGTGGCCTTCAGTATCACTCAACCTGACTCACATCAGCATCACCTACCTATCCCCCATTTCTCAACAGCCAGTGACACTGGATCTCTAGGCATTCCTCCAAAACAGGATGATTTTTCACACTTCAGAAACTATGCCCAGCCCACTTCCACAGTCTATTTCACTCATTCCCATACCTGTGTCTTACAATCTCATTGTCTTGGTAGCTTTGTGACCTAGTGTTTTGGGAGTAGTCTAAACAAGGCAGTATGGCCGTAACAGTTCCTCTATTAAGGGATGAATATGAGGACAGGTGCCATGGATCTGGGTTTAGGAGACAGGACCTTGTGTCCTGACACCAATCCCCCTTAGCCAATACGTCTTTGGGAAATATTCACAAAAATTTGAGTACCAGTTCTCTCAATTGTAAGAGAGACTCCAACAATTTTCTCTCATTTCACAATGTTGTTCTGAATATCAGGTGATGGATTATTTTTCTATGGCTGCTGAGCAATTATCACCAACTTAATGGCTTAGACAACACACATTTGTTATCTTACAATTCTGTAGGTCAAAAATTCAACAGTAAGAGGCACCTGGGGGGTTCAGTCGGTTAAGCAGAGGTCTCACTGAGCCAAAGTCAAGGCGTTAGCAGGGCTGCATTCCCTTCTGAAGGATTAAGGGAACAATCAATTTCTTTGCCTTTTTCAGCTTCTAAAGGCCTCTCTGAGGACCTCACATAGTAGCCCCTACATTTCAGAAGCAGTTGCAATGGGTCACTGTGTCCTCATGCTTCCATATTTCCCTGACCACAGCTGTGAAGGATTTTCCACTTTTTTTTTTTTTTTGGCAGAGAGAGAGAGAGAGAGAGAGATCACAAGTAGGCAGAGAGGCACGCAGAGGGAGAGGGGGAAGCAGGCTCCCCGCTGAGCAGGGAGCCCAATGTGGGGCTTGATCCCAGGACCCTGAGATCATGACCAGAGCCGAAGGCAGAGGCTTAACCCACTGAGCCACCCAGGTGCCCCAATTTTCCACTTATTTTTAAGGGCTCATGTGATTACATTGAGCCCACCCAGAATCCAGGATAATCTCCCCCCCTCGAGGTCCTTAATATTAATTATATCTACAGAGGTACTTTTACAATATAAGGCAGTATAGTCACAGATTCTAAGGATTGAGACATGGATATCTTGGGGAGTCATTATTTTAACCATCATAGGTGCAAAATGATGCATCAAATGAGCAATTATTAATGACATAGTGAAGGACCAAAATGTGCTCAAGAATATTTGTTTATCCCCCAAAATGTTAGTTTTTTTTTGCCATTCCCATTACTTTATTTTTCTTTTGAGGAATATGGAAGTTCAGAATTTGAATTGTGTTTGTACACTTGTGTTTAGCTATTTAAGAAACCATGTTTTTTTTTTCTTTGAAAAGAAACTAAAAGGTATTAACTAATAACAAGAAATAATCTGAAAAAGTATTTTACTTTTTGGAGTTTCATGAAAATATATTTTTATTGAATTCTAGTTGACACACAATATTACATTAGCTTCAGGTGTACAGCATAGTGATGGGGCAACTCTATACATTACACTGTGCTCACCACAGTGCAACTAATGTCACCCTATGATGCTATTACAATACCATTGACCGGAGTCCCTATGCTGCGCCTTTCATTCTCATGACCTATTCATTCCGTAACTGGAAACCTGTACCTCCTACTCCCTCTCACCCATTTTGCCCATCCGTCTACCTACCTCCCTTCTGGCAACCACAAGGTTAGTCTCAGTATTTATGGATCATTTCTGTTTGTTTTTTAAAACTGTTTTCTTTTCTACAACTTCTAGACAACCTCATAAACTAGAGACTTTAGTTCCATTATTATAAAATAATCTGAGCAAGTGTTCAGATCACATGGTATTAATAAATTATGTGAAAACATTTGGCGTTGTACCATGTAGAAGGAGGATTTTCTTGAAAACATGTACGAGTAAGTGAAGGATGGCTACTCTTTGTCTGGAAACAGCAAGAGTGGGCTGGTTCTCCTGTGTTCAATGAGATTGCCTGGGGGTAGAATCTACAATCCACCCTGGTGTGAAGAACCTACTATTCCCCTTCCCTTTGTGTGTTAAATTATATATTAAGGGAAACTAACATAAATAGGCTTTGTATGCATTCACAGTCTGGACTTTACGACACCAGTATTCCTTTGGTATAATGTAAGAATCCTTAATTAAGGATTAAATATATCATTAATTTTATTGAATTAAGTAGGGAGACTCTACTATGGTAAATTAAAGAAGTGTAAGTTGTTATAATTGAAATAACGTACAGTATTTTTAATAACATACACTCTCTTTATGACACCACTCATTCTAAAATTGTAGCCTTTGCTTCATTAGAATGATGCAGAATTTCCTGTGAGCTTATGTAAGAGAGAGAGGGAAAAAAAAAGAAAAGAGCCCCAAAATAACATTTGAGTTCATTCACCATTATGTTAACAAAGTATCCTAATATGATCTTTTATCCCCCTTACAATTTCCATGCTCAAATTATACATTAGGGTTCAAATACCATTTTTTCATTAGTCTTGTTTTGGCTTAAGTTTCTTCATCTTTAAAATGGAGTGATCAGAAGACTGATTTCTTTTTCTTTTTTTTTTTTTTAAAGATTTTATTTATTTATTTGACACAGAGAGAGAGAGATTACAAGTAGGCAGAGAGGCAGGCAGAGGAGGAAGCAGGCTGCCTGCGGAGCAGAGAGCCCGATGTGGGCCTCGATCCCAGGACCCTGAGATCATGACCTGAGCCGAAGGCAGAGGCCTTAACCCACTGAGCCACCCAGGCGCCCAAGAAGACTGATTTCTGAATTATCTTTCACTTAGTTGTGATATCCTGGTACTTGAGCAGAGCTCACTTAGAGCAGTTTGCATACAAAAAAGTCTTCTACTGTTTCATGGTTAATTAGTACACCTGTGGGGTTTTTAAAAATGAGTCTTACTTTTTCCCCTTTCATCTCATAAGGACTTTGCTCATATAGTTACAGCTTAAGAGTGAGTTAAGTAATTATGCTTATTACTTTTTAAACCCCGAGGATCTTTTTAAAGCTTCTTTTAAGGCATGTCTTTATTCTTCAAATACCATCACAATTTCTTTAGTTTATGTTGTACATTTATCATTAGCCAAATATAAACTACTTTAAGTCTAGCTATAATTTTATACCTGTAAATGCTTTTTTGGCATAGTAGATTGAGGAGTGATTCTATATTTTAGACCCTACTGCAGTGCCACGGAGGATCTAATAAGCACATGCGAAATCCTGATTAACAGTGCATTGTTTGACCATACAAGGCATGTTTCTTGTCATGTGGGCTTGTGATCTAAATTCTCTCTAGAATTAAGAACTGAGCTGATTTACAGACATCTGTCTGCCTACACTGGAGATAAAAAAGGGAAAAATCATGGAGACTTCCTCTTTGCTGGACATAACGTAACTTCAGAGCGTAACTATCCCTACAAGACATCATATTCTATATGCAGGTGTTGGAAAATAAAGTGAGAATAGCAGGCAAATAAATTTGAGGACAAGATGAGGTAAAAACTCAGATTCTGAACCTCAGTAAATAATAAAGAGGTAACTGTTCTATCTAATTCTTAAGGCAAGGTGTTGTGAAGTATGTAAGAGAAGGGCACAATTAACTACAGTTTTTGAACATCTACTCTGCGGGCGCAACCTCTACAGATGATTCTGAGAAAAGTATGTTGCAGCCTCTAAATGAGAGTATGAGGTTGTAAGGTTTGCCTGACATCAAAGTATCTCGTTCCTCTTTTAAAGTAAATGGGTTGTGCAAACAGAGGTCATTACAATCAAAGGGTGTTCTTGATACTCAGGAGAGAAGAGAAGGCTGGTGGCAAAAGACTCTTTTTAGGGAAAGGTGTGGGGATTTGGTCATATGACTCCTATCTCATTGGATCATTAGAGCAAAGGTTTTTAGGCATGTCTATTCATGTGCCAGGTTCTCTAAAAAGATAGGATGAGCCTTCCATTTGTCACTAGCATGATGGATTAGATATCCTAAATAATTCTTCTTGTTGAAACAATAAAATACTGGATAAAAATAGCTATAGAGATATGTTCAAATGCACTGCTGGGACCACACCCACCCACCCACACACCCACACACAAAAGAGTGCTGAAATAAAATGGGACTTAGAACCATGGGAGGCGAGTGAGCACCAAGATTGCTTTCATTGTGAAGGATTATGCTGAAATCTCATGACCTGGAGCTTCTACTTTAAAGGCTGCCTGCCTGAGGCACAGAGGGTAGGGGTAAAATCAAATGTAGGGGATCTAATATGAAATCTCAACAAGAAGGTGGAAACCCAAAAGACTACCTCTTTGTATAGAGCGAATGGGGACAAAGCCCAGTAACATACAAGATGGAAAAGAAACTTCCCTCTTCCTGGCCTCGGTGTGAAATAGGAGGAACAGATACTCTTTGAGATTATAACCATAAACTTCATGTGGCTGAGAATCCAGTCACACAAAATTATACATCAATTTTTAATCCAAATAAGATATAATCCATTTGAAGGGAGAAGGTGACTCTCAGGAGAGAATTTAGTGTAAAGTTTCCTTGGTATGTTATTCTCCCAACCAACAAGAATAAAATATACAATTCCTTTTATAAGGATTCAGCTTCACCCTGCTTTCAAAGAATTTTCATAGCTCCAGTTAGGGGACTAAAGCAGTTTACAGAAAATACCGAGTAAATAAGACAACAGAAGTCAGAATGTGCTGAAATGACACACAAAAGAAGACCTATAGAGACGTAAGATAATTGGAAATAACAAAATATGAGATACATTTAGTTTGTTTATTTAAGAAGGGACAGGTGACTATGAAGAATAGCCAAGCAGACTGAAAGAAAATCAAAGAGAATACAATTCAAAAATAACTGAAGTTAAAAACACAAGAATGAATTATAGCAGGTTAAACAAAGAGATATTAAATGGTGTGCAAGAAAACTAAATCAAAGTCATAATGCAGGATGATGTCTAGAGACACAAAAAGATGAAAATTAGGAAAGAAACATGAAAAAATATGAACGTTCAAGTGAAAGGTTTGCATTTATGATGATTCAGAGTTTTGGAGGCACAAATGGAAAGGAGAATGATGGGTAAACAAAGAGAATAAGTAAAAAGGTAACTTACAACTAAGCATATTATAGTAAACTGTAGAATCTAGATACAAAAGGAAGAGCTAAAAACATTCAGAAAAAAATATAACCTGTAAAATACCAGTAATTTATATCAGACTTTTCAGTAGCAACAGTGAAAATAAGAAGACCATGAATTGGTAACTTTAATCTATCAAGAGATAATCATTATGGACCTGCGGTTCCATATCCAGGAAAAATGGTCTTGATGATACTAGGTCAAAATGAAAATCTTTAAAGTAACCAAAAAGTGCGAAGTTTATCAATAAATTATACTTACTAAAGGAAAGTCTGAAGAAGATAATTCAGATAAAAGGAATACAATCACAGTTGGATGATCTGAGATTTAAGAAGGGAGTGTGAGTAAAGATAAGGCTAAATATCTGAAATCTAAGCAAATACTGGATGAATAAAAACTAACCCTAATTCACGAAGGGGAAAAGGAGTAGAATAATGGACAAAGGTGGCACATATGTTAGAAGTGATAGGAGGTCTTAGGATCTAGGGATTTGGTATCATCTGAGAGAGAATAAAGATACCTATTTAATTTAATGATAGTAAATAAAGTATGTGTTCTAAAATAGCTAAGGTAATTACTAAAAGAATAAGTACAGGGATATGTTTTCTGAACAAATAGAATAAAAAAACAGAATGGGGAGAATTCCATTGTTTTCAAGTAGGGCAAATAATTTTTTAAAAAAGAGGGAAATAGAGAGTATAAAACAAGTTTGTGGAAATAATAGTCACAAGTTTTTGAAGTAATAGTACATTACTTCATAGTACATAACCCTCTAGTTAATAGAAAAGGATCATTGGGTTTGATTTTTAGAAATTCAGTCATATTCTGTCTCAACTTCAAATGTAAGGAGACAGATAGATAGAACAGAAAAATACATACCATACAAATTGTGTTCAAAGAACAGTGACATATCTGTACTCTTAGTAGAAAAAAATATTTTTATTAGAAGACTTAGAGAAGAAAAGGCATGGCAAACCTAAAAGTTATTTCAACAAAATAATCAGCACAACAAAAAGTTTTCCCAAATATGTCAACAACTTTTATGAAAATACTAACAGTAGAAAAATGAGCTAAAGAAATGAACAAGCATTTATGAAACAGAAAATTAAAATTATTAATAATTAACTGCATGGATATTAAAGCACTTTAGAAATAAGAAAAATGATAAATCTACATTGAGAACCCATTGTAAAACTACCAGATTGAGGTAATATTGTTGGTGTTGTTGGTATGTACTATTGGTGTATGAGTACTGGTTAGGATGTGGAGCAGAGGGACCCCTCAGCCTCCTCTAATGGGAGTTCAAACTGATGAAACCCTTGGGAAAAATGTTTGGCATCACCTACAAAATATTGGTTTATATGTCTTAGTGCCTAACAGTTCTACCCTTAAATTTAAATCATATGGACAGTCTTGTACCTGGGGAAGAAGGTTTATAAGAATATTTGTGATGTAATGTTGCTAACAGCATGTGTGCAGGTGTGCTCATGCAGGCTGACACACACTCACACAAATATATACCAAAAACTAGGAAACAACCCAGAAATCCATTAACAAGAGACAGCAAAAGTAAATGTCATATTCATCCATGAAAATACTATAGCTAAATGCATTATATGATCAATATCAAAAGCATAATTTTGAGCAAAAAATATGGAAGAGTATCTAAACTATAAATCATTTTTATAATGTATAATATAAACTTAAACTGAAATATGTTGTTTATAGTTGTACCACCTATATTTGTACTACCAAAAAAAGGCAGTGGATCATTACCACAAATTTCAGGTTAACTGCCACCTGAAAGCTGAGGTAATAAAATGTGGGGAGGGCAGGCACATGGGGATTTCTGAATTACTGCTATATTTTATTCCTTAGTCTTGATACATATTTTTATTTAAAATATGTATGTGTGTGTGTGTATATATATATATATATATATACATACATAACATATACTTCTATGTCTAATTCAAAATTAAACATGTAGGGGCACCTGGGTGGCTCAGTCATTCGAGCATCCAACTCTTATTTAGCTCAGTTCCTGATCTCAGGGTCCTGAGATCGAGCCCAGCGTTAGGCTCCAAACTCACGTGTGGAGTCTGCTTGTCCCTTTCCCTCCCCTGGCTTGCATGTGTGCATGTGCGCGCTCTCTCTCTCTCTCTCTCTCTCTCTCTCTCTCTCTCTCTCTCAAAAAATAAATAAAATCTTTCCAAATTAACTATGTGCTAAAAAAGTGAGATATCAAGTACATTACAAATTTATTATAGAATAAGATAGAAGATTTGATTGATTTTCTTCATTGTGATGTAGTGGTTAACAACAGAATCTAAGAGACTGTGGTCAAGTTACAACTTTTGTGGTTTTCAGCAAGTTCTTTAACTCTCTCTGCTTCAGTGTCTTTATCCCTGAAATCAGGATAATAATAGTACCCAATTCAGGAGGTTGTTAGGAGGATTACATGAATTTGTATTTGTAAAGCACTCAGAACAATGCCTGACACAGAGCAACAGCTATGTAGGAACTACTGTCATTCTTCATGTATTTACTTAGAATTTGTAGGATAACAAAGATAGGGAGAATCTCAACAGATATTTTGATTGCTTTTGCATTGAATTTGCAATCAATTTAGAGAGAATTGACATGTTTACAGTATTGAATTTTGCAGTTCATGAACATGGTCTATCTGTATGACATTGGTCATTTTTCTCATATTTATGAATTTCAGTGTCAAGTTTTTGTACATTTTTTCATCAACTATGTTTCTAATTATTTAATAAAATAATAGCTGTTGAGAATGTATCTTTTATCAAAATTCCATTTTTAAATGTTGCCGAGTATGAATACCATTTGTTTTTGTACACAGCAAATTTGCTAACCTCATATGCTAATTTTAGTAATTATCTGTAGATTTATTTTTCTATATAGGAAATTATGTCTTCTACAAATAGTGATAATATTATTTTTCTCCAAGTAAAGGGATCAAAAAAAATAAGATGAGGAAGGGGTTATATTTTTAGAGCATTTCTTGCAGAATAAAGATTTAATATGAGCACATCCAGAGTAGTTTGTAAGTTTGGAAGCTGGTTAACTCTTCCCTAATCTGAGAGTACATACTTCTTATGGTGAGAAGGGTGTGTATGTTTTTCAAATCATTACTATCATTTACTCTAAGATCAGATGTGAGATTTCCTTACTTCCTAGTAGTGTTTATTATAAAATTCGCATCATGAACCATGGATGCTATTTGAAAGAATGCCATAGCATACCTGTTATCTTCTAGTATATGTTAGCTCTGTGACTCTAAAAGTCTGTTTTATCATCTTTTCTTTAATATCTGTGGTTCATAGGTAGCTGTTATTTTGTTAACTGTTCTACTTTCTATTGAAGTAATTTTCCCAATCTAGCAAATTCATATTCCTGTTTTATGTTGCTGACATTGAAGGGCATCCCTATGAGACAAACATCTGCCAAATATTGTAGTTTGTTTTATAAAGAGACTGCTTTTAGGATATGGCGAATTGCTTTCTTCTCATTTTTGGAGGGAACTGAAGAGTGTACCAGTGCTATATATATTGATTTGTACTTTTTTTGTCTCTTTCTGTGGTGGCTTTTTATTTGTTTCCTTGTAAAAGCCAAAATAGTGGGAATTTTCGAAAAAATAAGAGGCTGTAACAAATATAGCTATGATGTGACCCAAGATAATGATTTTGAATTCAAAGTCCTACATACAGGACTTAGAAGTCTTATGACATCACTTCATCATTAAAAAGACACTACAATTTGATGTAGTTTCCTGCTAAGTACTGCTTCTCCATCCTTACCCTTAAATATTGATATAAAAAGATTAAAAGTAGATAGTGAAATGTTTTAACAAAAAATACATTAAAAACAATAGCACAATCTAACATATGCCTCATCTCTTCATGAACATCTAATTATTACTCTAACATAGTCACCTCTATTTATAGTCAGCTTTTTATTGTGCTTAATAGGCTTTCTTATTAAGTCCCTTGACTGCTTTAGTCTTCACACTGAATGGAATTCTCCTAAAATTGAGGCCAGGTGATGAATTAGGCCCCTTGGCTCAGATAGTGAACTAGTAGAGTCCAGTTGTCTAAACAGCTATTCCTGTTCAATTGCATCATTGTGTTTCCCTCCAGGGTGATAATTGCTCAGACCACATTGTGGCTCATTTCTTTATAATGCCTGTTACAGTGCTTTTTCAAGGGAAGGAATTGCATATTTTAGTGCTGTGATAAAATGTAAGGAGGCGTGCTGCTGTAATGTGGTTGGACCCATCTTGTGCACAACTACGAACATTTGTATTTATGACAACCATTTCACACTTGTATATTTGGGAAATGGTGAAATGTTTATGTGATCATATACCAGGATTTGTGAATTTTCCATCTTCTGCTAAGAATAAAGAACACTTGTCTAATTTCAAACATTTATTTGAAGTGTCAACCTGGAGGGGGGAGGAGAAAACGTGGTTGTATACATCCTCATTCTGTAAAGATAATATGCATGTTAATTCATGCTGATATTTTGAACGAGGCACAGCTGCTGAATAACCATGTGATCCTTCTATCTCGAAGAGGAGGCTGCATTTTCATGCAGTCATGGAGCAATAGAAAGAAAGCTTCCATTTTGCATATTTGTCACAAACAGAAAATAGAGGAAGGGAGACTCCCTGTGAGAATTAAATGAGAGAAAGTCCTTTGCAATATATGATCAGAATGTTCAGACTTCTTTGTGCTGCTCATTGATCCTCAAACCACATGAAGCTCTGTTTGATCAAACCATAATTGAAACCATCACCCTAGCCATAGTCAGTTATAGGATGCTTGCATTAAAATATACTCTTTCTTGTCCTTTAGTTTAGAATTCCCCACAGTCTCTGTGCTGTTCCCTTTTATCAAGCCAGACACTGTGTGGTGCTGGTGTTTTCTGGGCGACATTTCCTTGCCCAGTCTGCTGCTCTTCAAAACCACTAATAATCATAAAGAAGCAGTATCACCATTTTTGGAAGCTCCTTTCATTAAATAATAGATATAGAATAGAAAATTTATTTAATTACATCATGTTTCACAAAGATAAATTACCCCTTGGAGTGTTGACATGCCACTCTGTTCTCAGCGAGTCAGTTGGCAAAGAAGAAACTTTAATTCTTGGCCTCTGAGATCATCATCTGGGCAAAATACTTGGAAGGTATGGAAATGTTACCGCAGCAAAAATCCAAAAGGTCTTCACCCACAGATACAGGTCACAGATTTATCTTAAGAAAACTGCATTGGTTTCTGATGAAGGGTGATTTTTTCTCTCCCATATTTCTGTGAAAAATGAGATAGTGCAGAAAACCCTTACAAGCCTATGAATAATTCATAGCCTTGTTAAAGCATGTGAGGCAGTCTGATCAATCCTAAATGTAACCACCCAGTTTTGCCTTTTCAGAGCCCATAGAAAGGTAACCCAGGAACTAGATGGGGACTGACGATCATGAATACTTTTATGTAACTTCAACACCACTACTAGAAAAAGAGAAAAGGAAAAAAAAATATGCAGTACTAAATCTAACAGTTCCATATCACAAATAGCTTAACATAACTACTGAGAGTATATAGACTTGGAATTCAGGAAATTTTTGTTTAATCTTTCTCTAATATTTGTGAAATTATGCATCTAATATTTGTGCAATGTTGTGCAATTTACCTAAAATATCTCTGCAACAATATCCTACATTATAGGATTTTTGAGGAGTGAAGTAGAAGTAAGTTATTTCAAATTCCTGATATATTTTAAGCATTAATAAACATTAGCAAAAAGAATTTATGTCTGATGTGTCAAGAGAATAGAATTCATCTTTACATTATGTTTTCTGTAATGTTTTTCCTCCTGGGATAAACACTGTCTCAATTAGCATTCTTGATAAAAAGGTGCATGAGCAACAATACATATCAACATACAAAAGCAACAGATTCTTTTAGAAGTGAGAGATAAAATCTTGTGTCTGAGATTGCCAATGCTTTTCTCTTAGGCTATGTCACTGAATGAATTTCTTTTCTACAGGATCAGTTTCCACATCCTTGATCAGGTTGGTCATCCAAAAAATCCAGTCCATTGTCAAGATGGATGAAAGCAGATGACCAAAGAATTTTGAGCTAATGTTTTTTATCGCCTCCGTTACGCTGTAGTCAACTAACCAAAGGGTGAAACACTCTGCGAATCTCTACCCTCAAGCCTTGGTTGCTCTTGCATGCTCTTTCTGAAAATGCTCCATTGGCAGAAATCTCTAACTGATGGAGCCGGGTTCCAGGTCTGTGGTTTAAGATTTGCTTCAGGGAGCAGGCTGTCCAAACTTCTTACAGCTCTTAGGGGCTCGTTGTATGGGATTCATCCTACACATCACCTAGAACTAATTAATGCACCCAGTATTTTCAGAACAGCAAATTTTCTCTTGGAGTATACCATATTTAGTTGAAGGCTTCAATATTATAAAATTAGAAATTATTAGTATTGATTAAAATTCCTTAATTTTCCTGAACATTTATGGAAGTCCATTTGAAATACAACATGACAAAATGTGATTTACATAAGATCTAAGGAGTTCTACTCTTATTTCCCAGATATGAGAGGAAATAGCTATTTAAAATAATGTCTGCTTTAAAACCTAGAAAGTACTTTAAAGCACTCACTATGTGCCTGTACCTCTAAATCTACCTGTTATCTCATTTAATTCTCAAACTGTCCTATGGAGTAGGTAGTAGTAGTAAAAAGAGTGTGATACTCTTTTTAAAGTTTAAAAAATGAAGTACAAACAGAGGAATCAAACGGGTCAGAGTACACAGTTGCTAAATGACAAAGGTGGGTTTAAATTTAGGCACCATGTCTACGGAGTCTGATCTTGTACAGTTCTGTACACTTGTATATTTGCATTGTTGGTTATTTCATTGTGCCCCACTTCGAAACAAAACGAAGGATCAGAACTTGCATCAAGAAGGAGATCTTTATTCATTCATTCTTTCATTTTTTGGTGCAAGCCCTAGATCACTGTAAAAAAACAATCCAATGATTAAAGTTATGATTTTGTAAAAGGATTTATTTTCTGAGCTTCTTGTTTCAGTACATTCAAGGAACCATGGGAAACAAAATAATACATTGAAACTGTGTGGTATCTAATAGTATAAAATTGTCAAGACTTGAAATTGTATGATTCAGAGATTAAAAACATTGGAACCAGTCAGATCAGGCACCAAATTTCTCAACTGTAAACTAGAGGATATAATAGCTCCTTCTATCTAGAATTGTTTCAAAGGGGAAATAAAATATTATACATGTAGCAGGTATGAATCTCAGTTGGGGATACATTCTTCAGTTTCTTAAAAACAAAACACAAAAACCCGAATTTCTATTTTGAATTTTCATTTTTCTTGACTGATATAAGATTTAGCTTAGTCATTTGGAGACTTCTCCCCTCCACTCATTCTCTTCAAGGTAACAGTAACTTATGCAGCACCAAGCCATTGTGAAAGCAGTGGAAGTCCCTCTAATGATACTTGTCATGTGATTAGAACAATTAGATAATTTACATTTTCTTAGTTGTCCATAAAATTTTCTGCAAGCCCAGATTCAAGCCCACCCACACCTGAGATGGGGTGTTCTCTCTGGTTACCTCTGCCTTCTTCCTTAAAATTATAAAATTATAATTATTATTTTTATTTATTTGACACAGAGAGAGAGATCACAAGTAGGCAGAGAGGCAGGCAGAGAGAGAGGAGGAAGCTGACTCCCTGCTGACCAGAGAGCCCGATGTGGGACTCCATCCCAGGACCCTGAGATCATGGCCTGAGCTGAAGGCAGAGGCTTAACCCACCGAGCTACCCAGGCACCCCCTTTTTATAATTTCTTAAGCTTACACACAAAAATAAAGTCTTGTGGGTCCCTCCCAATGCCAAAAGATATGTGCCTCCTAGGGAAATACAAGATAGATAAGAGTAATGATTAATATTCTTTATTGATTTTTATTGGTAATGATTTTGTTGAAGATAGTGAACCAAGTGATTAGTAATGATTACACAGCTAGTTAGAGTTAGAACAGCATCTATAAATCACTATAGGAGCAAGTGCCCTTCCTAATTTTTAACACTTGTTATTTTTACTCAATATTATCATAATTGAGATTCGTTCAATCCTTCACCATATATATTGGGCACCTGCAATACGTCCAGCATGATTTCATACACTGAGTATATGTTAGTAAACCAGAAAGAAAAATCTCAACCCTCCTGGAGTTCACATTTTAGTGGGAAAGACAGGAAATAAGATAAAATGTTAACATATATCGTATGTTTAAAAATGGTAAGTGCCAAGAAGAAGTAATAAAGCAGATGGGAAGTTTGGAACATGTGGTGGGGGCGAGACTGTAGATTTAGGAAAAGTGGCTAGAAAAGTCTCAATGAGAAGATAAATTTTTCATAAGTAACTGAAGGAAATAAGGGAGCAAGCCACACAGGTATCCGGGAAAAGAGGTTTCTAGGCAGAGAAGACAGCATGTAAAAACTGTGAGATAGGAGAGAATGCTTGTCATGTTCAGGAATCAGCAGGGAGTCCAGCCAGGGTGCCTCTAGTTAAGTGAGTTCAGGGAGAGCTACAGCAGATGGAGTCAAAGAGTTCGTGAAAAGCACAGGGCAAGACAGAAGTGGAGGGACTCAACCTATTTACAAGCCTTAGCTTTTATTCTGGGATAGAAAGCCATTGGAGAATTTTGAGCAGAGGGGTGACATGATCTGAGGATATTTTAAGAGCATCATGCTAGCTTTTGTCTTGAAAATAGATGGCAAAGGATCAAGGGCATGTAGAAGTTCTCTAATTTATGAGCTATTATGGAGAAAATTTTAATGGAGTCAAGACACATTGAATTCTAATTCCATAAATTTCCTCTTATTTTACTGCATCTGAGAATTTTGCAAAGTGAAATTCTAACTTTTATATTTGTGATTTAATCCAATCGACATTCAATAATTGTAATGAGGGTAATATGTGTTAGATGTAATTCTTGGCATGGAGAGTAACAAGACAGAGGACTGCCCTTGAGAAATTCATGTTTCACAGAAGATGATAGAACATGTCAATATGTAGGCTTCTAGAATATTGACAAATGGAAAATATAAAAGATTGGCTACAGTGGCCTGGTTGTCCAGATTCCTGACAAAAACTCTTAAGCCAAAAAATATCACCTTCAGATATTTCATATATGAGAAATAGTGAAACAATCTGTAGGCCACTGTGGTCTTTTTATTAATTTCTCTTCTTCCCCTCTCCTCCCCTTCTTTCTTCTGTCTCTCTTTATGTCTCTCTTTCCTTTTATAATGAGGGAAGACTGTGCATGTTGATATCTATTGTCGATAGCATTAATTGATGAGTTTGCTAAATCACTGTTTACAAAAGACTAGCCATTTTCTATTTCGTGTTATCAGGGAGTGAGCACTTCAATAGGGCTACTTATGACTGCTTTACATCTTTAGATCTCTCAAGACCATGATGGAACTACCTTAGTAACAAGCTAGCTTACTGTCCTAATTATCAAGATGTGGGTGGACTGCAACTGTGAAATAGAAAGCATTCCACTTCATCCAAAATTGAAGTTCAGTGGCAGTTGGGAAGAGACAGTCTTAATATCCATGCTCTCCTCTTCTCCCCTCAGGCTGGATTAAGGGCCCCTCTTCTGTGCTTACCTAACACCACATGCATCGCTGTGTTACTGGAATGTATCAAAATTAATTGGGAATGTGCTTGTGCCCTTCTGCCATCCTTTTGGGAGCAGGGCCATGTGTTGTTCACACCTGTCCCTACCCATCACTGTATCTGACAGATAGTGTTCCATAAATGTTTATTGAATTAAACTGTTGAAATGGCTGCTGATGTGGTACATAAATGATTTTCATATGGAGAAGAAATAAACATTGAATAAATGCTTTCAGTGGCTACGTATTTGCCAGATATCAGGGAACTTCTCACCCAAGGCTACATCAAACTCCATTCTCATCCTGTAGGAGTTCACAATTCAGTGAGGCAGAGAGACCTGGAAACTCCTAATTGCAACACAGTGGGATGTGACTCTAATAAGTTCAGTCCAACAGAACAGGCAGCCCAGAAGGGAGCTACTCAGATCTCTTGAAAGAGCAACAGGATTAATTGGGAAAGTTTGATTAAGATCTTGAAGAGTGGATGCTGTTTTCTGGTAAAGAGTAGGAATTTTGTTTCAGGAGATGTGAACCAGATACAGAAAGTTGTAGAGGTATGAGAGAAAATATACTGTCAATTCTTAAGATAAATTTAGGCTGTGTTTGCAAGCTTAGTGAATGAGTGGAATGAGAGCTTCAGCCAAAAGCTAAAGAGAGATAGGAGAATGAATTTGAATGCATTGATTTAGTGAAATGGTTTGAAAGTTATAAAGAAATAATATGTTAGGATTGTATTTTAGAAAGGTCATTTTGGTGGCATATGGAGGATGGATTAGAAAAGGAAAAGACTAAAGACTGGGAAACCAGTTAAAAACAAACTAGGATGAGATATCTGTATAGTGTTGTGGCTGGAAAAGTGGACTCTGGATCCATTGTCTGGATTTGACTTCTGGTCTCCATGATCTTAGGCAGTGTACTTAACTCCTCAGTGATTCAGTTTCTTCCTCTCTAAAATGGGCATCATAATGAAACCTACATATAGCGGTGTTATAATTATTACATTAATGCATATAAACTACATGGCACACAATGACCACTTAATAAAGGGTGTTTATTATCATTAATATTCCAGTCACTCATCATAAAAATCCCAGAGGGAGATACTGTGTTGATATTCATTTAATAAATATAAATCCTAGGGCTTCTAGGATTTAACTATGGTGGCTAATCACAGCATTTCATGTGTTTGCATATTAAATACACATACAGCAGATCATATACAATGCGTGAAAAAAAGGATTTGCAATTATCTATCAATGGAGTTTGAATTTGTTAGACTTATTAAAAGCATGAATCAGGGGCGCCTGGGTGGCTCAGTGGGTTAAAGCCGCTGCCTTCGGCTCAGGTCATGATCCCAGGGTCCTGGGATCGAGGCCTGCATCGGGCTCTCTGCTCGGCAGGGAGCCTGCTTCCTCCTCTCTC